>BPLS01000707.1:6573839-6716339 GCA_019656275.1 Rhododendron kiyosumense
ATCTCTAATACCCTAGCAATTTACGTTTCAAAAAGCCTGTTCTGAGATATGGTATGCCTACATTCCAAAATAGTGAATTTATTGTTTCAAAGCTATTCTGGTGTTTTCTCTTTTTATTTTCTAGGAAAAAATAAAATGTAAAGAGCCAAAAAATAGAGCTTTAATAGACAAATGTGGAAGAAAACTTGTTTGGGTGCTTCTGGAAATGTGTTCTAAACACATAACTGGAAAGATACAATGCTGAAGTGATTTCATGAGTGCTGGAATTGGTGCCGACCGTTGTGATGCAGTAACCTGTGTTAAAGGGACTTGGGCATTGCGGTTGGATGCGTGTCATGTCTAAGTGTTGGATTCATATAATTTCAGTAATTAATGTCCATTCGTCGGGAGACAGAGACTTCACAAAGTGTATATATCACTTGTGGCAATCCCCTGAATTATCGTTGTAGTGGTACTTAAAATGTGTCACAAATCATTTTATGAATATTTGTCGGAGTTGTATGCTTCTATGGTAAATTTGAACTTCGGAATATGTGATGGGTGGATGCCCAGTTACATGTATTTGACGAGGGTAGTTACTGATACATGTGATGCTCTATATAGTCCTTTTGCAGGTTTTATCTTGGGGGTCATTGGCATTGATCCCCTTTGCTCGCGAAGCCCTTCCTACTCTTATGGGTTGTGTTCTTCTCAGTAATCTTGGGGCATCCATTACAGAAGTTGCGAAAGATGCTCTTGTTGCTGAGTATGGCCAAAAGCAAAAAATAAATGGCCTTCAATCTTATGCATTCATGGCCTTAGCTGCTGGTGGAATCCTCGGTAACTTATTAGGTGGATTTTTTTTACTGAAAACACAAGAACCCAAATCCATTTTTCTTATCTTCACTTTGTTACTTGCCCTTCAATTTGCAATTTCTTTGGCAACAAGAGAGGATTCACTTGGTTTGCCTCAGCCATCTCCCAACTCTCTTGAAAAGAGATCGATTTCAGTTAGTATCAGGAAGCAGTTTTCCGATCTTTTAATGGCAATCAGTGATGAGAGTATCTCCCGGCCTTTGATCTGGATTGTAGTTTCAATTGCCACAGTCCCAATTCTCTCGGGCTCCATCTTTTGCTACCAAATACAATGCCTTCATCTAGATCCTTCCATCATTGGGATGTTTAGAGTGACTGGCCAATTGATGCTTCTTGCGATAACTCTACTCTATGACCGTTTCGGGAAAACTGTTTCCATGAGAAAACTGATTGGTTTAGTGCAGATTTTGTATGCTGCTTCTCTCCTCCTTGACCTTGTCTTGGTGAAGCAGATCAATCTGAAACTGGGTATTCCGAATTGGGTTTTTGCCCTTTGTTTTTCTGGAGTAGCGGAAATTATTACCCAATTTAAGCTCTTGCCATTCCAAGTGCTTTTTGCAAGTTTGGCTCCACCGGGTTGCGAAGGATCACTCACTTCCTTATTGGCCTCAGCCTTGTGTTTGGCATCCATAGTTGGTGGGTTTCTGGGTGTCGGATTGGCTTCTCTTCTTGGAATAACATCAGGTGATTATTCCAGCCTGCCTGTGGGAATTGGCGTACAATTTCTTGCAGCTTTAGTGCCACTGGGATTGATTTATCATGTCCCCTCATCGCAACCTGTTGTTGAGACAGAAAAGACGAGAGGTAAGAGTAAAAGAACTCGAAGAAATAGGAGGGTTGGACGAGTTGTTTTTGCCTCTGTTTATGACTACCGTAGAGAAAGAGAATCAGAGCTGCATAAGTAAGAGATGTACTTCAATCTAAACAAACCATGGGGATGCTTACATCAGTTTTCCTGCTCTATCTATTTTTAGACGGCAATTCTTTGACTGCCTTTAGAAGCAGATTTGATTGCCATTGTGAATGCCTTTTGACCTCTAACCCAAGTGCAACTATTTTGCTCCTGAAGGGTTGCATTCTCCAAATGTACATACAGCAATTTTTTCGAGCTCTACGCAGTACAGATTTTTCATGAACATTCTGTTTGAGCTGCGGGATTTCGTCAAATGGATGGTCTGGCAATTCTAACATGCATCAGGACCAGATTTTCACAGTCAATATCTTGAAATTCCTCCATTCCATAAGCATAGGTTCGTTGATGGAGTGATTTACAGTTAAAAAATATAGGAATTGGAAGCATGTGGTAGTCTCAAGAGGGTTTTGTTTTCTGTTCTTTCTTTTTTTGCCGAGGGATCGACGCTGGATTTGCTGCTTCATTTTCAAATTGAGATATTCCATTCCATTTTAGGTACCCGCTCTCCTAGCTGTAACTGAGTTTCCTGTTGTCTACGTACAGATTACTGTGCAAGCAGGATGTAAATGCCATTTAGAACGTGTACAGCATCAATTCCCGACATTGTTTTGAGCAAGTCTAGCGTCCCACAAGCTAATTTGCTTAATTATGTTAGGGATGTTAGAAGAATCTCTTTGTCGGGTCAATGCCATGTCCCAATCGCGCGAAAAATTGAAACATTTTCTTGTTAATCCTAAACCACTCTATAGAGTTGAGAAGAGAGTCTTGGCCTGTCATATTGCTGGCACCGGATTGCACTACAAAGCATTGCACACTAGAAGTGCAAAAGCTCCGGACCTTACTTTCATGTCAACTTGACTTGCTCAATCCAACGGCCTATGATAACCAAACCAAACCAAATCGAGTTTTATGTTCCAATCAATTAGGGTTGGCAATCCAATGGCCTATGATATACTACTACTTACATATCAACCAGCTCACTGGTCAAGAAGAAGCTGTGGCTTCAGCACTGTTGAAATGTCAAGAGAAATTGAATTGATTAATTGAACAAGAAGAGGGAGAAACAAATGAATGACACTTTGTGATATTCTCCTCATTTTGCAAAAGAACGAATAATCTCTAAGCTATAACTCCGATTATTTGCTAGTACTCGGCCTAAGGTTGTATGCAACTGGTCCGCTACAAACTGTTTAGGCTTTGTTTGGTTGGGTGTAAAATATTTTATAACTGAAAATATTATTCATGTAAAATAATTTATAGGATAACACAAGTTTTACAATTGTTTTCCAGTGTTTGGTTGAATTCCAATTTTATTCTTACAAACTATTGATCAAAAGCTCATCTAATTGGCTTACTGTAGTATTAAAGTGTGAGCAACTCTCGAGAGCTTCTCTCTATTCCTAGAGATGCAGAGTGGCTTTTCTAGTATTTTGTCTTGTTTTTGTTTTTGTTTTTGTTTTGTTGTTGTGGTTGTTCTTGTTTTATATATTTGGGATGATCACCCTTTTAAAAAGAGAGTATTAGTTTGGAGAAAATTTAGGGGAGACGTGAAGGAAATTTCTGCATTGGCTTGGTGTGTGCAGAGTGCACGTGGATATATAGAGAGCGCATCCTATTTTGCAATTGCATTCACGTGGCCACGAGGGAATGAGAGAAAATCATTGGCTGCACAACCTGTCCAACATATTAGAAAATAACTTACCAGTTTTTCGAGGGTAAGCTGCTTTATGGCCGAATGCATAAAAGATTTTCCAAAAAAAAAAATAAAATTTTTTTTTCTGGGATTTTCAATGATCAAACACTAGAAATTACTCCCTGTCCCTAAGCGCGCAAAACTGGGTCTTAAAAAAGAAGCATTTGTTTCGTTAAAAAAATCAATTTTTTTTTACAAATTAATAGATAGCAATGAGTTTTATTAGATTGTGAAAAAAAATTAAATTTTTTAATAAAAAATATGCATATTTTGTAAAGCCTAGTTTTGCACGCTGGACACTTATTTAAGAAATTTGATCAAAATAGAGCAGATACTGGTTCATTCCTAATTTTGATTAAAAAAAAAATGCTACTAGTTGCAGTTCCAATAATCGGTAAAATCATCTCAACAAAGTAACATGGAAGCAACACTCCTAAATCTGTTGTTTCTAATTCATTGAGAACCAGCGAGACAACATCCATTGGAAGATAATAACGCGGTTAGACGCAAATTATATTTCGATAATTCAACTGTTTAGAACTTAGGAATAGGCACAGAAGGGTTCACTGTTCCTGATTGTGCCAAATAGCTTGTTTATCCCTGTAACAGCTACGTCAAATATTCCGTATCAGGATAATCGACATCTCCCTTCATCACTAAAAGGAGTTCCTCCAGCATTTCATAAATCATATCAGAGCAAGAATGGGTTTTGTCAGCAACGTAGAAACTGTGAGTTCCGCTATTAAGGATTATCCAACTGCACCCGGGCAACTTCCTAAGTCGTGTTTCTTTCATCGCTGATCTCACTTCCGCCACAATGTCCCACTTCTGGGAAGAAGCATATAAGTTTGAAATTGAGACAAAATTAGAGGGGTTCTCAGGTTCTATCTGAATAAGGAAGTTATAAGCCAAATCTTGCATCTCAGAATTCCCATGAAGTAGAGATGCACTAAGAAGAGCTCCCCAAACACTGGGACCGGGCTCCACTGGCATTGCTTTGATGAAATCCAATGCTTGCTTCAGCTGGCCTGATCGACCCAACATATTAACCACACAAGCACATATCTCGAGCGTTGGTTTAATCCCAGAGTCGTTTACAACCGAGTTATAAATAGTAAGACCTTCATTAACCAATCCTGACCTACCACATGCAGAAAGCACCCCCACTATCGTAATCATGTCTGGTTTAATCCCAAGCTGAAGCATGTCCTCAAACAAACAAATGGCTTCTCGACCATTCCCATGCAATCCGTATCCAGAGATCATCGTACTCCAAGATATTGCATCTTTAACAAAAGAATGATCATTGAAGACTCGCCTTGCCAAATTCAAGCTCCCACACTTGGAATACATATCAATGAGAGCATTGCATAAAGAAGTTTCACAATTCAATTCCTTTCTCATGGTGAATCCATGGATCTGTTTCCCAGCCGTTAAGCCAGCAACTGAGCTGCAAGCAGGGAGAACGCTTACAAGAGAGACCTTGTTTGGTTCTACTCCGTGTCTCACTTGCATTTCGCGGAACAAAACCATTGCTTCATCTGATGCTCCATTCTGTACATAACCATTTATCAATGCTGTCCACACAAAAACGTTTCTAGACTCCATGCGGTCAAAAACCCGCCTAGCCACATCGACTTTATTACTTCTAGAATACATGTCAATCAAGCAACATCCCAAATGAACATCAGAACCCAAACCCACATTCAATTCATTCTTCACAATGTAACAATGAAGCTCTTTTCCATAACTCAATCTCTCAGCATCGCCCCCACACAAAGGAAGCAGACTAGAAACAGTAAACGCATCGGGTTCCAACCCATCAATTCGCATACTTCTAACAAATTCCCATACGCAACTATCAACATTAACCTCCCTGGAATTCACTAAACCTGCTATCAGGGAATTCCAAGAAGAGACATTCCTCTGTGGCATTTCATCGAACACCTTGCGCGAGTCGATAAACTTCCCACATTTACAATACACATACACTATAGAATTACCAACTACTATATCCGTTAAAAACCCAATACGTATACACTTGCCATGAATGGCTGCCCCTGCACGCAAGTCCCCTATATCACCACACGCTTTCGAAAGAGTCGAAAGCGTGAAACCATCAGGCGAAAAATCCTCACTTAAACACATTTGACTGAACAGGTCAAAACTTTCATCGAACAAGTAATTCTTCGTGTACCCATTAACCATTGTGTTCCATATGTACACGTTCTTGTATCGAAACGAGTCGAAAACGAGTCGCGCGTCGACAGGGTTTTGACATAGAGAGTACGCGGAGATGAGTTTGGTTGCAACGACGGGGTGTTGGTCGAGGCCGAGGCGGTGGAGGCGGGCGTGGGATTGTTTGGTGAGAGAGAGAGAGTGGCGGGATATGGAGAGGTGGAGGAGAGAGAGAGATGGGTCGAGAACAGGGGAAGGAGAGGTGTAGGAACGGGTGGTGAAATGGGTGAACGATGCAAGTGTTTTGCGTGTAGAGAGGTGGGTGCTCATCAAAAATCAACGAGGATCCAAAATGCATTATTGAGATAGAACAGAGCACCTTTTCCCGTGAATCTCACTGTGTTGAAATGAGATTCATAACGGATCAACAAAGTATTTTAGAGGGAAGGGAGACTGGGAGAGGTTATAATAGTAAAAATATTTACTATGACCACTCTCTTTTCTTTTCTCGCGCATTGCTTAGCCAAATAAAATTGGTGTAGGATGAGAAACCATTCTCTTTTTATTTATTTATTTATTTTATCTACGAAGGCATTCTCTTTTATTTGGTCCATCCAAATAAAATGGTGAGAAATCGCACTCATTTCTTTTATTTTTTCACCTAGGTTGCCAAAGGAGCTGGTAATGCTGGGGGTGCAAATATAAGCCGCAGCTACTTTGGACAATACTACTTCCGTTTTCTGAAGTTTCTTTTTTAAGTTGGTCAATACAACTATGCTATTGTCTTTTTCAATTTCTTCTTGTTGAGATGAATTTGACAAAGTAATATTTTTTTGTTTTTCCAAAATTTAAATTATAATCCACTAAAGACTAAACTTTTATAACAGAAGGAAAGTTCACATAGGGGAGGATGTTGCAAAAAAAGAAAGAAAAAAAAACACTAAAAAGAAAGGAGAGTGAGAAATTTAAAACAGACCGAAAAATATAATCTCAATGTTAAGTTCCCTATTGACCAACAAACTAGCATCATCCTTCATGCTGTGTGCCCGGGGGTTGTCCAAGCCGACGGGCTTGCGGGGCTTATCTTGGGGCCGGCCCTGCTGGTCACTGTTCATATACTAAGGAGGACCTGATTTGAGGTCATATTACGTGGCTTGTTGTTGACTTTGTGTCGCTTATTAGTTCGTCTCGTTTATTGTGAGTATATCTATTCTCGCCGTATTGTATATTTTCTGGAGGTTTGTGTTGCAGGTTGGCTGCTGGCGTGGAGTAAGAGTTCAGAGTGAAAAAGGGAGTGACAAAATCATTTCCAAAAAGGGGAGAATGTTAATGAGTTCTTACAGTGTCCCAAGTGAGACAAGACCAGTGTTTTCAAATCGGGATACATATAGTGTATCTTGAGATACGTTTGTTGAAAGAATTGGAGTTTCTATTGCGTAGTTGGACAATATTTTTGGAAGAGGAGAAATACTAAAGACAATAGTAGGGAAGGAGAATATTTGCATTGCACTTGAACTTGTACTTTTTTTTTTGGGCTTGTTACGAAAGGTTAGAACCCATCCATATTTATACAATTCCATGGAAGATTCTAGTACAAAAATATTTTCATATAACATAAATTTTGAGATAATTCTAGAATTGCACATGTGACTACTCCTCAAAAAAAAAAAAAAAAACAAAACCCCCCCTCTATTCTAGAGCTTCTAGAGCTAAATATTTTATAGTTTCTAAAAACTACTAGATATTTATATATTTTTCGATAATATTTATCATATTTGGGTTTTGTCAATTGGAGCTTTGTGAAAATACTAAATTTAATTTATGCTTCAACAGCGTTAATCATAATTAATATATAATTAAAAAATAGATACACTTACTAACACCAACAAACTATGCAGTTTACATTTAAAAACAATTTAAAATGTAAAGTGCCTATTTTGTTCCCCTTGTTAGGAAAAGTAAAGTTAGACAAAACATAATCGAAATATGGTTCTTTCTTTTATACAAACCCTACATTGAGGTTGAATTTCTATCAAATGGTTTGAAAGATGGCATAATTTGATCAAAGGGCTTAGGTTAATGCATTTGGGGTTCAGCTTTTTGAAGTAAGGTCTAACTTTTTTCGAATGAATAATCTTAGGATACGTACAGAATTAGAATACGCGTATAAATCATAAAATATGTGGTCATATCGTAGGATTTCTATACAAAAATAATGCATAATGGGATACATAACATTATGGACGGGACTTGTTCCAAGAACTACTAAAGTGTAGGAGATGCATATACATAGATACATCTAATGAAAAGGATACTGGGACTCGTTTGGGCTTTAGATAGCAGACAGAAATCTTGTAGGAGTAATGTTTTAGACAAGCTTAATACATTAAGGTTGCGTTTGAATCATAGATTTGTGAAGAAAACAACCCCGAATTTCATCATCTAAAACAGCTTACAAAAGAAACTTGAATTCAGATTTTAATTAGAGGTTGTTCTGCATCATCAGTTACCACTTACCACATGATAAATAGACCCAATGCTTCAGAATGCAATAGTGAAAAAGTCGTCTTCTACAAGTGATTGAATCCAATTTGCCCAATATTAACATGGTTCTTGGTTCTCGAGACATGCGTAACCTGGCTCGAACACTTGCGTTATAGACAACACGGTTATTGGTTGAAGTACTAACATCCATGCAGTATATAACCATTGGCTTATTACCCTTATTGGATCCCATGTTACCAGGACAAGTAGTCCTTCCCCTTTGAATGAATTGAATTCCACTAATATAATAAAAAACCGGACAAATTGGTTATCTGGCTATAATGTATTTTACATTTGATAAATCAACAGACAAGTGCAGCATCAGCTGTCACATGTTGTTGGGAACAAGCCAAAAGGGTGGTGGATCAATTCTGTGCAGCAGATCAAGATGCTTCAGTGGCTTAACACTTCTATCACCCAAGCTAAAAACTCCGACATCATGGCCTCCATACGAGTAATCCTCCTCCATTCTCTCCCAATAATCGTCCGTAAAGTAAATCGAATTCTTCTTACAGCGCGATGGATGTTGAGCAGTGCCTGCGGCAGGCAGGGACATCGAGTGGTTTCCGCCCAAAAACAGCGCGTTATCGCCCAGAGATTCGACCTCTTCCAGTTTCTGCTGCATGAAATTGAGCCTGTAGACCGTGAACTCGAGAGTCTTGTACGGGTAAACCAAAGGGTGGCTGCACTCGTCACTCAAAAGATCGGCCTCACGAACGGCCTCATCGTTATCGCCAACAAACTCGCCAACGTGCCTCTCGACAAGCAGAAGATTTCCGCGCGATTCGGCTAAGTAACACCGGCTCGAAACACGCTCCCTATCGTGGTACGCACAAGTAGTTTCCGCCACTCTCTTGGAACAGATATACAAGGGATGGAAGTCCATTGTTTTGACAAGGAGAGGGCCGCCAAGATCCCACGACTCGACCGAGCCGGTCTCGGATAGCGCGAAGAGCCGATTCTTGTGGCATATGATGTCGCAGTAGGGCCGGTTTTTTCCATCAAGATCGCTCCAGACGCTGTCTCCGTGTTTACAAACGGCGACTTTCGCGTCGCACCCGTAAATCGCCATGACCAAATAGTCCTCGCCATTGCCATGAGAAGGGTCGGACGACAGAATGGCCTTGAGCACCAAGCACTCCTGCAGCTCTTTCGCGGTGACCGAACGGCGCACGTGCGATCGCCCGATGCCGTGGACATATTCCACGTCGAAACCATGCTCGACCGATCCGGACACGCCGATCACGTGGGGAAAGGTTTCCTTCGGAGGAAGCGAAATCCGGCGGCACGTATAGGGTTCTAAGAGGTACGGGTCCGCGCATTCGTCCAGCAGCAGTAGCCACCCGTGAGACGACCCGACGCAGCGGCTGTGGAGTAGCTGCCGGTTGAGAGCGTTGTTGGTCCGGCGGACTCTCTTGGCGTCGAGATTGAGGAAGGAAACAGAGTGGTCCTCGTGGGTTTCTTCTTTGCCGGGAAGTAGAATCAAGAATGGGGTTTTCTGAAGCGGTGATTGGTGGATTGAAGATGGGTATGGCGAGACGTGAGGATTGTGGGTTTGGTTCTTTGCTTTGAGGGGAGCCATTGGTGTTTCTCTGTGACGAAGAGAGAGAGAGAGGCGAGAATAGGGTTTGTAAGATTTTGTTGGTAATTTAATTTAATTTAATTTTTTGGTGATTTTGGAAAGAGATAATCTTTATAGGAGTAACTTTTTTGGGGAATTCTAAGTGAATCAGGAATGCAGAGGAAGTAAATGTTCAACTTGGGGATCAGTTTGGCAACTGGAGGAGTCTTTTGAACTGGGAGTTAGGTCTCTGCCCCAACGGTCGAGGGGAAAAAATAGAGAATCTCTCTGTTCACACACAATCTTTGATTCTCTGTGGATTGAGAAGTTTTTGGGTGCCGAGGTAGTACCACACGTGGTACCCGTCGGTGATTTTAACTTTCTAAACATGTTTTGAATGGTTCGGATTTTAGAGATGGAAAAAAAAAGAGAAAGTGGTGAGATAAGGGGAAAGAGAGGAAATAAATCGGGACCGTCCAAAACACGTTTGGATAATTGACATCGCCGATGGTACGGTCACGTGATAGCGCTCGGCACCTAAAAATTTCTCCTATGGATTGGTATCTTAGCCAAATCAAAACGGTAAAACCCTACAACCCGGGCTCTGATGCAAAACATAGACCCCTGTTCTGGAGTACTTCTTACTTTTCATTTTGGGATATTTTCATTTCAAACTAAAACATCCATTCATAATTTAGCGAGTAAATCATATAAACTATCTTTTGTAAATCATTTTTCCTCTTCAATACTTAGGTCCCGTTCTAGAAACAGGAATAAATAATTATTTTTTAAGAAGACAATTTTAAGCTTAAAAATCATGTGTTTATGCAAATAATTTTTCTAACAATATGGATCTTATTTGACAGATCTCATTGAGATTTTTTAAACGGTGCAATTTTGTTTTTTTCATTTACATTATTTTTAAGTTCAAAAATGTGAAATAAGCTGCTTATTTTTTTAAGAAGGTTTTTAGAACGAGGCCTTATTCTAACATTTCAAGGCCAAATAATACAGAATGGACAAAAAAATTTCATTTAGCCGAACCCAATTAATTGGGTCAAATGCTTAGTTTGGTTTGATTTAAGAATAAAATTACACTCATCTATCTACTAACTAAAAAAACAGTATGTAGTGGACTTAACCAAACACATGTTCCATGCCCTCGTTCAAGTGTTTGATCACATGGACCATGTTGGTTTTGGGATTTGAATTTTTGGTAATAAGTAGAAAGAGATAGATAGATAAATGAGAATAATAATTAAGATAAAATTTATTAAAAATGTGCGCAGAAAGAAAAAGTTGAGATTTGAGTCCCAAAACGAAAATGGACATAGTTACTTCACAATCGCTACTTTTTGATTACTCCCGAAGTAGAATGTGATATTGCCATGTGGTACTTCCCACAAATAAAAAATCACCACGACACAATGTGGAATGTGGATTTCGTTCACAAATAATTGGAACTTAGCAAATTAAAATTGGCAAAGTAAATGACTTAATCAACTTTTAGTATTAATTTATTGGGCTGGATTACAAGCATTACTATTTTCTCTCCTGATTGAGAACCTTTTGTTTCCAATCACAACCATTAACAAAAACAAAGGATGCATCGAGAAAATAAAAACTCACAACTAATAATTTAAGACTCAAGAGAAAGATCAAGTGGATAAGTTTAAGCAGAGAAGCTTTGTTTGCACCACACCCCATGATCATCTAGGTTCCACAACCCATCCCACCACACATTCTCGTCATTGTGAGCCTCAGGGACAAATCCATAGCCATTGAAAACTGGATAATAGAAGCCTTGTTCCTCTGCGGTGTTGTTCGGATACAGAGCTGCCATGTCTTGCCTAGCCTGGGGCAGGGTTGGCAGTCTGTGCTGATCATCTTCATCAAGATATGACATGATCTTTTTCAGGGCGATTTGGTTCATTTGTTGTTGTGGTGTTGGTTGTTGCTGCTGCTGCTGCTGCTGCTGCTGGAACTGTTGACGTTTCAGAAGCCGGGCTCTCGCCTTTTCGTTGTTGGCGGACGAGGATTTTGCCTTCTTCTTGAAGTGTGTTCTCCAGTAGTTCTTAATCTCATTGTCAGTTCTTCCGGGCAAGCTTCGCGCGATTGTTGACCATCTATGATCATTAAAAAAAAAAAACAAAAACGTGTCGTTAAAGTTTTGTCAACCTATCGTATCACTGTCTACTTGATCAATGCTCATGATTGGCTACTTATTTAGAAATAATTACCAAAGAAATAGAAAATGAAAACATTGTCCTGCTATGTATTCCTCTGCTGCAAAATGGACTAGTACTAAAAAATGGTGATAGAGGATATTTCTTCTACGAAAAAAATATCGTACAGTAATGGTCCCTGAAGTATGCTCAATTTCGGCAGCTAAAGTTTCAATTTTTATCTCTTTGTTCTCAGTATGCTCTGGACCTTTCAGTGCAAATTACGAACTTTAGGAACCAAATTGACAAAGTTCGAACTCTGGGGAACAAAATAGAAAAGAAGGCGTAAATTGAGTCTAAGTTGGTGCATTTTATCCATGATATAAAACAAGTCAGCAGAATTTTTGTTTGGAAAAATTATTACCTGTTCCCCCACCTAGCATGGAGCTCCAAAATTATGTTTTCTTCATGTGGGGTGATTTGTCCCCTCTTGAGGTCTGGCCTCAAGTAGTTCACCCACCTCAGTCTACAGCTTTTCCCATTCCTTTTCAACCCTGGACAAGAAAAACCACTTAATTAGAAAGTCCAATCAAATAGAAAAAAGGCAGTCATTGGAAAATTTTAGAATAATGTCTAGGGCATTCTCAAAAGCCAAGTCATGGCAAACATGACAACATTAAGTTTGGACCTTGGACTACATGTTCGAAGTGAATAAGTATATTTTGTTTTCGTAGCTATTTACGAGCAAGTTTTGAGTTTCAAATCTTGACGCACTCAAAAATAGCAAGCTTTATGTGGTTCGCCCAATGTAATACTAGGGTCCATCAATCGATCGTATATGCAAAAGAGCAAAACTCGCTTGATGTATAGATTAAACAGAGAGATATATGGTGAGCTGTATTACACTATTATGCTCCAACAAGAGCTCAAGAACTTATCCAAGTTTGGGATCAAACGTCGAATGGCTGGATTCCTATCTCACTACTACTAGGTACGACAAATTATTCATTGCTTTGGGTGCCCTTGGTGTCCTCCAACCCCACAGTTTTCCCTATCGGCTCTTATTGTTTGATGTGTGATGACATGTACTCGGACCATATTGGTTATAAAAGATAATAATAAGAGGTAAAAATAGTCACTACGAAAATTGATTGAAACCAACTAGAAATTATCATAATTGTGTTGGGTTAGAAGTACCTGCAACCCTAGAAACAGAGTTCCATCTTCCTTCACCATGCAACTTGACATACTCAATGAGCAACCTATCTTCCTCTGCAGTCCAAGGCCCCTTCCTCCACCCTTCTTCTATCACCCCCCACCCAAAGTACTCTCCTGCCATCACTCTCCCACAAGGCTTTAAAACCCCAAAAGCCTAGTTTTGTATATTAATTATTAGGTATAGAAGCTTTGTGTCTTCAATATTCTGTGACATAATGGCTTGTGTTTGTAGCATATTTATACTCACCAGGTTAATGCCCTTTTAAACTATCACTTTCTTCTCTCCATATAGAGATACAAATGGTCCCCCCCCACCCCCCCATAATGCCCTTGATCATATGATGTTACCAGAATGCCCTTATGCATTTTGTCATTGTTGAAAGAATAGAATAATGTTAAACATTCATAACTTCATTTTGCTATGGGCCAAATAATGAATATCCGACCACCAAGTATGTATATTGACATCCCAACCAATGATGACAAATTGCGAAGAAAGCAATACCCATCGAACGCCCATATGATGTTTTGATGGCTGGGTGGATTTGTTGCATCTTAAATCATGATAAGTGTAGAGACTGATTAAAATAATCAATATAACCTTCTGGGTTATTCGTACTTTTCAACTTATTATTCAAGCTAGGTTTGTTAGCAAAAACAAAAGTTGTGGAAACAAACTAATAGACACTCCTATGAAATTATTTCTGAGAAAGCGTAATGAAAAATCTGGAATGATTGATCAAAACATGGGGGATGCCCTTGATAATACATAATTGCAGCACATAATTATAAAAGGGCATTTTGTGAAACCAAAATATCTGCTTAGGTATTGAGCAACATGCTCTTATGTGGATCCAAATCTATGAGTATATATGTTGGTGCTAAAGTAAACCCAAATAGGAATGAAAAATGGCCACGTATCACCTAGGGCCTTATGCGTCTAAACTAGACACTAATGAAGAACTAATAGCTCTAAAAGCATTTTGTCTTATGATACTAATTAATAATTAGTGGGTGGCAAAGTTTTTTAAATTGAAAACAACTGCATGGCCTATGGGTGTTAACCATGTGGTGAATTTGCTTGACTTCTTAAAGAGGATTTGAGGCTTTCTTTCAAGATCCTGATCATCAGCACTCCCAGCTGCATAACGTGGTGAGAATTTAATTTGGAACCTACGAATCTAGCTAAGGGTTTGTTCCTATAAAATTAATTAGGGGACAAATTTTTTGAGGAATGAATATTAATGTGTACCAATATTCCAAAAGCGGACACAAATATGAAGAACCTAGATAGAATGACACGAGGGTGTCACAACGAGGAGACAACATTCCTTTATGTTATTGTTGTTCACGATCATTCGATTTACGCATAAGATTTGCATTTATTTATTTTTAGATTCGAAGCAATTAATCAAAAATCAGATTGTTATTGGAATCCAATCAATTTTATATTTATCATCAATGATGTACAAATAAAATAGATACATCGTAAAGGAGTACTTGTGGGGGGCTAATTAAAGAAAATCATTCTACTTCTGCATCCACTTACGCACCCATACTCACAATAGAGGTGGAGCCCGGACACACTACACATTCAGTGTGTGTGGGCCCCACCTCTATTGTGAGTATGGGTGTGTGTATGGGTGTGAAGTTAGAATTTTTGATTAAAGATTCAGAGGCCAAACATCACGGTCCACAAAAGCTCAAAACTGGACAGTAAACTAAACCAAATAAACTGGGGGAAAATAATTGCTCAGGGCTTATTTTGATAATTAATACCCACCAAAGACATGCTTAGAATATTTGTTAATGTTGAAAATGTTCTTGACAGATATTAATTATCAAAATACGTCTTTAGCCGTCATTTTCCTAAAAACTGGAGGCGAGCTGCCCCCTAAACAGTGACTATAATTGTACTGCTAGAGCCGTTCAAAAAAAAAAAAAAAAAAAACCCATTGTACTAAAAAAATCATTGTACATCATATTATTTAATTAGGACAGAGGATTTGAAGGATGTCTTCTCTTTTTCCCAGAAAAACGAAAATATCTAAAAGCATTAATTAAGTTTCGTGATTAAAATATTAGTGGGTGGTAAGTTGTTTAAGAATGAAAACCACTGGAAGGCCAATGGGAGATAAGCAGGTGTTGGATTAGCTTACTTCTTAAGGACAATCTTTAGGGTAATCACCATACAATGTCTTAATTAATTATAATTAGGCTCCGTTCCGGAAACCAAATAAGAACTTATTTTTTGTGTAATAAGAAGGCTTATTCCAGAAAATAAGAAGGTTGGTGCTTATTTTGGAAGAATTTGTATAGGTACCAACCGGCCGGGGAGAAAAATCGTACCAGCGGCCGCGTCGGGCGGTCTCCGGCCACCGGACTGCTGATCCGAGCCGTCCAAAAATTCTAAAAAAAAAAAACAAGGGGGCTTATGCGAGAATCAACGGCATCCGAGGTGTGTAGGATGCTTGATCCAACAAGCACCCCTTTTCCGTGTAGGGTACTTGATCATATATACACGGAAAAGAGGTGCTCGGATCAAGCACCCTACACACCTCGGATGCCATTGATTCCCGCATAAGCCCCCTCGGTTTTTTTTTCCGAATTTTTGGACGGCTCGGATCGGCCGTCCGATGGCCGGAGACGGGCCGGCGTGGCCGCCGGTATGATTTACCTTCCGCGGCACCCATTATCATAGCAACAGTCTTATTTTTTGTATAAGACAACTTCAAGCTCAAAAATCACGTGTTTACGCAAATAATTTTCCTACAACTATCGATCTTGTTTGATAGATGTTATTGAGCTCTTTAATATGGTGCAAAAAAAATTTGAAATTTTTTTTTCATTTACAATATTTTTTAGTTTGAAAATGTGAAAGGAACTTTTTGTTTGAGTTTTGTGGAATGACCCTTCTTATTTTTGAATGAGAAGTGACAAAATAAATACTTATTTTTTAAGAAGGTTTCCGGAACGGAGCCTTAATTTGCTAGATGCCATATTGGGGTGTGTGTTGGGGCCTGTGTTGGGGCCATAGAATATTTCATGCAACCGTGAGGTAGATGCGTCAGCAAAGGGACACATGGAGGTCATGTGATTTGTTCATTTCGGAGTTTCAAAATTTCCGGGCACGGTTTCCAATAAAATTTCTTTATCTACATATCTCTCTCCACTTATTAATTACTTTTAAAAATCTCCCTCAAAATCCAAACTGAACAGGCCCAATGATCGAGTTTGGAGTAAATGGTTTAGTTACACGACGAGGCATAGTCCTTTCATGCTACTGCGCTCGTATCGTGACAAGTTGCTTCGTTATGGTAGTATTATTTTGAGTTTTATACATTAGACACCCCCTCATAAGCCAAGTAGGTGCTTCTTAATTTTTATGACGCCAAGAGTTCCCAATAGTTTTTCGAGAGAGAGAGAGAGAGAGAGAGAGAGAGAGAGCCTTTTGTTTAAGCTACTATAGTAAAAGAAATGATTATAGATCAAAATATAATTCAGATAGTACAAAATAAAAAAAATCTTAACATTAGAAGACTAAAAAACTAAACTAAATCCAGTACACATCGCTCATACTATTGCAAGGAAAATGTACGAAAAATAATTTCACATTGAGGACAACATAGAAAGGGAGACCGTCTTCTAGTTCTGATTTATATTAATTTTAGTAATACAAAATAGTATATGTAAATTAATGCGTGAACAAGCTAGTCTTATCGTAGAAAACAAAATACGGGTCATAAAGCATGGGGTGATAAATTAATGAAGCACAAAATTATATGTAAATCAAGTCGATTGATTCCCTTTTCACTTTTATATGGAAATTATAAAAGCAAATTAATCAGTGTTATACGCGCATTCATGCGTCACCTAATCTCATAATTTATTATTACTACTACATTTTTTAGAGTTCTGAACTAGGTTATGTATGTACGGATGGCAGACAAATGATGAAACCTTATTTAATTACAACAATAATTAAGCATGCTTAGTTGCTTAGTGACATAAGATTTCATTGATACTTAACAGCTGTCAAAAAGTATAGTAAACATGAAAGCAAATCTCTTGTTGATCAAAAAAAAAAAATGAAAGCAAATCTCGAAGGTTTGGGTCTTGAAACCTTTTGAGGATACTTTTGTTTTTGGGTGTCATTTTAAACTAGATTAGGATAAGATGTTTTGATGATCTGTTGTTGAAAGCAACATTTATTTGTAAAAAAAAGGCATATTAATCTCTTTTGTTAGGGTTAAGCTGAAGGGAATGTTTGGGTCACCCCTAATGAGTTTCTAGAAAAATTGGCTTTTTGATACTTTACCAAAATTATTGGATTTGCAGAATCTTTAAGTGGGTTACTTTTGCAGTCCCTCGGACCGTGTAGACTTAGTAGTGGCCGGTGGCCCTTCTTCTAAATGTGGTTTCCGCGTACCAAAGCCGGCTCAAACTTATTGGGGGCTGAAAGCGAACTCCCAATATTAGAAGAAGCTTTTCAGTAAGCCGACTCAAACTTATTAGGGGCTGAAACGAACTCCCAATATTAGGAGAAGTTTTTCAGTGCGGGTGGGCACGGGCCACATGGTGCCGAGCACGATCTTTGCTGTCCAAACGTGTTTTGGACAGGTCAGAACTGTTTGGGTAATTTTTTAGTGTAAAATTACCAAAACACCCCCTCAAGCCCAAATAGATCTGGGCTGTCCAAAATACGTTTGGACGGCTGAGATGTGTGCTTGGCACTACGTGGCCCGTGCTCACCCGGTACTGAAAAATTTCTCCAAAATTAGGACCCTTACATTTTCAAAAAATTATTTTAAGAACACAATAAAATTACTAAATGATACAAAAATTTAACCTAACTGTATACAATTGTAAGAGAGAAATATTACCTATGGAATCTTAAGATACTTATAGACAACTTATATCGAAGCGAGGCACCAAATTTGTTCTAAAATTTGGGGGCCAAAAGTGCTTGGTTCTTCCACTTTCTCCTTTGAGCCGGCGTTGCCGCGTACACCAAAGTTTGAGAATAATGTTTTTTTTTTGCAAGTGGAAAAGTTTTTTTTTTTTTATCGGCAAGGTTTGAGAAAAGGTACTAACTTTTCTCTAACTTGCTAGGTTTGAGAAAAGTTACGAATTTTGAAAAGTTACGAATTTTTACTAGTACTTAGAAGGGAGTGATTAATTTATGTGATTTTGTACGCGAGCCACAATGCTAGAAGCAAATGGAGTACTAACATTCTTATCACCCGTGATTATGATCTCTGATATGAAAATTCAGGGATCAAGATATAGTGGGTGTTTGCGAAAAATTATATATTTTGACAGATTTTAATTAGATTCTATTTTCTAAAAATCAGTTTAGAATGTTTATCAAAAATTTTACATAACTGATTTTTAGAATTTATAAATTCTGACAACTTGAAAAAGGAAAGAAATTCTCAAAATTCCAAGGGTTTGAGTAGTTTTTGGGATTCTGTTACACAAATTCTCAAAAAATGAATGAAATTCTTATAATCTTGCAGCTCCAACAAATAGGCTTCTCAAGCTAAAACATAAAATGTATCAACAGCTATCGCAAACATGTCCATATATTGAGACTTAAGTACTTTCCCGCCAAGGTGATTCTAGGAAACTTCGCAAAAAAAAGCGAATAGGGTTCTAGAAAAGTGGAGTGGTCAAAGAAGTTGTTGATATGAGAATACGAAAAGGGTTGCCATGAGAGAGAATATTGGCCAGTGATGGGTATTTATGGTACAGACGAGCCAAACAGATTTTTTTAGTGCGCTCAAACTTGTTTATTAAGGCTCTGTTTGGAACTTGGGGATAGAAGTGAAAAAGAAGATAAAATAGTTAGGAAGAAAATGATAGGGAAAGTTAAAGAAAATTGAAGGAAAAATTGAGGTTGAGTTTGAAATTTTAACTCTCTTTCTTTAAGAACCAAACAAAGTAAGAAAATTTTAAAATTTTTTTTCTTCCTTTCTCCTTCCTTCCCAAGTTTCAAACAAAGCCTAAGATTTTAGTGAGTTTGAAATTAACGAAGGGTTCATGAGCCGAGCCCAAAGGAAACTAGTTTAAGGCTCGAGTCGAGTCCAAACTAGTCATGAGTGTTAACAAGCTAAAAAAGTTAGTAAAATTTTCACTTTCACCTCTTCTACTTTGATCATTTTCTATTTAGACCCGTTTAGTACCTTTATATTTTTCACTTTCACCCCTTCCACTTTGATCATTTTCTATTTAGACCTGTTTAGTACCTTTATTTTTCCTACACCCTTTTAACTTCAAAAATCAATATCTATACGTTCTGTGCATTTCAAAATAAATTAAAATTGTAGATGTCACTGATAAATTCGATTAAAAGTCCAAATACCAATTGCGATCCTTCAAATTCATAAAATATTGCCCCTCCCTCGTCTCCTTCATTCTCTCCACAAAATTACTAACTTTATAATTTGTTTCACCTCGATAACTGAGTTTATTTTTACAATGTATATGGGGGTGTAAACAAAATTTCTCCCAGAAGTGGTAAATTGGACTACCCCTTGACATTTCCCGCATATATTGTCACTTTCTAAAAATCTACTATTCTTTTGGTAATTGGAGGGTAGAGTGTGTTCCACGAACTAAAATAAGTACTTATTTGAAAATATTTAGTTTTTGAATTAAATGTGATATATTGTGAGAGAATGACCTGTTTCATAAAACAGAAAATAAGTACTTACTCCCTTTGTCTCATTTTGTTTGTCCATTATTTCTTTTATCTCTTTTGTGACTATTGCGTATATCTTTGAATCTATAATATTTTTTATGATTTTGACAACTTTGTATTATAGAAGAAATTGAAAACTATCAAATAACATTCATATTGCATATTTTTAAAAATTTACATTGAAAGATATAGACGATTAAGAACTGATACGAACTTAAAAAAAAATACAAACAAAATGGGACATATGGAATAAAAAATAAGAATCTTAACGGCACGAAGCTGGCCTGATTCATTTTTCTCTCCCAACAATATGGTATTCTTGAACGTACTAAAAGATATTCTTGAAATTAACGTGGCCCTTGATGGTTGACTCATGGGTTGACTAGGTAGGCAAGCAGAAATTGGATGACCAATACCATGGTTGGTATTGGGTTGAGTTGAGTGCAGCTCCTAAGAACATTCTTGAAGTACTTGTTATTAGCTGTCACGAGTTGATCAAAGTCTACAAGTTTGGTACCCAAGTGAAAAAGTGAAATGAATCATGACTAACCAGTAATTATCATTATCATTAATTAAAAAAAGGTTACGGGATTAGATTAGAAGGATGACATGATAAACACAATCCAATTACGATATTAGTCAAACTACTAATACTCCTTTTGAATTGACTATATTTACAATGTCGTGTTTAGTTTGGAAAAAGGCTAATAATTCCTATTTGGTCGGTCCAATATCAACATAAAACTGTTGTCATTAGCGTGAAAAGTGCTAATGCTAGTTTGCACTTTCCAACATCTAGGTACCACCCCTCTACTTGTACCCTTGACCCTATGACATTAGTAACCGCAATATAGCATTAGCTATAAGAAGACGTAACAAAGGTCACGAACGGTGGGTTGTCAAAATGGTAAGATCGAACTTGCGCTTGCAACATAGCAGGATTCGATTCCCATTGGAGGCAGAACATGATTTAAGTGGGGACCATGGTGGTGGATTGCTGTGCTAGTCTCCTCCGAGGTTTGAATTGCGCAGTCAAATTCAATAGTAGTTCGGTTGTAGGGTTATTCCTTAATTGGTTACCAAAAAAAAAAGATGTATTTTCAAACCGCAAAATGACATAACATTTTCAGTATTATAAAATCAATTTTCTTATGGTGTATAATATAAACCGCTCAATGGTGTTACATTTGTCTTGAAAAGGCGTAACATGTTATGATTGGGAAACACCATAAGATGGAGGATACTTTAGACTTTTCCATCTTAGCTTTCAGTACGTAGTTCTTCTTCTTCTTTTTCCTTCTTAGCAAAACTGATCTCACAAACACCTTACGCCGTGCGATCATACATGTCATTTTGTGGGAGTACTTGGTATAAATATGAATTTTTTTAGTGTTAGGATCATTACACATATACATACGATTTACGAGTATAAAACATTAAAGAAATCAACGAAAAGATATACGTGGTTCTTCAAAACCGAGTACGTCCACGGGAGCGAGAGCAGTTGTGATTTTTATTATCACAATATGAAATAGGGTTTACAATATAGAGTATTTATACTTACTCTATTCTAACCTTAACCAGGCATTTGGCTTGTATCCCAAAAATACCATTGTACGATACCGTACCATACCGCAGGGGACGTAGCCCCCCACACCCCCCAAATTACGGAATGCTTGGGCTAAATCTGACATTCTTTCTAGAATTCCTTAGTATCTATTCATACTTAACATATGAGCCATAATTGTAACATTGATGTTAATATATTTTGTCCGCCGGCGGTCAAAACTGTGGGGTTTTTGCCACCGCCTTTTTGGAGCCACCATCCGTTAATTGTTCTAACTTGAACGTTCATCTTTAGGTCTCGTGGAGTAGTATATTAGCGCGAAGATCAGTTTGACTCAACATCAATAGATGTATTAAAAATTGAATTTTGGTTTATAAAATGAACGATCTGATTCTGTCAACAATTTTAAAATGAAACTGTCCATGACTGTCCTTTAACTTTAAAATTATTGAATGGTTTAGATTTCAACATTAAATGCACCGTGTAACCCATGATGATGTGGAAAAAACCCACAGTTTCAACAACTGACTGAAATTAGGGCGCAGCAACCTGAACTAGGAGCTACTAGAACTCTTTCTTTTTAACAACTTGGATCGATCGCCGCCATCACCCGTGAAGAGTCACCTTCCAGTACATGCAATCTCTTAACATTGCAAAAACCGTGCAAAAATGGAGTAATTCTAGGACTATGCACTTGCAAATTAAGGATGTCCTTATTAAGAACATGACGGATCCAAACTCTTCCCATCGAATTCCAAATCAAATTCAGAGCCCGATTTCGTCCCGGCCATGCCAGGCCTAGCTTTGTACGGCCGGACGGATAACCAGCGCGCTTCTCTCCCTCTCTGATCTCTACATTTTTCGCTCTCGCGTCTCCCTAAAAACTTCAGATCTAGGGCACCGTATCGCCGTGCCATGCGGGCCTTTGTCTAGAGTTTATTAAGCATGTGTCTTTTAGTTCTTCCCGATCGACATAGAATCTCCTTAAACGATTTGGTTCGATTCGGTCCAGTCTTGTTGGTTTCGCCACTGAATGGGTGTGTCCGGTCCATTCGCACTGTTTCTTCAACCAACGGTTGTGTACCTTGCCTTTTGCGCTGCTTCTCCTTTTACAGTCGCCTATTGTCCATGCATTTCGTCCCTCTCATTTGGTTTTTCCATCTGGAATTCTCCATTCTCCTAGCTAGCATAACATACATAAATATATCAGAGAGATCGATAAACCGGTTTTTGTTTGCTGCCTGTGCAGTTTGTAGTGCTACTACTATGCGAGATCAAATAATTATGGGCAGTGGCGTAGTCAGAAATATGCATCAGCGAAGGCACTACGAAAGAAAAATTCTGGTGACACCGAATCTCACGCATCCCACCGAATTTGATTTAAGGACAAATGTGATACACTTGCTTTGGTTGCTACTAATTAAATTCCTTTCGGTTCGGCATTCCAATTGACATTTCGAAATCTGTGAGAAACTTTCGTACTATTATTCAGTATAGATACTGTTTGCTATTGTTATTTGTTTTTCCAAATACGTTTTTTTTTTTTTGTGATATTTCTTTGTTCCGAGAGTTATTCTTTATTCTTGTTTTTGGAGATTGCCGTAGTAACAACTCTAGGGCTGCAACAAACCCAAAAGAAACGGTGAACCGTCTTGAACCAAATCAAACTGTACGTTTTGGTCGTGATTTGTGGATACCAGAATCGAAACATTATTGAAACCGTGGGATAGGTATAGTTCATGAAATTTGGTTAAGAAACCGTGAATTAATCAAATTAGATCGTTCACACATGCATGCACGTGTGCAGACACACTAACATATTATTCCGGAATTGTGTAAGTGTCGGGCTCTTATTCGACCTTTTAAATTTTTAATCCAATGGTCAAAAGAAATGTTGGAATTTCCTACTTGGAAGTCCATGTCTTGATACCATCAGCCAAGTTAATTCCGTATAGCGTGACATGCATTCATTTCCTTGTTTTCTCCCTTATTGTCTAGATTTCTTGTTTGTATATTTTTTTCATTTACCAAGTGCAAAATGGTAAATTATTGTTGGCGATCCCTCATTTGCACATTTCTGCAAATTATATTAGATTTAGTTTACACTTATCAAGAGATTTTAAAAGTTACAAATATGAGCCTTTATTCTCTCTCGAACAATAAGTGAGTGCACGAGGGGTGATGGTAGTACAAGATATTTTGTGAAGTCCAAATTAGCGGTGGAGTTAGGAATGGTTCGCTGATTGGTTTGGTTTGGTTCACTTGTTGGATTCTGTTAGAACTGGATTAATCCAAACTGTGTTAGAAATTAAATTTAGTCTCATTCAGTGATCTTGGCCCAACACCCTCCACAAGCACACATTCATCTTCACAGTCAATGAATTTAGTCTCATCCTAACATGAAAGTGTGGTTTTAAAAGAGGTTGAGACAATACGTGACAGTGTCTGAGGAGTATTTTTCAAAATTTTTTTCCCAAGTTAGGCTTGGAGTCTCTCTCATATCTACAACTTACACATCAAAAACTTTAAGGAGGGTGGCTTTAATTAGGCAAAGCATGCATGTGTTTATCAAAAGACTTTGATGATCATCTCAGCATCTCTGTTAGGTTGTGCTGTTGGGCACTACTACTAATCCCCATCCTGGTTTCCTTTGACCAAATTAATTCGGTCTATGAATCAATTAGGAAAGGACAGCACAAAAAGGTTATTAGAATAATTTAATCTTGTTTAATTACTTTGGTTCTCCACTTAGCTCTAGAATCAATTGAATTGATGCCCTGAGTTCATGTAATAGCTTTTTGACCCGGTCAACGAGTCAACTTCTGGATCTTATCATAGGGGGAAGTACGATATTTCTCACTCCCCACTCCCACACGCAAGTTTAATTAGCTAATTAATACTAACCACTTTTTGCATTGGGTTCCAAAGCAAAAAAAATCTAAAACTTTTTAACCGAATAAAAAAATTAGTTATATTTTTAAATCGGTAATGAATTTTACATCAAATATGAATCTTATTTAATAGATCTCGATTAGTCCTATAAATGCAATATTTTCAAAATCACATAAAATATTATCAATTACAAGATATAATCAATTAAAAAGTGGCACGAACTTAAAAAAAAAGACTGTTAAATTGGGACGGAGAGAGTATTAATAAACCAACTACGAAAGACCCACCGGTCTAAGGACGTGTACGGAAAAAAAAATCAAAAACTGAAAACAAAAGTAGCGATAAAATTAGCTATGGTGTTGAAACTCTCCGATCTGGTCTTGGAGATGTGGAGAAATCATGATTTGCATCAAGTTGTGGGCAGCTAGCTGGTGTTGTTGCAGTGACGACTCAAAGACACCCCAGATTTGGGCTGCCATAGTTCAAAAGTGGAGGGGAGAGTGGGAAATCTTCTTTCCTTGGGAAGAGAATTTCAATCAGCTTACAACCATGATTCGCTATGTTAGTCCGTTGGCTGCATAAAAATTCTTCAAATTGCTATATATGTGTGAAAAACACATAAATTTCAAATTATCCATTATTTTTTGGTTGTACGTGTGAAATTGAATGACAATTACGTACACACAAAATTACTTCTAATCGTCAAAACTGTGTTGTACTAATAAGTAATATATAGAGCTAGGAACATAACTACCAAGGTCATTGGTGAGTGAACTTGGGAGGCCTTTGGCTTTCCCGAGCCAGCCTCTTCACTTCCCCCGTATTCATGACTGCAGTTTTTTCCCCTATTCATGGCCTGTATTCATTTTCAATCTGCAGCATCTCAAGTTTCAGTTTAATATCATTTTCCAATTCGATTATAATTAAGCTGTTTATTCAGTTTCTGTTAGTAATATATATAATAGAATTGTTTATGAATTCTGGCCGATGTAGAATGGATTAGAAGTTCCTAGAATCAGCCTTAGCAAAAAATCAACACATCAATATCAGCAAAAGAACATAGTATATGGCTAAAGGAGGGGCCATTCCACTTACCATTAAGAATTTTCATGATTGAGAAAGTGAAGAAAGTCTTCCCATACAAATAGAGCTGGCAATCTCAATCCACATTTTAGAACCCGCCTAAATTCGCCCATATGTAATCCAACTCAATCGGCCCATATTATATAATGGGATGATATGAGTTGAACCCATATTTATATGGGTTAAAAATGGGTTCAATATGGATTGGACTTAAAAGACCCAAATTGACTTGTTAAATAGTTATGCACTGTTTCGTTTCAATTAGTGCTATCTGATTATGTACCAAGTATGGCTTGTCAACTGACGCAAACCGAAGTACTAATTAATGCAAAATATATACTTCCTCTGTCCCATTTTTATTGTCTAGTTTCATTTTTCGTGTCGTTCTTTTAACGCTTATATATTTCAATATAAATCTCCAAAAATATGTAATATGGATCTTGTTTGATAGTTCTTGATTAGATCTATAATATAAAGTTTTCAAAATTATGAAAAATATTATAGATTGAGAGATATAAGCATTGAAAGAACGGCACGAAAAACAAAAAATAGACAATAAAAATGGGACGAAGAGAGTACATAGTATAAACAAATCCTACGGGTGTACATGTAATTGTATGCTATTACTTCGGATTCCTACACAAATGATTCGGTCTGTTTCAAATGTTTTTTTCAATAGTTGGTTTTAAAAAATCAGTTCCATTAAATATCGTTAAAAGCTTCACCAGTTCATTTAATTTTTGATTCTTGAATTTCAAGAGACAAAATATCTAATGAATCGTTCAAACTTTTATCGATATTCACTTGAGCTAATTTGATCTAAGACGCACGAAACCCATAGACTCATCTAAGCTTTCTGACCGAACAACTATGAGAGTACGGATGAATGCCACGAGGTCCCTATATATGGACAAGGGGATTGGTGAATCATCGTGATGCTACTGTAGCAAGGCCTTTTGTCGACAGGCTTTCTTCCCTTTGCCTATAGGCCGCAGCTTGGCTTCGCTATCGCTCATGGCTTGGAAGTTGTTCGCCATTTCGAAGTATGGATAGATTGGTACAAGTCACACAACACACGACAAGTTTAATTCAGTTCTCATCAAATTTTGAAAATTTTCAAAGTACCATGCAAAAAATTCCAAGAAGTACGATCATATTGAGGCTTGGTGTCGGGTAACAAAGCTAAATTTGCAAGGGCGTACAGTTTTATCAAAGAGACGTGACAGACGTCTCAACCTTTCTAGAAGAAATTTAGAAATGATTTCACAGTACATAACCTATAGGTCTAAAATATTCTCTCGGGGTCATCAACTTTTTGATTAGTAAATTTTACGTATTAGGATCAAATAAGGCTGTTTCTCGGACCCGAAATCGGAGTCTTGAAAAGGGGGTAAATAAAATATTGTACTATCACTCATAGGACTCATTTTTTTGTGCAAAATTCAATTCCTTTAGGAATCCTACGATTTGCTAAAATTGGTCCTTGAGGCTCCAATATTCTTGTTGTACTTTTATGTCTAAAATATTTTTCGGTATTTTTTACTTTTCGCAATTTTCTGTTGAGGTTTTTGTTGTAATCTTGGAAATTAATCATTCTTCTTGACGAGATGAATTAAAAACATATAAAAATGTAGACCGTTGTTGAAAAAAATTCATATAAAACAACAATTTAGACAAAAAAGAAAAGTGAACTTGGTTTTTGCTTTTGGTTATAAAATTTTATTTTTTGAACTTCTCTCGTTGAGATGGATACTTAATCCAAAAAATATGACGCATTCTCCTGTAGAGCGGCGCAGAGCGGCCAATCTGGCTGCTTATCTCAACAATCGATGGCTCGGATCTTAATCGAGTAATGGATGATTTAGATTTATAAGTGATTCAAATGCGTTCAGATTTGATCCGAGCCGTCCGTGCCAAGATGAACGATCAAATCGGTCACTCTGCACTTGCTCGGCAGGGAGCTGTGCTTACGCCACAACCTCGCCTTCAAATATAAGGTGGGAAAACCCCAAGTGTAGTGCTAGATCGTCGGTAGCATAATAAAACGGTAAGACCGGGATCGTACCACAGGAAATCAAAGATAGCTTAATCGGATTGTACGGTGGATTTCGACGTTTAAGACGGCCAACTTGGTTTTGCTTTAAATGGTGAAAATGCTAAATAAAAAGACTATAAATGTTCTTAATGAACTTAAAAGAGGCAAATTTAGGGATCATCTATCCCTTGACAAAGGCCGCAACTAGTTCTCAATTATAACTCAAGCGAAAGACACGACCGCGTGCTCGAGCTCGGACGATTTAACTTTAAAGACTACGTTTATCAAAAAATGTGATTATACGTACGGAACTAAACTAACATATTTTTGCTAATGTATCTAACACGTAAGAGGCCACGAGCCCTCAGTATGTCGCTTGCCAAGATCGCTTGACTAACTATATATTAAGGAGTTAACACCCCTCGTTTAGACCAAAATGGCTAAGTTAATTTAATTTTGAAAACCATGATTTTAAACCCGAAGTTTTGAGCACCGAAATAATTGGAAAAGAGTATCCCAAGACCTAACCAAACAACTATTCACACACAGCTAAAGAACAAGACAAAGCATAAAAATTAGACATGATTTTTAATTGATAAAAACGAAAACAAACTTGGTATTACCAAGGATTTAGTCTGTACAAACAACTTTAATAAAAGGGAAAACAACAAATGACAAATACCTTAAGTAGTTCTTAAAAGAATTAGCTCAAAAGCTTGAGAGCTTTTAGTGGAGTTTCTAGGAAAGGAAAAAGACTTAAGTGATAGAGACTAGGTAATCAATGAGAGAGAGATAGAGTGCTATTTATACGAAGAAACTCATCTTCTGCCAAAATATCCTAAAAACACCCCCAAAAGTAGAAACTTACTACTAATAGAAAGTCTGAAAAAGCCGAAAAAATATCTGTTGAAAGCAACAAGTATCGATAACTTCATCAATAGTTATCGATACCATTACGTCTGGACAATTTCTGAACCAAAATGGAACAAAAGTCATCGATACCCTTGGAGAAGTTATCAATAACAATTTGCAAAATTGCAGATTCAAGTGCTTGTTCTGCCTTCCTTGCCTTGGCACCTCCTGGGCATCCTCCGGCCACTTGACTTAAGGGACTTGGTGGCTGCTTATCCTTCAAACCTCGCCTTCAAATAAGGTTGAGAAAACCCCAAGCGTAGGGCTAGATCGTCGGTAGCATAATAAACCGGTAAGACCGGGATCGTACCACAGGGAATTCGATGATAGCTTAATCGGATTGTAGGTTAAAGGTGGAATACGGCGTTCAAGGCGGCTAACTAGGTTTGCTTTGAAACGGTAAAAGTAAAAATGGAAAAGACTAGAAACGAGTTTTTACTGGATTAAAACAAGCGGCAAGGCGTTGGAATGACTAACGCCCGAGACTTAAGCTATCCAACTTTCTCAAAGAAAACTCGGTTGAATCGCACGGCTTAGGCTATCAACCGGAAGATTTAGCGGTGAAAATAGTTAGACTTGAAGTGTGACATGGAAAATGAGTGAGTTCTTTCATTCTTTTGGCAAACACGAACCGAGACATCGCTCACGGAACCATGTGAGCGAGCACATGTACATGATCACCGGAGATTAATATCGGTTAGTTTTGTTACATAAAGGCCAAAGAATACTCATATTCCTTATCAAACTTTAAGTCGAAAGTTGAGAAAAACAAGATAAACGTAAATCCCGGAGCGTGAATCACCCCGATGCCTAGCCTAATCGACTACTCACCCATATTTAAAATACTAGAAAACATGCTAAATTTAACCAACATTCTTAACCGATAAAAACGAGAATAAACTTGAGATTAATGAGAATCTAGTCCGTAGCTACAACATTAATAAACGAAAAATTAACGAACAATAATTACTTTAAGAAGTTCTTGAACAATTAAACTAAGAAAGCTTGAGAAAAGCTATGGAGAAAACCTAACCTAAAGTATATATTTAGATTTTGAACTAAAGTGAGGGAGAAGGGTATTTAAACAACTCATCTTCTCTCCCAACAAATATCCTAAAAACATACTATAAGTAGCAACTATTCCATAAATGGAAGGTCCAAAAAGCAACAAATATCTGGCCGAAGGCTCATGGTATCGATACAGATTAAGCAAAGTATCGATACCACGCTGCTAAATCAAAAAGGGCCATTTCCCCGTAGCCCTCCCGTATCGATACGGATTAAGGCCGTATCGATACGGAACACTCTGCCTTGCCACGAAGCTAATTCGCATCGATACAGATTAAGGCTGTATCGATACGGGGAGCTTATCTCCAGTCTTCAGGCCAGCCTCCAAAACTCAGCAACCGACGGCTCCCAGCAACTTCCACAGCTTCACAGCACCTTATTTTCATTCTCTAAACTTAAGTAAAGGTTACATTTTAAACCTTTCTTTTACCTTTCCTTTACTTTAATTTATTTAATGAAAATAAGAAAGTACCCCCCATTTGGAAACAATGGCATTACCAGAATTTCAAGATTCCAATTAAATCAAAATGTCAACCCCCCACTTTTAGTACAAAACGGAAATCTGCACGTTTTTCTCAAGAGAAAATGGTTCGGAACACGACCTTGCTCTTCAAATAAAACCTTGCAACTTTGTAGTTATTCTTAGAAAAATTCAAGGATCAATTACCGCCATTTTTTATCTCAAAAATCGATACTTTTCCGAAAAGTCATTTTTCCATACTTAGACAGATTTTAGGGGGTCGACAGGATCTTCGGGTACTTGAAAGCACTCGGGCCATCCATGGCGTCAAAACACGCCTTATTTGCACGTTTTACCTGTAACACTAAACAAACTACCTTACGAGTAATATCAAATAAAAGCTAAACAAACGCGAGTTAAAACAATATAAACGAGACTAGTCGCACCAAATATCTGCAATATTGGGTGCTCATCAGTGGCATGGCAATCACAAGGCCTCGGGTGCTTGGTTAACCTCGGGACTATCATTGACATCAAAATAAGCCTTATTTGCACGTTTACCTGTAAAACTCAACAAAATATATAACTCACGTGCAATATCGAATAACAAGGGTAATTTAAACGTAAATATGCTACAAACTAGAGGACTAGAGCACCAAATATATATATCTACAAATATTGGGTGCTTATCAAGCTGCTTGGCAGCATCCCTGGGTCCTTGTGCTTCCTAAGATTTGTTAGTGTGTGTTTTGGAAAATATCTTTGCCATCCTGGGTAAAATTAATCCAATCCAATTGAACTTGTTCATATGTCCAATCCAATTGCACTTGTTGATATGTACATCTGTTTCCTGCAATTTCGAGAAGAAAAAAAAAAAATCTTTTCCTGCAAAAAAACAAAGTAGTTACATTAAGCAAATATCAGTCTAGTAGCTTAACAACATCAGTGAATTGTACGTACGTAATTAGGAGCAAATAAAAGACTGTTTTCTCGGACCCAAAATCCGAGTCTTGAAAAGGGGTATATAAAATGTAGTACTACTATAACTGTTTTTTTTTTTTGTCCCAAAATATTACTTCGTAAGAGGTTCCATTGATAGGAGGAAAAGTGCATCGAGAAGAGCAAGATTCTCACAACATAACGGGCGAATCAAGCCACATGGGAGAGGCCAACAAGAAAGCACCTCACTCCCATACACAAACTTTCTGGGCACAATTTTCACTGAAAAAATCGCACAATCAAACCAATGAAAACCCTCGAAGGGGAGGAAACAGCCCCATCAAGAGTAGGAAACCATAAAAACAAATGCAACAGAGAAAAACAAACCCAAAACCTACAGGTCTACACTCCTAAATTTGGTCACCGAGATCACAGATCACCGCAGCAACTACACCCCACCATCCAGTAACATCAACAGCTATCTCCGTCCCACAACAACAACCTTGTCAGGGCTCGAACAAACGATACCCAAATGACAAGGCTAGGCCGGCCTGATAACGCTGATAAAACTCACATGATGAGGACGATTAGAAAAGAGAGCACATAGGCGAACTGCACGCGGATGATTGGCGTTATCGACGAGGAACACCAAACTCAGGCAGGGACAGATCATCAAATACATCCCCCCCTCTCTCTTGATCGATTGGATTTTTTCTTTTTGTACCTTCTTTCTACAAACATTTGGTAGGGTTTTCTGGTAGGGGGCTGGGGCTGCCGCCTCACCCCACCCCACCCCCCACCCCCCTATCACCGGCCGTCCACTCTCTACTATGATGGGTTGTTAGGCTGCTTGGTGAGATCCTCCGGCGAATAAGCCCTCAGAACTAGAGTGGCGGTTTGTCCGATGACATAATTACGGCTAGGGTTCTTTTTCCTCATACTACTATAACTTACGGGACTCATTTTTGTGCAAGATTCAATTCCTTTCGGAATCCAACAAATTTGCTAAAATTAGTCCTTGAGCGCAACATCTTGTAACTCTTTTTGGTCTAAAATATTTTTTTTTTGGAATATTTACTTTTTGCAACTTTTTGGTGAGCCTTTTGTCATAATTTGGGGAATTAATCATTCGTCTCGATGAAAAGAATAAAGAAAGTATTCAAACGTGGGCCTTTGTTGAAAAAAGTTAATATAAGACAAAAATTTAGACAAAAAATAAAAGTGAACTTGATTTTTGCTTTTGGTCATAATTATTTATTTTTTAAACTCCTCTTGTTGAGATGAATACTTAATCTAAAAAATATGACGCGAATCTAAAAAAAATTCTGAAAAGACGAACAAAACAAAAAAAATGAGGGAAAAAAAAAGTTTACAAAGATGGAGCATGATTAATTAAATTATACTATGAATCTTGCTAAGATGTTAGGAAAAGTGGCAAAAATAAAAATCATAAAGGGTCTTTAAACTACATAAAGAAAAATGGAAACATAGTTACAAAATAAATGACAATGAAGTATTGGTCTTCAAATGAAATCAAATTGGAGAAGTAAATCACCTTCTTCTTTTGTTCCAAGTATATACGTTAGCAGAGATAGAAATGAACAAAAAATAAATTGTTTCCTTCTTCGGTTCTAGCAGTCCTTATATATCTGGCCATGCATGTCCAATTTAAACAAGTTCTGGCTGAAGAAAATGTGACATTTCAATGAAAATAATTGGAAAGAACACATAAATGATCATATCATGATTCCACTGTGATGCGTTTTTCGTTTTAATGTCGAGGGGTAAGAAAATTACATTCAAAGAATCGATCTTTCGACGCTCATTATAAAGTGTACAAGATAACGGAAGGAGATAGCAGTAGTTAAATTTGCATATTTACAATGACTGATTGTAGTAATCTTACTAGCTAGGGAAAAGAACCATATATAATCCAGCCATAACAGTAACGGAGAAAGCATTTTACGATACCATGACTTCAATTTCAACTCTCTCCCACAATGTATATAAACGCGATTGAGCAATCTTCGTTCGTGCATTCAAAAAGCCGAATTGGTAGCAAAACTTCTGTTCTCTTTTCCTTTTTCTGCTTTGATGATACATATTCTTTCTGCACTGTCATGCATGGTGTTCTTCGTTAGGCGGTGCTTTTTTTTTTTCTCAGTATGCGATATATCAACAAGAGTACTTCCCGGTTGTTGTTCATGTTATATCATCAAGTGAGCGAATTGTCCTATTCCAACGTGGTAATCTCATCTATTACATTGCCGATTAAAAAAAAAAAAAATTTCTCGTCTTCTTACATTTGTGTATGTGACCATAAAACTAGCATGGTTCATCGTTTAATGTTATACAGACTGTGAACAACTATGCATCTAATTGGCATAGCACAACAGGGATATAATCTCATTAATAAACTTCTTGGGCAGCAAGAAAACTTTACTCTCTGTTAGCTAGGTTGTATATAAACCGTGCTCAGAACTTTTCTGTTGTGCAAAAGAAGATGGCAAGCATTCACTTCCTGAACCTTGTTGTCTCAATGTTGGGTGGTGGTCCTTCGCTCCTTGGCATTTTTCTCAAGGATTTCTGCATCCCCGGTGGAGGGACTGGCTGCTTTTCGATGCGTTCATCCCGGTTTTCTGCAGCTGAGGCTGCGAGAGTGGTTGCCGATCATGGTTGTAAAAACATCACGAAATGATGGGTGATTAAACCAGCTTGTAGTTATGAAGCTGTTGTAATATGCTGATGATTAAAATCACATTATTTAAATAAACAGAATTGTTTGTTCTCCTGTTCTTGCTTTCGCTTTTCTCTCTTATGATCGGCTTTAATTTTTCCGTTGTTATCGTTGTCCCAAGGGTTTTGAACCCAGCCAGATCTCAAGTCTCAACTGAGGTTTGGAGCTTAATTTGAAGAACGAAAAAGAAAGAAAGAATAATTTGGGGCCTTGGACTCTGCTTGCAGGAACAGGGGAGGGTTTCTCTGAAATGATTTCAACCACTGAAATTGTATTATGGGTAATTGAGAAGGTCAATCTGTTTTAATAGGGAAATTTGTTGCCATACATCATTGACATTTCTTTCAGACAAAAAATAGATGGGCAAATTTTTTGAGAATAGAATTATTATTATTATTATTTTTTGGAAAAGATCAATAATCATATAACGAACTCAACGGGACACACAGAATCAAACAAAATTTGAAGGTCAAGCAGAATACAACCTGAAGGAAGAACATAATTTCTTAGGCAATTAACAGCAAGCCAGTGCACTACTTTGATATATCTTATAACCTCCTAGCTACGAATTTCTTTGTCACTTTGATAATTTGCTGGTGTGATCTAATTGACAAGATCTCACAAATAAACAAGGGATTATTCAGTACTTCAGAAACATTAAATTGTAGATCCAAAGAACAAAGTACATAGATCAAGAAATCAAGAACAGAGGAATGAACTCCCAAAATCAAGTACTGAAATCTCAAAAAAAAAAAAAAAAAAAAAACCCAGAGAGGAGGCGAGAAGCCTTGTACATAAACGGGTACCTTCATATTTCCCTTCTTAATAAGAGATTTGATATAATAAGAATCGGTAGTTTTTTTTCAATTCACTACTGTCTTAGCTTTTGCTTTTATCACTTCTCCTTCAGACAAACAATAAACCAAAAGCAACACAAGCAAAAAGCGAGAGAGAGTTGAGAACCGGCCTAAAGATCTCTTTATTCTTGGCTACATTTTGATCAGCACAGCGGCTAAATAAAGCACGTACGACCCATCAAACAGTTTGGTAACATGAATCCACCAACCACCATTTTCTTCGGCCCTGAAGCATCGATTTTTGATGAGTAACAGTTGCCATTCTCCTTCCCGGGGATGCAAAAACCCTTGACAAGGTTCATGAAACAACCCATCACCAACACCAAACTCATGAAATAACAGCCCACCATCTTCGCCACCGCCTCTGTATTTTCGTACAATAGCAAAGAATGGTTGATCGAATTTGAATTTATAGGACCCTGAAAGCAGGCAAGTCCCCATCTTTAAATCTTACCAACTTTTCCAATCGCTTGATGGACAAGTAGGATTTATGTATGAATAGCTGTACGAATCTATAGGCTTTAATACACCAAATTTAATTTTATCCTTGTTTTGTTGTGGGAAAAAGACAATGTATAATAACTTAAATTCTACCCCCAAAAAATGCAATTACTTTAACAAAGCGATACAAATACTCATGCGCGCGAGTTGAAAATTTTTGTCACTTGATGATATAACATGAACAACAACCATTTTCTCCTAACCAGCCCCCGCGCATATTTTCTCCAACAGGCGTTCAAAAATAATGTTTTGCGGCGAAATCATTGTATACTGCCCTTGCCATTTTCTGAGCAAAAATACAAAAAGCGAAAACTATGGTTGTCTTTAATTAGACTCTCTACTGATTTTATTCTCACATGTATATGGTATTGAGTAACGCAATTTATATAGGTCGCGGGAGCATATGACATTAATGTCTCGATATTGCAAAATATTTCTCGGATTACTTAATTAGATGCCTGTTTCTTTTTGTTTTGCCTAAACATGATTATATGACAGACCCTGTTGTATTATGGAAAAGGACGTATGTTGGCTGTAAATTAATGTTCCAATTAACTCATATTTATGATCTGATTATCAGGTGGTAATCTATATATGATTATGCCTATTTAGCTAAGCAAATACAGGAGCAACTTTTTGAATACAGTATCTTGTAATATCAATTGTATGAAGGGGTTCCCACTTAAGCCAAGATTCGCCTTATGATTTGTTATCCTTATGGTAATCCATAATAATTCCGGTCTAGGGGGCTAATTAATGTACTACTCCTATTTCAAGACAGATTTTAATTACTTAACATCATGAGGTTCTTAATCAATTCTACAAAATGAACATTTTCTATCCGTCATTATAGTGGATCGATCTGATACGAGCCGCATAATTAACATGCAGGACGGTTAATTAAGAGGCCGTTCCAGAACATCTTCTTAAAAAATAAATACTTACTAGTATTACACATTTTCAAACTAAAAAATAATGTAAATGAAAAACAATTTTTTGATTTTTTTTCACCGTATAAAAGATTTCATCGAGATCTTTCAAACAATATCTATATTGTATATTTTTAGATTTTATAAAGCCAATTTTTGAATTTGAAATTGCCTTCTGAAAAAATAAGTACTTAAAACCCGTTTTGAAACGGAGCCTAGTCCCAAAATATGGGACTGGAATGAACCTAAATCGAGTTCTATTTTGTGTATTTGACGGGACGTTTGCAGAAGTCATTAACGATACCATAACGTTGTATATATACATTAATAATATGTTTTTTTCATTCTTTAATTTAGTATTGCAGGTGGGTTTCTTTCTTTTTTTTCTTGTTAAGTTGGTTGGCGGGTTTCAAAATTACACTTGCGCAATTCTTATTTTTGGGAAGAAAAAACCCTCCAATATTCGTGTTTTTGTTATTCTTTCTCTTTGTTTATGTTTTTTTTAATTTTTTTTTCCTGTTTTTCAAATTAAGCTCCAACACCTCAGTTGACTGAGCCTGAGTTCGAAACCCTTTGCACTAAGACAGCAAGACATCAGAGAGAAAAGCAGAAGGGAAAATAATAAACGCCCTTTAACCTTTGAGGTCATTTGTTCAATCCATGGAGGATTGATTTTTTTCGGGCACATTTTTTGAAGTTGTGCAATTCTAATCGATGGCATTTAGAGTCGAACTTGCAATCTCAGACACCAAAAATATGGTCAAAGCACCATGCCACTAGGCCTCGAAACAACCTTTGTTTTTCATATTGTACAACTAATTTATATAGAAAAATATGGGAGGCCCCATTTAGATATCTCATCTGAGACCTCCAAAGTGGCTGCTTGTCAGATGACATAATTACAGCTAGGGTACTTTTTCCTCGTACTACTATAACTTACAGGACTCAGTTTTGTGCAAAATTCAATTCCTTTCGGAATGCAACAATTTGCTAAAATTAGTCCTTGACGCTCCAACATCTTGTAACTTTTTTTGGTCTAAAATAATTTTTTCCCGGAAATTTTACTTTATGCAACTTTTTTGTTGAGCCTTTTGTCATAATTTTGGGAATTAATCATTCGTCTTGATGAAAGGAATAAAAAAAGTATTTAAACGTGGGCCTCTGTTGAAAAAGTTCATACAAGACAAAAATTTAGACAAAAAATCAAAGTGAACATGATTTTTGCTTTTGGTCATAATTATTTATTTTTTAAACTCCTCTCATTGAGATGAATACTTAATCCAAAAAATATGACGCGAATCTAAAAAAAATTCAGAAAAGACGAACAAAACACAAAAAATGGAAAAAAAAAAAGTTTACAAAGATGGAGCATGATTAATTAAATTATATGAATCTTGCTGAGATGTTAGGAAAGTGGCAAAATTAAAAATCATAAAGGGTCTTTAAACTATATAGAGAAAAATGGAAACATAGTTACAAAATAAATGACAATGAAGTATTGGTCTTCAAATGAAATCAAATTAGAGAAGTAAATTACCTTCTTCTTTTGTTCCAAGTATATACGTTAGCAGAGATAGAAATGAACATAAATAAATTTTTTCCTTCTTTCGGTTCTAGCAGTCCTTATATATCTGGCCATGCATGTCCAATTTAAACAAGTTATGGCTGAAGAAAATGTGACATAATTCCCATGAAAATAATTGGAAAGAACACATAAATGATCATATTATGATTCCACTGTGATGCGTTTTCTCGTTTTAATGTCGAGGGGTAAGAAAATTACATTCAAAGAATCGATCTTTCGACGCTCAATATAAAGTGTACAAGATAACGGAAGGAGATAGCAGTAGTTAAATTTGCATATTTACAATGACTGATTGTAGTAATCTTACTAGCTAGGGAAAAGAACCATCTATAATCCAGCCATAAAAGTAACGGAGAAAGTATTTTACGATACCATGACTTCAATTTCAACTCTCTCCCACATTGTATAAACGCGATCGACCAATCTTCGTTTGTGCATTCAAAAAGCCGAATTGGTAGCAAAACTTCTGTTTTCTTTTCCTTTTTCTGCTTTGAGGATACATATTCTTTCTGCACGGTCATGCATGGTGTTCTTCGTTAAGCGGTGCTCTTTTTTTCTCAGTATGCGATATATCAACAAGAGTACTTCCTGGTTGTTGTTCATGTTATATCATCAAGTGAGCGAATTGTCCTATTCCAACGTGGTAATCTCGTCTACTCACATTGCTGATTAAAAAAAAAATCTCGTCTTCTTACATTTGTGTATGTAACCATAAAACTAGCATGGTTCATCACTTAATGTTAGACAGACTGTGAACAACTATGCATCTAATTGGCATAGTACAACAGAGATAATTAATCTCATTAATAAACTTCTTGGGGCGCAAGAAAACTTTACTCTCTGTTAGGTTGTATATAAACCGCACTCAGAATTTTTCTGTTGTACAAAAGACCACAGAATATGGCTGGCATTCAGTTCCTGAGTCTTGTTGTCTCAATGTTCGGCGGTGGTCCTTCTCTCCTTGGTGTTTTTCTCAAGAATTTCTGCATCCCTAGCGGAGGGACTAGCTGTTTTTCGATGCGTTCATCCTGGTTTTCTGCAGCCAAGGCTGAGGCACTGGTTGCCGATCATGGTTGTAAAAACATCACCAAATGATGGGTGATTAAACCAGCTTGTAGTAATGAAGCTGATGTAATATGCTGATGATTAAAATCACATATTTAAATAAACAGAATGGTCTGTTCTCCTGTTCTTGCTTTTGCTTTTCTCTCTTATGATCGGCTTTAATTTTTCCGTTGTTATCGTTGTGCCAAGGGTTTTGAACCCAGCCAGATCTCAAGTCTCAACTGAGGTTTGGAGCTTAATTTTAAAAACGAAAAGGAAAGAAATAATAATTTGGGGCGGGGGTCCTTGGACTCATGGAGGAACAGGGGAGGGTTTCTCTGAAATGATTTCCACCACTAAATTGTATTATGGGTAATTGAGAAGGTCAATCTGTTTTAATAGGGAATTTGTTGTCATACATCATTGACATTTCTTTCAGACAAAAAATAGATGGGCAAATTTTTTGAGAATAGAATTATTATTATTCATTTTTTTTTTTGAAAAGATCAATAATCATGTAACGAACTCAATGGGATACACAGAATCTAGTGAAATTTGAAGCTCAAGCAGAATACAACCTGAAGGAAGAACAGAATTTCTAAGGCAATTAACAGCAAGCCAGTGCGCTACTTTGATATATCTTATCACCTCCTAGCTAGCTACGAATTTCTTTATCACTTTGATAATTTGCTGGTGTGATATTCCAATTGACAAGATCTCACAAATAAACAAGGAACTATTCAGTACTTCAGAAACATACGTTTAAGGGGGGTTGCTTTCTCTGACATATTGATGGGGAGCCCATATAGTTCGGATCGGCCTGATAACGCCGATAAAACTCACATGATGAGGAAGATTAGAAAAGAGAGCACAAAGGCGGATTGCACGCGGATGATTGGTGCCATTGATGGGGAGCACCAAATTTAGGGAGGGGCAGATCATCAAATACATCCCCCCTCTCTCTCTCTCTCTCTCTCTCTCTCTCTCTCTCTCTCTCTCTATTTTTTCTTTTCCTTGCCTTCTCTCTACAAACATTTGGTAGGGTTTCTTGGTAGGGACCCTGGGGCTGCCGCTTCACCCCACCCCTCCATCACTGGCCGTCCACTCCCTACTATGACAGGTTGTTGGGCCGTTTGATGAGATCCTCCGGCAAATAAGCCCCCGAAACTGGAGTGACGATTTGTCCGGTAACATGATTATGGTTGGGGTTCTTTTTCCTCATACTACTGTAACTTACAGGACTCATTTTTGTGCAAAATTCAATTCCTTTCGGAATCCAACGATTTGCTAAAATTAGTCCTTGACGCTCCAATATCTTGTAACTTTTTTTTGTTTAAAATATTTTTTTTTGGAATTTTTACTTTTTGCAACTTTTGTTGAGCCTTTCATCATAATTTTGGAAATTAATCATTTGTCTCGATGAAATGAATCAAAAAAGTATTCAACGTGGGCTTCTATTGAAAAAAGTTCATATAATTCAAAAATTTAGACAAAAAATAAAAGCAAACTTAATTTTTGCTTTTGGTCATAATTATTTATTTTTTAAACTCCTCTCATTGAGATGAATACTTAATCCAAAAAATATGACGCGAATCTAAAAAAAATTCAAAAAAGACGAACAAAACACAAAAAATGGGAAAAAAAAAGTTTACAAAGATGGAGCATGATTAATTAAATTATATGAATCTTGCTGAGATGTTAGGAAAAGTGGCAAAATTAAAAATCATAAAGGGTCTTTAAACTACATAAAGAAAAATGGAAACATAGTTACAAATTAAATGACAATGAAGTTTTGGTCTTCAAATGAAATCAAATTAGAGATGTAAATTACCTTCTTCTTTTGTTCCAAGTATATACGTTAGTAGAGATAGAAATGAACATAAATAAATTTTTTCCTTCTTTCGGTTCTAGCAGTCCTTATATATCTGGCCGTGCATGTCCAATTTAAACAAGTTATGGCTGAAGAAAATGTGACATAATTCCCATGAAAATAATTGGAAAGAAGACATAAATGATCATATTATGATTCCACTGTGATGCGTTTTTCGTTTTAATGTTGAGGGGTAAGAAAATTACATTCAAAGAATCGATCTTTAGACGCTCAATATAAGGTGTACAAGATAACGGAAGGAGATAGCAGTAGTTAAATTTGCATATTTACAATGACTGGTTGTAGTAATCTTACTAGCTAGGGAAAAGGACAATATATAATCCAGCCATAACAGTAACGGAGAAAGTATTTTACGATACCATGACTTCAATTTCAACTCTCTCCCACAATGTATATAAACGCGATCGACCAATCTTCGTTCGTGCATTCAAAAAGCCGAATTGGTAGCAAAACTTCTGTTTTCGTTTCCTTTTTCTGCTTTGAGGATACATATTCTTTCTGCACTGTCATGCATGGTGTTCTTCGTTAGGCGGTGCTCTTTTTTTCTCAGTATGCGATATATCAACAAGAGTACTTCCCGGTTGTTGTTCATGTTATATCATTAAGTGAGCGAATTGTCCTATTCCAACGTGGTAATCTCGTCTACTCACATTGCCGATTAATAAAAAAATCTCGTCTTCTTACATTCGTGTATGTAACCATAAAACTAGCATGGTTCATCATTTAATGTTAGACAGACTGTGACAACTATGTATCTAATTGGCATAGTACAACAGGGATAATTAATCTAATTAATGAACTTCTTGGGCCGCAAGAAAAAACTTTACTCTGTTAGGTTGTATATAAACAGTGCTCAGAATTTCTCTGTTTTGCACATATAGGCATAGGCAGTGCAAAAGAACATGGCTAGCATTCAGTTCCTTAGTCTTGTTGTCTCGATGTTGGGCGGCGGTCCTTCTCTCCTTGGCGTTTTTCTCAAGGATTTCTGCATCCCTGGCAGAGGGTCGACTGGCTGCTTTTCGATGCGTTCATCCCAGTTTTCCGCAGCCGAGGCTGAGACACAGGTTGCCGATGGTTGTAAAAGCATCACCAAATGATGGGTGATTAAACCAGCTTGTAGTAATGAAGCTGTTGTAATATGCTGATGATTAAAATCACATATTTAAATAAACAGAATGGTCTGTTCTCCTGTTCTTGCTTTCGCTTTTCTCTCTTATGATCGGCTTTAATTTTTCCGTTGTTATCGTAGTGCAAAGGGTTTTGAACCCAGCATGATCTCAAGTCTCAACTGAGCTTAATTTGAAAAACGAAAAAGAAAGAAAGAAGAAATAATTTGGGGCCTTGGACTCTTGGAGGAACAGGGGAGGGTTCTCTGAAACGATTTCAACCACTAAATTGTATTATGGGTAATTGAGAAGGTCAATCTGTTTTAATAGGAAATTTGTTGCCATACATCATTGACATTTCTTTCAGACAAAAAATAGATGGGCAAATTTTTTGAGAATAGAATTTGGGATGGAACCCGCACTAATTTTCGGTGGGTGGTGCACTTGCTCCTGGGGGCTGAATAATATTGTACTCCCTCCGTCCCGGTTTATTTGTCCCCTTTTTGACTTTTGAGAGCGTTTGACCTCTCAAAGAATTGGCTATAATTTTCAATTCGTAATGTTTTTAATATGCAATATGGATCTTGTTTGATAGATCTCAATTAGTTTTATTATACAAAATCATCAAAATAAAAAAATATATTATAAAATGTAAGATATAAGTATATTTTTGAAAGACACGTATTTCGACAATTAGACAAACAAACCGGGACGGAGGGAGTACCATCTTTATGACTTACATGGCCTCAGGCTGGGCCCATCTAGAGCTAAGCCACCGGTCGATCAAATTATTTTACAGATTGATTTTGGTTATCCTCCGTTATAGTCGTTCTTTAGATTCATAGTAATAACCATTGTCGTTAAATTGTAGATCCAAAGACCAAAGTACATAGATTAGAAAATCAAGAATAGGGGAACAAACTCCCAAAATCAAGTACCGAAATCTCCCAAAAAAAAAACCCAGAGTGGAGGCGAGAAGCCTTGTACATAAACGGGTACCTTCATATTTCCCTTGTTAATAAGAGATTTGATATAATAAGAATCAGTAAATAAATGAACAGTTTTTTCAATTCACCACTGTCTTAGCTTTTGCTTTTATCACTTCTCCTTCCAGACAAACAATAAACCAAAAGCAACGTTAACACAAGCAAAACGCGAGAGAGTTGAGAACCGGGGCCTAAAAATCTCTTTATTCTTGGCTACATTTGATCAGCACGTACAGCGGCTAAGTAAAGCACGTACCACCCATAAAACAGTTTGGGAATATGAATCCACCAACCACCATTTTCTTCGGCCCAGAAGCGTCGATTTTTGATGAGTAACCATTCTCTTTCCCGGGGATGCAAAAACCCTTGACAAGGTTCATGAAACAACCCATCACCAACACAAAACCCATGAAATAACAGCCCACCACCATCTTCGCAGCTGCCTCTGTATTTTCGTACAAAAGCAAAGAAGGGGTGATTGATCAAATATATAGGACCCCGGCTGAAAGCAAGCAAGTCCCCATCATCAATCTTACCAACTTTTTTCGTATCTTGATGGACAAGTAGAATTTAAAGGCATTAATTAACTAAATTTATTTGTATGCTTGTTTTGTTGTAGCAAAGGCAATTACTTTAACAAAGCGATACAAATACTCATCACGAGTTAAAAATCTTTGTCACTTAATGATATAACATGAACAACAACCATTTTCTCCTAGCTAGCCTCGTGCATACTTTCTTCTGGAGACGTTCAGAAATAAAGTTTTGTGGCTTTGATATCATTGTATACCACCCTTGCCACTTTCTTAGCAAAAAATAAAAAATGCGAAAACTATGGTTGTCTTTAAACTCTTTGCTGATTTTATTTTTGCATGTCTATGGTATTGAGTAACGCGATTTATATAGGTCTCGGGAGCATAAGAAATTAATGTCTCGATATTACAAAATATTTCGCGGATTACTAAGATGCCTGTTTCTATTTGTTTTGCCTAAACATGATTATGTGACAGACCCTGTTGTATTATGAATAGGACGTATGTTGGCTGTAAATTAATGTTCCAATTAACTCATATTTATGATCTTATTATCAGGTGGTAATCTATATGTGATAATGCCTATTTAGCTAAGCAAATACAGGAACAACATTTTGAATACAGTATCTTGTAATATCAATTGTATCAAGGGGTTCCCACTTAAGCCAAGATTCGCCTTATGATTTGTCATCCTTATGGTAATCCATAATAATTCCGGTCTAGGGTACTAATTAATGTACTACTATTTCAAGACAGATTTTGATTACTTAACATCCTGAGGTTCTTAATGAATTCTACAAAATGAACATCTTCGATCCGTCATTATAGTGGATCGATCCGATAAGAGCCGCATAATTAACATGCAGGACCGTTAATAAAGAGCCCGTTCCAGAATATCTTTTTCAAAAATAAGTACTTATTTCACATTTTTAAACTAAAAAATAATGTAAATGAAAACTATTTTTTTGAATTTTTTGCACTTTTCAAACAAGATCCATATTGCATATTTTTAGATTTTATAAAGCCCATTATTTTTGAGCATGAAATTGTTTTCTTAAAAAATAAGTGCTTAAAACCCGTTCTGAAATGGGGCCTAAGTCCCAAAATATGGGATTGGAACGAACCTAAATCGAGTTATATTTTGTGTATTTGATGGGACGTTTGCAGAAGTCATTAACGATACCATAACGTTGTATATATGCACAAGCATGTGTCCCGCCCCAAATGATCATGTTATTCTCCATAGCTATCTATAAAAGTAAATCAATTCAAATCATACAAACAATACCTCAATCTCGCCACTTTAGAGGGTAAAAGATAAAAGTAAGAAAAATAAACTTCGTACAAATTTAGAACTTTTATGGCATTGCCTAAATGTTTATAGTAGATTACTTTCTTAAATTAGCATGATTTGAAATATTAGTTAAATATTTTTCACTTATTTCAAAATTCTAAATGGATAGTTGTTTTTCTTTTTTACTAGCTACAAGGAACATAACAAGAGAGGAGAATGAGTCATGAGGGAATGCCACATGAAATTTTAACGTAGAAAGAAGTGGGGAAAGTACATTACTATACTATATACTATTAGTGCTTATTTGTGCCTACGGCACTATTCACCATTTAATGGCATTTTTGTAATATATTTGTAAGAGTGTATGTGTTTTCTTAAGAGAGTTGGTATGTCATTTCTCCCCTATAAGGGAGGTCCTGAGTTCGACTCCTGCTGGAGCAATACCCTTAGGGTCCTAAGCTATGGATAGCTTTTGGACTCCGTGCTAACTCTGACACCCCCTACTAACCCCCGCTGATGTATGATGATTGAAAAAAAAAATAAAAAATCTCAACTATTCTTTCAACTAAGGGTCATTATTGGGGCCGGGCCGGCCTAGCCCGCCAAATCGCTGCTCGAGCCGCCCACGGGCCGGGCCAACCGGGCTTTTTCTTTTTGGCGGGCCGGGCGGGCCGAGCCACCTACGATAAATTGAAGCCCAAGCCCGGCCCACGGGCTAGCCCAATTGGTAGGCCGGCAAGCCAAAAGTCGGGCGGGTGTAAATTTCCTTGGGCAAAACTAAACCAAGGGAAAAAAAGAAAGGTTTTGTGGAATTTTGGGCTAATAGGCGGGCCCGTTGGCGGGCTTTTGGATGGGTACCACGGGCGGGCTACTGGGCGGGCTCATGGGTTGGGCCTACGGGCGCGCCGAGTAAAAATTCATAGGCCCGAGCCCGCCCATTACAAACTACGGGCCGGGCTAGCCTGCCCATTTTACGGGCTCGGGCCGGGTAAAAGCCCGGCGGGCCGGGCAGGCTTTGGGCGGGTCACAGTCCTTTGGGCCAAATGATGACCCTTACTTTCAACTTTTGTTTGTGTGGTCCCCACACTCTTGTGTTTTATTAGGTAGATGTATAATATGTTTTTTCATTCTTTAATTTAGTATTGCGGGTGGGTTACTTATTATTATTTTTTTTTCTTAAGTGGGCTGGCGGGTTTCAAAATTACACTTGCACCATTCTTATTTTTGGGAAGAAAAAACCCTCTAATATTCGTGACGTCTTTGTTATTCTTTCTCTTTGTTTATTTATTTATTTATTTATTTTATTGTGTTTTTCAAATTAAGCTCCAGCACCACAGTTGAGTGAGCCTGGGTTCAAAACCCTTTGCACTAAGATAGCAACACCAATATCAGAACACATCAAATGAGAGAAAAACAAAAGGGAAAATAATATACGCCCTTTAACCTTTGAGGTCATGTGTTCAATCCATGGAGTATTGATTTTTTTCACGCACATTTTTTGAAGTTGTGCAAAAAAATAGTTCTAATTGATGGCATTTAGAGTCGAACTTGCAATCTAAGACACCAAAAACATGGTCAAAGCAACATGCCACAACGCAACCTTTGTTTTTCATATTGTACAACTAATTTATATAGAAAAATATGGGATCAACATCCATTTTCATATCTCGCCTGAGACATCTAAAATCTCAAGATCGGACCTGTGGTACCATTGTGAATACCATGTGGCATTTTGATGAAGACAATCAAGAGATAAGATAGAGCAATATGTTTACTACGAATGGCAATATTGCCTTGCGCATGTAGAACTCCCATTTCACGTTACGAGTAGTTGTCTCGTTTGCTTATATAGAAATACCTGCTATTACCATGTGATGATAGCTAGTTAATTCGAATATCTCCAGCCTTGGGGTTATTAGCAAAAACAAACATAATCAGGCCACAGCAATAATGAAGAAAATTGTTAGCGATACCATGACTTCAATTTCTAACTTCCCCAAGACCTATATAATCGCGACCAATCTTCTTTCCGTGCATCGATAAAAAAGCAGAATAGGGGACAAAAAAAAATGTTAGTTCTTTCGTTTTTCTCTCTGTGGTTGACGATTTCAGGAGTTTCGTTGGGTGGTCCTCTTTCACTAAGTGTGTTTAGCATGCCCAAAAAGTGGTCGTTGTTTATGTTATATCATCAAGTGAGTAAATTACCTTGTCATCCCCTATGATAGTGTGCCATATATATCTGGAAAACTACCTTGATTCAACCATTAATGGAGACATTAATTAATTACTATTTACAAGTAACAATTTACAATGATGCAGCTTAGCCAAAAAAGGTTACAACGATGCATCCATGACCGCGTCGTACTATGTCAAAAATATATTTATAAAATCGTGGAGTTAACTACTACTCCGTAGAACAGTGGTTAAGACTGAGTGTCGAATCCGTAGGGACAGTATGGCTAAGTTCCTATAATTTCAATTAACTTTTAGATTAATTCCGAAAGAAAAGATTGAATTGTTTAATTTGAGAAAACTGAATAGAGTAAGAGAACAACTAATTAATTGATTGAAACTGGTGAGAAAAAGACCTAGGGTTTCGAATCCACCCCGACCACGTAACAACGATATGCATAGACTAGGTTTAACATTCGAATCATTAAAGACTATCGTTAGAGCTTGCAATCCCTTCCGATAATCGTCAAGAAGATAATTGAGTTGTCAAAAGGCATAAACTATTCCATAGCACGGACCGTCTCACTAGCCCGGTCTGGATGCCTAACGGCACGATCCGTCTTACGAGCATAATCTATCTCAGAACTCCAACCACAATCAAAGAATACCATTGTTTAACTCCGTATTTGAGACCGCGAATATAAATACGGAACAGATTAAAAGTATTAAAATCATTCTATAAAACTGAAACGAGTTCTAGTTAAACAATCGATCCGAATATTAAAACCTAAACCTATACATATACATATACAAAGTTACTTGATACGGTGCTTCATCTTCTCCCTAGAGAATGAGATTAGCCGGCCATGCCATAGAAGCCAGAGTACTCGTCCGTGAAGTCGTCTCCTCTTCCGTCCTTTGTCAAACTCGGCTGAAAGCTCTCCCCTGCAGTAGGGTTTAAAAGCTCTTATATAGATAGGTTTAAATGCATTAATTACTTGAAAGGTCCATGAGACTTCTAGGTAATCACAAATCAAAGACTCCACTTTAAGCCTTTTGCATTTTAACCCAGAACTTCCATTAAAGTCCTATTTTTATCCAAAATCATGGACAACGAGCTCGATCACCCTGTAGACACAAAAATGGACAAATAAATATAAAGTAACACATATAAATGACTAACGAATGTAGTTTGCAGGGCCAAAATATTACTATTTTGGCACTTATCAATCCACAACAAGGACAATCACTATAGCTTTGTGCTCAAGAAATGTTTCTCACATTGTGTCTATATAAACGGTTCTCTGATATTTCTTTTGTGCATCTAACTAGCTAGACGCAAAAAAGAATGGGTTACAATCAGTTGGTGGGTTTTCTTGTCTCGATGATGGGTGGTCCTCTTTCTTCTCTCCATCCGTTTTTCAAGTATTTCTACATTCCCGATGGAGGGACTAACGGCTTTTCATTGTGTTCATCTCGGATCTCTGCAACTGAGGGTGACAAAGTGGCTACTGATGGTGGCATATATACCACCAAATGATTGGTAAAAAATCAGCTTGGAGTAGTTAAGATGTTGTTGTGATATGCTAAATTAAAATTGTATTAAAATAAACAGATTGCTCTGTTTTGGTATTTTGTTTTCCCTTCTCTGCTTTTCTCTCATTTGATGTGTTCTAATGTCGGTGTTGCTATCTTAGTGCAAAGGGTTTCAAACCCAAGCTCTCTCAATTGAGGCATTGGACTGTTGGAGCTTAATTTGAAAACCACAATAAAAAAAGGACAAAAACGAGAGAGAGAGAGAGAGAGAGAGAGAGAGAGATGTTGGAAAAATTGGCCACTGCAATCTGAACTGTTGACGAAATCTCCACAAAACCTGTAATACGCTTCGAGTCATGACTTTGTCGCTTTCCTAAAGGCAGTATTTGCCCCCACCAGTTGGTATGCAAAGGGTTACAGCAAATCTGCCTTCAAGATAAATCGAAACCCGAACTCGAAGTTCTTTCCGTTTTCATTTGCACTAACGAAACGAACAGAATACCTGCCTAAACGAATATAAGAATCGAGAATCACTGTATTCTATTTTCTGCAGCAAAACAGAACGCAGAATGAATGCTAGAAAATATAGAGAGAGATGTGGGAGAAATTCGAATTATTTTGTGTCTGTACGGATTCTGACAAGTAGTGGTCTATTTATAGGCCACTACGCACCCATTGAGAATGGGTACGCACCCGATCCAATCTGACCGTTGGATCAGATCCTATGGTCTAGATCGATTAGTCACACCCAGTCACACCGAACAGGTGTACTGATTCATCCCCACCTAATCGGATTTAATCCAATCCGTTGGATCGTGCCCATTCGCGATCGACGGCTGAGATCGCAACTCTTCGAACCAACGTACCCGTAGGCTCGAGTTGCACCCGATCGGAACTGCTCCGTGTGACTCACCTGCCACGTGTGACACGCGGCATCCACGTCAGCGCCACCTTACTGCCAACTCGCAATAAGAAATGGCGCCTACAAGGCACCTAGCACGTCAGTGCTAAGTGCAAAGTGCGCCGCTAAAGCGCCACAATGCACCACAGCCCACGCCACACTGCCCACGCCGCGCACGCGCGTGCGTGTGTACTAGCAGAGCCGGTATGGTGTGAAACACTATAGGGCTGCACCACACTAGATCATTGTTTATTCATATTAGGAATGTTTCCTATTATATACCACTCCAACTTCTCTCAACTATCCAATGTGGGACAAAGCTCACAAAGAGGAAAAACAAGCATTCTAAGGAAACAAGGAAATTTTACAAAACCAAAACAACGACTCCTTTATTTTGAAAACCTCTAACAATCCCCCACCATTTTCGAAATACAGATGAAATATTCTCAGTTCTTATTACAAGGTTTATGCATACATAGACAGTGTCTTGCGACTTCAACTATCCACTTAGTGAAAACATATCAAAGCTAGTCAGGGCAGCATAGTAGACGTGTCTTTGAACTAGTTGTCCTCTGTTGATCAACCGGATGTGTCTCACACATAATCCTCCAAATAATGCAGATATCCTAATCGGTTGACCCGTGAACTGGCCTTGGGTCTTTTATCTTGAATTCATGAACGCTCTAAGGTCTAGCCCCTGTGACCTATAGGAAGCGGCACCACCTCCACATTCACATTGGTAGGTCGCTATCCGTGCTCCTATAATACAGCACAAACAATCTATTAAGAACTAAGTAGTTCAACCTCCTTTGTATTCACATTATAGGTACAAAACACTTTACCTTGGAATGTGTAAAATAACTTTAAAGTGTTTCCAATCACGACATGTGGTGTAGTTTCTCATTGAACTCAAGAGATTGAGAGTATCAATCGGTTGAGTTGAGTTTCCACCAGGAGTGATCAAACTAATTGGGCAAAAGTCCCATTCCCCTTGATGTTTTCAACACCAAATCCCTTGCAAGGCCTTTCGTAAAAGGATCCGCCAAGTTTTGACTTGACTTAACAAAATCAATGGTTATCACCCCATCAACAATCAATTGTCTCACATAGCTATGCCTTAGTCCTATATGCCTGGACTTTCCATTATACACTTGGTTATACGCTCGTGACAACGTAGCTTGATTATCACAATGTAGCGATACATGTGGCATAGGCTTCGGCCACACTGGAATTTCCAGCAATAGATTTCTTAGCCATTCTGCCTCTTTACTACCAGAAGCTAATGCTACAAACTCGGCTGCCATGGTCGAGTCTGTTATCAACGTTTGCTTCTTAGATCCCCAGGAGATTGACCCTCCTCCAAGTGTAAAAGCCCAACTACTCGTTGACAAGTGATCATTTCGCTCAGTAATCCAACTAGTGTCAGTGTATCCTTATAGAACCGAAAGATACCCACTATAGACTATTTCATAATCTATAGTACCTTTGAGGTATCGCAGTATTCTATGTACTGCATGCCAATGTACATGCCCAGGATTACTAGTATACCTACTAAGCCTCCCCACCGCATATGCAATATCCGGTCTCGTGCTTGTCATGGCATACATTAAACTGCCAATCACTCTAGAATACTCTAGTTGTGACGCCGCTCTCCCCTCATTATGATCCAATGGCGATTGAGAGTCATACGGAGTAGACACTGGTTTGCTTTCAAAGTGATTAAACTTCTTTAAAATTTTCTCAATGTAATGTTCTTGGGATAGAATTAAATTACCACCATTCCTTTTAATTCTTATACCCAATATTACATCAGCAACACCCATATCTTTCATACTAAAGTTAGCATAAAGAAAATATTTTGTACTCTGAACGCTTTCTGGGTCTGTACCAAAAATGAGCATATCGTCTACATACAAACAGATAATGACTCCTCGTTTGCCATTAAACTTACTATACACGCATTTATCAGATTGGTGTATTGTAAAACCATTTGACACAATCACTTTGTCAAACTTCTCATGCCATTGCTTAGGCGCTTGCTTAAGTCCGTAAAGAGACTTTATAAGCTTGCAAACTTTGTGCTCATAACCTTGCACAACGAACCCCTCTGATTGCTGCATATAGATTTTCTCATCTAACTCACCATTAAGGAATGCCGTCTTGACATCCATTTGGTGTATCTCAAACTTGTATATAGGAGCAAGAGCAATTAAAACTCTAATTGTTGAGATTCTAGCAACCGGGGCATAGGTATCAAAGTAATCAATACCCTCTTTCTGGGTAAAACCTTTGGCTACGAATCTGGCCTTGAACTTATCAATAGTTCCATCAATTTTCATTTTCTTTTTGAAAATCCATTTACAAGCAATTGGTTTAGAGCCAGGTGGTAAATCCGCCAAAACCCACGTATTATTACCCATAATAGAGTCCATCTCATCTTGGATAGCCTCTTTCCAGAAAGCCACGTCTTGCGATTTCATTGCTTCCTCAAATGTCAAAGGATCATTTTCCACGTGAAGTGAAAATACATTGTGAGCACATGAAGTCTCTCTAGTGCCTTCAACTAGAAAAACTATGAAATCAGGACCAAACGTTTTCTCTGTCCGAACTCGTTTGCTCCTCCTTAATTCAACTTGTTCCTTAGGTTCATTTCCTTCAATTGGAACCTCGAAAGGCTCATTGTCCTCTTCGGGCACCAAAGGAAACCCTTCCGAATCTTTATCAGATTCCAAATCCTTACTAGATTTTAACCTTGGAATTCTGTCAAATCTGTTTTCATAAAACACTGCATCTCGAGATTCAATGATGGTGTTGATGGACACAACATCATTACGCTCAGCCACTAGAAACCTATATGCTTTACTGTGCAAAGCATATCCAAGGAATACACACTCGATTCCTTTTGGACCTAGTTTCTTCCTTTTAGGTCCAGGCAATCTCACAATCGCCCTACACCCCCAAGTCTTAAAATAACTTAGGTTTGGTTTCCTTTTTGACCAGAGATCATATGGAGTAATGTTAGACTTTTTGAGAGGTACTTGATTCAATATATAAGCAGCGGTAAGTATGGCTTCGCCCCACAAATCTTTACTTAATCCTGCATTGCTTAGCATAGCAACTACCATCTCGGATAAAGTTCTATTCTTCCTTTCGGCCACTCCATTCTGTTGTGGTGTATAAGGTGCAGTTACTTCATGTATTATCCCTACTGATTCACAATAATCAGGAAAGTGATATTCACCACACCTGTCAGACCTAAGACGTTTTATTTTCAAACCACATTAATTTTCAACTTCAGTCTTATATGCAACAAATTTATCAAGCACTTCATCTTTGGAATGAAGCAAATAGACATAGCAAAATTTCGAATAATCATCTATGAATGTTGCCATATAAAGTTTTCCGCCTCTAGTTGGAGTGCTATGAAAATCACATACATCATTATGAATCAATTCAAGTAATGAAGAAGTCCGCTCGATTTTAGGAAAAGGCAATCTGGTTATCTTTGATTCCAAACAAATCTTGCATTTATCAACCATATCATTATCAGATTTAGGAATTAGTCCAGATTTAATCATGCAATCCATTTTCCTTATACTGATATGCCCTAAACGAGTATGCCATAAAGAAAAGGAATCAAGCATATAAGCAGAAACAACTGTGTTATTGATATTAAGCTTAAACATCCCCTCGGTTACATAGCCTTTGCCAACAAACACACCACCCTTGGACACAACAATATTGCCCGACTCAAATACAACTTTAAAGCCATACTTATTCAGTAGACTTGCAGACACGAGATTCTTCCTAACTTCCGGAACATGATACACATCAGTAAGAGTCAGCGTCTTGCCAGAAGTGAACTCCAAGACCACTTTGCCTTTATCCTTAACGGGTGCAGTTGATGCATTTCCCATGAACAGAACGGTTCCATCTGCAACTGGTTTATACTCAGTAAAAAACCTTTTGTCATTGCAGACATGCTTTGTCACACCAGTATCAAACCACCAATCTCCAGCATCTTCAAGGATATTCACCTCGGAAACAACAGCAATGAATTTGGAATTCTTTGCCCCAGATGCTCCTGGATTTCCACCAAAATTCTTCCTATTCAGGGATCGGCAATCTCTCTTAAAATGCCCAGGTTTGCCGCAATGCCAGCAGCCAGTGTCGGTGGGATCCAATTTCTGCTTCTTCCACTTACCGGAAGACTTGTCACCGCCCTTGTTCTTGCATTTCTTGTTGGAACTTTCTTCCACCACATGAACCTTAGAAGTAGAATTATCCTTACCCTCCTTACCCTCCTGACGCCTTGTCTCTTCCTCCACCCGAAGGTGTTGGGCCAACTGATCAAGGGTAAGTTCCTCGGTCTTGTGTTTGAGTTCCTTTTTGTAGTCTTTCCAAGATGCAGGCAATTTGTCAATAACAGAGGAGACAACAATAGATTAATCCATATGCATATTCTTAACCTTAAACTGACTAAGGATATACTGAATCTCATGTAACTGATCAATGACCGGCTTTGTATCAACCATGCGATAATTCATAAACTGACTAACAAGAAATTTCTTACTTGTAGCGTCATCAGAAAGATACTTATCGTTGAGTGCATCCCAAAGTTCCTTTGCCGTCATTGAATTCTGATAGACATCGAATAGTGCATCCGACAGTGCATTGAGAATGTGACCTCTACAGATGTAGTCATCATTCTCCCATTTGCCCCTTTCACGGGCCTGTTCCATAGTTTCATCATCCGGATTCTCCAGTATCTCCGGACTCGGAGTAGTCAGAACATAAACCACCTTCAAGGTAGTCAACAAGAAGTGCATCTTCTTCTGCCAACGCCTAAAATTTTCGCCTTCAAACCGCTCTAATTTCAGAAAGTCATGCGTCATCTTTTGTAGAGACATCGCCATTGCAAAATGCTGTCTTTAGATTGTTGGAAAAATTGGCCGCTGCAATCTGAACTGTTGACGAAATCTCCACAAAACCTGTAATACGCTTCGAGTCACGACTGTGTCGCTTTCCTAAAGACAGTATTTGCCCCCACTAGTTGGTATGCAAAGGGTTACAACAAATCTACCTTCAAGATAAATCGAAACCCGAACTCGAAGTTCTTTCCGTTTTCGTTTGCACTAACGAAACGGACAGAATACCTGCCTGAACGAATAAAAGAACTAAGAATCACTGTGTTCTATTTTCTGCAGCAAAACAGAACGCAGAATGAATACTATTCCCTCCGTCCCTAATTAATTGTCCATGTTACTATTCCGGACATTTTAAAAAATCTTTTATATCTTCCGAAGTATAATATTTTTTATATCCAATATGGATCTTGTTTGATAGATCTCGATTGATTCTATTACACAAAATTTTAAAAATTATGAAAAACAATATAAATTAAAAGATATAGCTCATTTAAAAAAATTTGGAAAAAGTGAAAGTGGACAGTTAATTAGGGACGGAGGGAGTAGAAAATATAGAGAGAGATGTGGGAGAAATTCGAATTATTTTGTGTCTGTACCGATTCTGACAAGTAGTGGTCTATTTATAGGCCATTACGCACCCATTGAGAATGGGTACGCACCCAATCCAATCTGGCCGTTGGATCAGATCCTATGGTCTAGATCGATTAGTCACACCCAGTCACACCGAACAGATGTACTGATTCATCCGCACCTAATCGGATTTAATCCAATCCGTTGGATCATGCCCATTCACGATCGACGGCTGAGATCGCAACTCTTCGAACCAACATACTCGTAGGCTCGAGTTGCACCCGATCGGAACTGCTCCGTGTGACGCACCTGCCACATGTGTGACACGCGGCATCCACGTCAGCGCCACCTTACTGCCAACTCGCAATAAGAAATGGCGCCTACAAGGCGCCTAGCGCTGACGTGCAAAGTGCGCCGCTAAAGCACCACAATGCACCACAGCCCACGCCGCGCGCGTGCGTGTGTACCGGCAGAGCCGGTATGGTGTGAAACACTATAGGGCTGCACCACGCTAGATCATTGTTTATTCATATTAGGAATGTTTCCTATTATATACCACTCCAACTTCTCTCAACTATCCAATGTGGGACAAAGCTCACAAAGAGGAAAAACAAGTATTCTAAGGAAATAAGGAAATTTTACAAAACCAAAACAACGACTCCTTTATTTTGAAAATCTCTAACAAGAGAGAGTAGAAATAATTTGAGGCCTTCAGCAGGGGAAGTTTCTATGAATCTAGATGAGGCCAACTCCTGTCGCTATGAAATGATCTAGACTGGTCATCGATACAAATGCTTTCAGAATTTGTTGTCCGTTATTTTAATCAAACTTTTATATCTTGTCACGAATGCTTTTAGAATATGTTGTCCGTTATTTTAACCAAACTTTTTTGTCTTGTCATTCATTACGAATTTCTTATCCATCTATCCATAAAGCAGTGGTGACTCCAAGAGTACGCAAGAATTGTATGCAAAATTCCCCATACAACAAAACAACCAATATATATGATGAATATATTCAATTCCCAAATCTAGGTATTAATTAGACTTTCATGCTTTCGTAATTTGAAAAATTCAACAGACAGGCTACTACATAAATGATGGGTTGTATCCATTCCCAACCAAAAGAAGTTAGAAATTGAAGTCACTGACGCTATCGCTAACAATATTTTTGCTAATAAGAATATTGCCGCCAAGCTGGAGAGATATTCGAATTAACTGTCGTTACGTTACTGTGCTATTAGCGATCATCATATGGTAATTCCAGGCATTTCTCTAAGCAAACTAAGCTACCTTGCGATTTTGACTAGTAGTTTCTGATTTCTGACCACCAACCCTTTTGCTTCCCTTCCTTTGACTCGAACAATCCAAATCTGGTTTTTTTTTTTTTTTTTTTTCTTGATAGGCAACAAAATTTATTATAAATTCGACAAAGAGTACATTGAGGAAAGACCAAATACGTACGGACCACAAAGGATGAGATACCATAAGAGGCCTAAAAAAAAGAAAAAGAGAAAATTACATTCAATTAATGAAAATTGAATGAGCCCAAGAACATGACAACCCCATGTACACCTGCAAGATAATTCCAGTTGAAGCATGAAAAAAATTCAAATCTTGAGTTCCATTTTGCAGCTCTCTTAATGGAATGAAAACATCCACCACTTTGCCAGAAGTTCTGAGAATCTGGGTCAGCCATTCATCATCGATCCATTTCTTCTGGTCCCCATGAACAAGGAAGTTAGGGAGTTGGACCAATATTCCTTACCTTCATGCTTAGTTTGGATGCCTGATAGGCGGTGGTCCTTCTCTCCTTGGCGTTTTTCTCAAGGATTTATGCATCCCTGGCAGAGGGTCGATTGGCTGCTTTTCGATGCATTCATCCCGGTTTTCTGCAGCCGAGGCTGAGACAGTGGTTGTTGCCAATCACGGCTGTAAAAGCATCAAAAAATGATGGGAAAAAACCAGCTTGTAGTAATGAAGCGGTTGTGATATGCTGATGATTAAAATCACATATTTAAATAAACAGAATGGTCTGTTCTCCTGTTCTTGCTTTCGCTTTTCTCTCTTATGATCGGCTTTAATCTTTCCGTTGTTATCGATGTGCCAAGGGTTTTGAACCCAGCCAGATCTCAAGTCTCAACTGAGGTTTGGAGCTTAATTTGAAAAACAAAAAAGAAAGAAAGAAAGAATAATTTGGGGCGGGGGCCTTGGGCTCTTGGAGGAACAGCGGAGGGTTTCTCTGAAATGATTTCAACCACTAAATTGTATTATGGGTAATTGAGAAGGTCAATCTGTTTTAATAGGAAATTTGTTGTCATACATCATTGACATTTCTTTCAGACAAAAAATAGATGGGCAAATTTTTTGAGAATAGAATTATTATTATTATTATTTTTTTAAAAGGTCAATAATCATATAACGAATTCAACGGGATACACAGAATCTAGCGAAATTTGAAGCTCAAGCAGAATACAACCCGAAGGAAGAACAGAATTTCTAAGGCAATTAATAGCAAGCCAGTGCGCTACTTTGATATATGTTATCACCTCCTAGCTAGCTATGAATGTCTTTATCACTTTGATATTTGCTGGTGTGATATTCTAATTGACAAGATCTCACAAATAAACAAGGAACTATTCAGTAAATAAATGAACAGTTTTTTCAATTCACTACTGTCATATTTTTTGCTTTTATCAGTACTTCTCCTTCCAGACAAACAATAAACCAAAAGCAACACAAGCAAAAACGCGAGAGAGTTGAGAACCGGCCCAATGATCTCTTTATTCTTGGCTACATTTTGATCAGCGCAGCGCCTAAGTAAAACACGTACCACCCATCAAACAGTTTGGTAACATGAATCCACTAACCACCGTTTTCTTCGGCCCTGAAACGTCGATTTTTGATGAGTAACCGCTCTCTTTCCCGGGGATGCAAAAACCGTTGACAAGGTTCATGAAACAACCCATCACCAACACCAAACTCATGAAATAACAGCCCACCATCTTCGCCACCGCCTCTGTATTTTCGTACAATAGCAAAGATGGGTGATCGAATTTGAATTTATAGGACCCTGAAAGCTGGAAAGTCCCCATCTTTAAATCTTACCAACTTTTCCAATCGTTTCTTGATGGACAAGTAGGATTTATGTATGAATAGCTGTAAGAATCTATGGGCATTAATACACCAAATTTAATTGTATCCTTGTTTTGTTGTGGGAAAAAGACAATGTATAATAACTTAAATTCTACCCCCCAAAAAATGCAATTACTTTAACAAAGCGATACAAATACTCACGCGCGCGAGTCGAAAATCTTTGTCACTTGATGATATAACATGAACAACCATCATTTTCTCCTAACTAGCCCCCGAGCATATTTTCTCCTGCAGGCGTTCAGAAATAATGTTGTGCTGTGAAATCATTGTATAATGCCCTTGCCATTTTCTGAGAAAAATAAAAATGCGAAAACTATGGTCGTCTTTAATTAGACTCTCTACTGATTTTATTCTCACATGTATATGGTATTGAGTGACGCGATTTATATAGGTTGCAGGAGCGTCAGACATTAATGTCTCGATATTGCAAAATATTTTCCGGATTATTTAGATGCCTGTTTCTTTTTGTTTTGCCTAAACATGATTATGTGACAGACCTTGTTGTATTATGAAAAGAACGTATGTTGGCTGTAAATTAATGTTCCAATTAACTCATATTTATGATCTGATTATCAGGTGGTAATCTATGCATGATTATGCCTATTTAGCTAAGCAAATATAGGAACAACTTTTTGAATACAGTATCTTGTAATATCAATTGTATCAAGGGGTTCCCACTTAAGCCAAGATTCGCCTTATGTATGATTTGTTATCCTTAGGCCCCGTTCAGTTGCCAGGAAAGTGCAGAAAATGATGAAAAAATCAAATTTCTCATAATTTTTGTAGTGTTCAGTTGGCAGGAAAGTAGTGAGAAACATATTTTGAAGTTTTCTTGCAAAATTTACTTTCTTGCAAAAGTGATTCGGTCAAAAGCATAGGATTTTGCGTCACGGAAAAAGTTTTCTCCATTGTGGGGCCAAAATAATTGGCGGGTAAGAAAAAAAATGAATGACGTCAATATCAAAAAAATACGAATTACGTTCTTAGAAAGACACTTTGAGATTGACGTGAGTAACAACAATTTCGATTACTATAGTGCTTTCTGAGATAATTGTTGTGGAAACAGATTAGTAGTTTATTTTTTTTGGAAGTATTTATTTATCTTGTCATTAGTCTTCAATTTTGTTTTGTTCTAACTAATTTTCAGTGAGTTTTTGCATCGGCAACTAATTAAGTACATACGGTTCTTTAATATTTATTTATTTAATTATCATCTACTTATTTTTTAAACTTCATTTGTATGGTTAATTATCAGAGAATGTCAATTTAAATGGGGGATTTGCATGACCATTCAGAATATAGCAAATTGAATAGAGAATTGCAAGTCGGCTTTTTCATTTCATGTTAAGGCTTTGCATTAGATAAAATACATTTTTCGTATGTGTTAATTTTTGAAATATGATAGCCTATTATTTAGCTCTCAAAGTTACTTTTATTTAAAATTAGCCATGGAAATAAAAATAAAGAAGTTTCTCATAAGTGTCTTTTTCCAGCAAATGAACCACTAAACTTTAATTTTCCTGCAAAAAAAAGTTGTCAAATGAACACTCATAGGAAAATAGATTTCTTTTTCCTTTACTTCACTTTACTTGACTTTTTCTGAGAATAACTTTTTGGTACAATATTTCTGGCAACTAAACGGAGCCTGTAATCCATAATAATTCCGGTCTAGGGTGCTAATTAATGTACTACTCCTATTTCAAGAGATTTTGATTAATTAATATCATGAGGTTGTGAATTCTACAAAATGAACATCTTCGATCCGTCATTATAGTGGATCGATTTGAAAAGAGCCACATAATTAACATGCAAGACGCGTTAATTAAGTCCCAAAATATGGGACTGGAACGAACCTAAATTGAGTTATATTTTTTCAGCGTTATGCCGTTCAAAAAAAATATTCATAAAGGGTCGTTTGGTCCAAAGAAGTCAATTGGGGTGTAATTGTAATGAGGAGCCAAACCTAGAGGTTGGGAAAATCATTTCCCAAACCTGAGGGTGGAATCTGTACATTAGGGAAACCTCTAGGGGTGTCAGTGATTTTTACCCATTAATTAAATTCTATGAATCTTGAAGACATGTGAGGAAATTAAAGTGGCAAAATTAAAAAACATTGAGTGCTTTTAGATTACGTATATAAAAGAAAAATGGAAACATAGTTACAAAATGAATTCTTAACTAAGAAGTATTGGTCTTCAAATTAATGAAATCAAATTAGAGAAGAAAATCACCTTCTTCTTTTGTTCCGAGTATATACGTTAGCAGATCAGATAGAATGAAAATAATTAATTGTTTTCCCTTCTTCGGTTTCTAGCAGTCCTTACATATCTGGCCATGTCCAATTTAAACAATTTTTGGCTGAAGAAAATGTGACATTCCCATGAAAACAATTGGAAAGAACACATATTTGGTACTATTTGCTTGAATGACCATATTATGATTCCACTGTGATGTGTTTTTCGATGTGTTTTTCGTTTTAATGTGGAGTGGTAGGAAAATTACATTCAAAGAATCGACCTTTCGACACTCAATATAAACTCTACAAGATAATGAAAAGGAGATAGCTGTAGTTAAATTTGAATATTCACAATGACTAATTGTAGTTATCTTACTAGCTAGGGAAAAGAACCATATATAATCCAGCCATAACAGTAATGGAGACAGTATTTTACGATTCCGTGACTTCAATTTCAACTCTCTCCCACGACGTATATAAATGCGATTGACCAGTCGTCGTTTGAGCATTCGAAAAGCCGAATTGGTAGCAAAACTTCTGTTTTCTTTTCCTTTGATATATATTCTTTCTGCGCGGTCATGCATGGTGTTCTTCATTAGGTGGCGCACTTTTTTATCAGTATGCGATATATCAACAAGAGTACTTCCCGGTTATTGTTCATGTTATATCATCAAGTGAGCGAATTGTCCTATTCCAACGTGGTAATCTCGTCTAATTACATTGCCAATTCCAAAAAAAAAATTATCGGCTGCTTAGATTTGTGTATGTAACCATAAAAGTAGCATGGTTCATCATTTATTGTTAGACAGACTGTGAACAACTATGCATATATGTAATTGGCATAGTACTTACAACAGGGATAATTTCATTAATAAACTTCTTGGGCCGCAAGAAAACTTTACCCTCTGTTAGGATGTATATAAACCGTGCTCAGAACTTTTCTATTGTGCAAAAGAACATGGCTAGCATTCACTTCCTGAGTCTTGTTGTCTCAATGTTGGGCGGTGGTCCTTCGCTCCTTGGCGTTTTTCCCAAGGACTTTTGCATCCCTGGCAGAGGGACTAGCTGCTTTTCGATGTGTTCATCCCGGTTTTCTGCAGCCGAGGCTGAGACAGTGGTTGTCGATCATGGTTGTAAAAACATCACCAAATGATGGGTGATTAAAACAGCTTGTAGTAATGAAGCTGTTGTAATATGCTGATGATTAAAATCACATATTTAAATAAACAGAATGGTTTGTTCTCTTGTTCTTGCTTTCGCTTTTCTCTCTTAGGCTTCAATTTTTCTGTTGTGATCGTAGTGCAAATGGTTTTGAACCCAGCCTCTCTCAAGTCTCAACTTAGCTTAATTTGAAAAACGAAAGAGAAAGAAAAAATAAATAATTCGGGGCCTTGGACTCTTGGAGGAACAGGGGGAGGGTTCTCTGAAATGATTTCACCCACTAAATTTGTATTATGGGTAATTTAAAAGGTCAATCTGTATGAATAGGAAATTTGTTGTCGTACATCATTGACATTTCTTTTAGATAACAAAATAGATAGGCAAATTTTTAGAGAATAGACTTTTTTCTTTTAATCAAACTATTATATCTTTTTTTCCTGATCGACAACAAATAAATTAAGGGCCAAGCGCAAATCACCACCAATAGATGCTTGACCGATTCCTATACCTAAATTAATGGGTTGCCCCAAGCGTAGGGCGGAGACCGACGTAGCACAATATCCGGTAAGACCGGAGTCGAATCCACAAAGACGGTATTGTGTGCTGATTAAAAACTCGGGTTGTTATAATTTAAATGGGCTCTTAGGTAGACACCCCTTGTCGTTTTGATTGAGAGATTAATTAAAACCTAGAATTGATTGAATTTTTCAAATAATTAAAAGAGGTATGGTCGTAGGGTTTATAGCTCTCGTAACCAGTTCGGATTAACCTGCTCCATTTGGAGTTCTTAAAAACGTATAATTTTATATTGAAATAACTAAAATCTAGGAAATAACTATTCTTTTCAAATAATTAAAAAGGAGGTACGGTCGTGGGATTTATAGCACTCGTAACCAGTCCGAATTTACCTGCTCCATTTGATGTTCTTAAAAATAATCAATTTTAAATTGGAAAAGATACCCCGCCAGATGCGAAACCTTAGGGTCGCCGTTTATCCATGCGCAGCGGAGAATGAGTTTTGGACCCCCATTCCCCCGTTCACATGGGCTCCGACAATGCCCGGGTTTGTCTGCGGGAAGTATTTTTCAATCTAAAATCGTTTTCTTTATTATTTGAAATTAAGAGCAGTGTCCGAACTGGTCACGGTGTGCTAATCACCCCGCGACCCTACCTAAACGACTACTCACACATTATTAAATAAGAAACAAAAGAAATCCTAATTTGAAACATGATTCTAAATACGAGATAGAAAACAAACAAAAGATCTAAGTTAAATAAGAACAAACAATCAACTTTTATAAAGAACAAAAATTAACACGAATTACTGAAATGCGAGTAATTGAATAAAGCATAAAAACTTGAAAGGAAAAACAAACTTGGAACAAAACTGTACGAACAGAAAGAGATCTCGGCAGCCTCCGTTCTACGTTCCTGTTTTTCCGTTAGCAGTAGCCCGTCCGAATCCCCCTCTTCTGCAGCTCTCGTCTCTCCTTTTATAAGCTGCAGCCGTGTCCTTTACAAACCCTATTTTCTCCTTTATTTTAGTCGAACCCGTACACTACTGCCGAGAGTTTGGCCAGGCCTTCTCTTTCCTTGGTCAGTCTCAGTAATACTCCCTAGAAATTCACTTTGGGCCCACCGAGACATTGTGTTACTTTTCTACCATCCACTTCCGTGACTACATGCACACAGTAGAGCAAAAGTAATGTGGCCCAATCCATCACAGTAGAGCAAAAGTAATGTGGCCCAATCCATAATCTGCCAATGTGAATAATTTACGACTTTAACGTATTAATCTTCCAAACTCCTACAATATAAAAATAAAGCATTAAAACTCTAAATAATAATATAAATAGACTTAGCAATGGTAAATTAAGGGGCGCTAATGTGAACATTTGCGCGCCTATCAATAGACAATCAAAGGAACAAAGCCCAAACACAGCAAGGGCCAAGCGCAATCCAAGAGACCCAAAACCTAACCCTAAACATGAAACATCACCCGCCGCCATAAAGCACGTTGACAACCACCTCCTGGAGGCAAAACCACCACCAATAGACAATCAAATGTTATATCTTATCACCCGCTAGCTACGAATTTCTTATCACTTTGATAATTTGCTGGTGTGATCTAATTGACAAGATCTCACTAATAAACGAGGGATTATTTAGTACTCCTGAAACATTCGCTTAAGGCTTGCTTTTGATGACATATTGATGTGGAGGCCACATTTTTTAGATTCATAGTATAGAATAATCATTGTCATTAAATTATAGATCCAAATTAAGATCAAGAAATCAAGAACAGGGGGACAAACTCCCGAAATCAAGTAGTGAAATCTCCAAAAAAAAATATTGGACTACAGTGAGCAGAAAATGCACACTTTTTGAGCAAATGTTTGACGAGCCAAAAAACTAGCAATTGGTCCTACAACTTATCCGAAATTCTATAGAAAATCATCATGGTATTGGCTCGTCATGATGATAAAAAATATATATATTATCAAAGAGTGACAAAATGATTATTGATAAGGATCCCTGGATTCCTAAACAATCTCCAGTGATCCAGAGTGGTGTGAAAGAGGAGGTGCGAGGGCGGAAAGTAAAGCTGTTGATTGATCCTCTTACTCGGACTTGGAAGGAGGATATGGTTAAGGAGAATTTTAGCGAGAAGGAGGGCCGTATTGTGCTATCCATCCCTTTACCGAGGTACCCAATAAAGGATACGGTAGTTTGGCATTTCTCAGCTGATGGAAATTACTCGGTCAAATCAGGATATGAATCCGCCTTAACGCTTCTGAGGAATGGTTTGTTGGGAAGACGGGCTGGGGGCGAATGTAGTAATCGGCAACAAATGAAGCAAATCTGGAATAGTGTTTGGACTCTCCCAACTCAAGTTAAGATTCAGTTTTTTTTTTGGTGTGTGGAAGGCTCTAAGGGATATAGTACCAATAAAGGAGGTGTTACACAAGTGTAGGTTGACTGATAATCTGTTATGCCCATTATGTAATATGGAGGAGGAGTCAATCATTCATTTATTGGTCAGATGCAATTTTGCGCCATTGGTTTGGCACCTCTCTCCTTTCTGGTTAGACATGAGTTCCATCCCAGGCGAGTCAATGTTTGACTGGTGGGCGTGTATGTTAGAGCGATGGAAAGGCAAGGTTGATGCTCGGACTTTCTGGGCAGGAGTGGGTACTATTTTACCGCGGATATGGTTGTGCCGTAATGAGGCGGTGTTCAATGGCCATGTTGATAGGCTTGATATCGTTTGCCAAACTGCAATCCGGGACGCAGTAGATTTCTTGTCGGCCCAGGAAGAGGGGAGGAGGAGTGTCGGTGTGACACGAGGGGTACAAATGGCTGGATGTACGAGATGGGTGCGACCACGGTTTGGCTGCTTCAAACTCAATTTTGATGGAGGCATTTATTTATTTTTTTGCTCGGCTAAAAGAAATTTCATGGAACTCAAAAGGTTACATCGAGGAGGAAGGTTGAGGAGCAGACATGCTCAACTCAACAGGCGAAAGGGAAGACGATAATCATCCAGCTAGAAGTTGAATGATAATCGTCACAACAAATTACAAATTAAGCGATCAAATGCCATCTAAAAATCTTTTGAAATCCTCCACAGTGTACATCCTAACATTGAATTTGACTTTAATCCACATCGCCACCCTAAACTTAATAATATCCACCACCTCCTCTGAACTTGCAGTCGCATTCTTAAAAATACAGCCATCCCACATCATCCAAATGGACCAAATTGTTGCATAGAAGCACACTTCCCAAATGTGTTTTTCCAAGTTACGGAAGCTGTTGTCAAACCACCCACACATGAGGTCCACTATCGAAGACGGACACACCCAATTAGTATGCCACCAAGCCAAAACTTGAGACCAAACACACCAAGAAAAGTGACAGTGAAGTAGCAAATGGTTAGGTGTTTCCAGAAACATGGAGCAAAAAGGGCACAATACATCATTTACCACAATATTTCTGTTTATCAGAACTGACCTTGTGGCCAAGCTCTCCTGCAAAGCCTTACACGCCAGAAGTTCCACCTTAGGTGGGCATAGGTTTTTCCACAAGTAGCCCAAGATTGAATTTCTATCATGTGTCTGCCTTTCCCACTGCTCATATACGGACCTAACCGTAAAGTTCTTGCTGGCCGTCCATCTCCATCGCAGCGAGTCAGGTTTGGACGGATCTAAGTGGTAGGACTGCAACCTTAATTTCAAGTTTGTTAGCATCAAATTCTCCCTTTCATGCAACTCCCTCATAAACTCCAGTCCCCAATTGCCGTTTCCTATCCCATCCCAAATGTTACCAACCACCTCCTCCTATTGAGTGGATATCAAAAACAGCCTAGGAAAAGCTTCTTTGAGAGTTTGAGGACCTAGCCATCGATGGTGCCAAAAATACGTGTTCTGACCCGAAGAGACATGGATTTCAAAACCCTCTGTCCCAATTTCTCCAACACAGGACCCATTATCACCAATCGAACAGATGCCTTTCCAAAGAGTTGAAATTGAACCTCTCACGGGACAAGCCGGCAGCCAACTCCTCTCATCCATCTTATATTTATCTCGTACCACTCTCACCCATAAGGAGTTGTTGTCTTTGTTGAATCTCATCTTTAATGAAGGCATTGATGATCAAGGAGGACGATGTGGAATTAGGGGTGATTAGTATGGTTCAGATTGGTTCGGTTTTGTAGAAACCAAATCAATACCTACAGATTATGAATTTTAAGAACCAAACCAATCCATAAAACCTAACCAATTCAGACTTTTAAGATACGGATCGGTTATGGTTTTTAACCACAGTTTGCTTAAAGTTAAAATATCAATTTTATACACGATTTAAAGTACTCAAAATGGTAGATAAATAAAACCAAAACTTATGTTTAAACTTAAAATTCTATTGAAATCACCAAAACTCATCAAAATTAACCATCACCAAAACTTGTGAACTAATAGAAATTTAGGGCAATTACTATTTGCAGTAAAGGAATGTGGTAGTGAAGTGGAGTACTAAATTAAGAAGTCAATTCACCATGGCATGGCCTATGTTTATTGGTGCATCTATATTAAATTAAAAAGTATATAAATGCATATATACAGTTCGAATCGGTTTGGAACTGCAACCATTAATGTAAATCTATAAACCAAACTATATAACTTGGTTTTGAATTTTGTAAAACCAAAACCAAACCACACTACTTAAAAACCAAACAAAATAATTCGGTTTGGATTGGTTTTGACTGAATTTAAGGTTTAACGGATTATTTGCTCACCCCTCTGTGGAATGGATGCGGTAATAAGGGACTGGAATGGAAAGTTCATCGCGGCACGGGCTGTTGGAAGGTTATATGTTACAGATCCTCTAGTGGTGGAGGCAATAGCAGCAAGGGAAGGGCTCCAGTTTGCTAGGGAATTGGGTTTGGAGTCTATCATTGTTGAGGGTGATTCCCAACAGTTGGTGGGTTTGGTTCAGGGGCGAAAGGAAGACCAACGTTCGGTGGGGGTGCTCATGGCAGATATTGTGCATTTGCTTGCTGGCTTTTCCTGCGCGGAGGTGTGTTTTGTGTGGAGGAGCGGTAATGGAATTGCCCATAGTGTCACTCAAAGAGCTATGAGAGGTCTTTTCTTTTTGACGTGGGAGTTTAGGCTTTCGGTGTGGCTTCTTTTCCCTCTTCAAAGGGATGGGTGCCCGATTTAATGTTTTTGTTATATTTGTTTCTATTTATAAAATCGTAGTCCTATCGATTAACCAAAAAAAAAGAGAGAAAGAAACTTGATTATGAGAGATCTATAGACAAAATCTAACTATAACCTTTTAGAATAATATGATCAAAATAATAAGAATTTTGCATCAATTCTAAAGGATTGAAATTGGAATACTTAATTTTTTAAACATATTTTTTAATATAAAAACGCTGTCAAAAAATTTAATTGCTCCAATTTTCAATCTGTTGGAATCGGTGTGAAGGTCTTATTATTCTGATCATATTATTTTAAATGGTCATAATTAAAATTTTTTACCTAGGGCTCTCATTATTAATTACTCCTATCTCTTCTTTATTTGGGACCCTATGAAGGAGAAACTTGATTATAAAAGCCTTATGAACAAAATTTAATTATGACCCTTTAGAATAATATGATCCAAATAATAAGAACTTTGCACCGATTCAAATGGATTAAAAATTGGAACAATTAATTTTTAACCAGGTATTATACAATTGGTTAAATTCATGGCTCAACTGGTATAAATGGTACATAATTAGGGCTGAATAATGTGATCAGAATAATAAGATTTTCGCACCGATTCAATTAAATTAAAAATTGGAGCACTAAATTTATTAACAGTATTTTTTAGAAATTAAAATAATTGGATAAGAAAGTGATTGGAGAGAGGGGAAATGAATGGACTGGATGAGCCCTTCGGAGACGTGGCGTTGATCCATGGCCTTTCCACACAATCAGTTTGTACACGGCCCCTCCGTATATAATTTTATCTCCTATGTAAAATACAAGTATTACGGGATCTTAGAGGGGATAGAATTAACACGAATAGCCCTCCCCCTCCTGGCCATGAAAGATAATAGTAGAAGTGATTTTGCCAATAGAATTAGGCTTATTGACCTTTTTGGTCCCCAATGTATTAGCGAACTGTCAATTTCGTCCCCAATGTACACATTTAACCAATTTCGTTCCCAATGTTTATAATGTGTGTCTAAATGGTCCTTAGCCCTAACACTGTTTAATCATTCTGTAAAAAAGAGGGGCATTCTTGGTATTTCACATATCATCATCTTCTTCAGACCCCATACCTTAATCCTAACCCTTCACCACCATCCCCATCTCCGGCAGTGTGCCTCCTCTTGTAACATCATCAATTCTACCAAGCCAAGGACCAAGTACTACATAATCGCAACAGTAAAATCTTTCACACATTTCAAGTCTCTGGAGGAGACATCTTTTATAACAGATCCATCAATAGTTTAAAAAAAAAAAACCCACCGAAATATTGACATCAACCACACAACACCCACTTGACCTGTGAGTTCGAAACAGCATCTACAAAATCCCCATGTAAGTACCTGGTCATTGATTTTTTGGGTTGTCTCTCAGACTCATCAATCCAAAGCATTCGAACCTGGTCACGTAGGCCCGCCGCGTGGACGATCGGGTCGTGATTTTGGGCCTGCTTTTGGTGTCGTTCGCGGTGATGTGGATCGTCGGAAAGGTTAATGTTTTGTTGATTGGTGTTGCGGTCGGGTTTTAATCTGCACCGTACAAGGCGTGGTGAGGAATTCGCAGGGGCTTTTTCACGGCATGGTGTCATTTCGAGCGGGCTGATTGGGGCGCTGCCAGCTTCGAGCTCTTGCATGAGGATTTCGCCAACTAGTATCCCATTTGTTTTTGTTTTAAGGCTATTTTTTGACTTGCGATTAGGCGGTGACGGAGAAGACGGCCGTGAGGGACTCGGCGGGGGAATCGGGTGGCTTCGTGGTGGACTCGTGGATGAGAGAGAGGATTAGGGAGGAGGGTGAGAGAGATCGCGGCAGCAATGAGAGGGTTACGTGGTGGTTTTCGTTGTAAGGGTTTTGGTAATTTCTTGTACCCCATTGTTGATTTTAATGGAGTTCATCTGCGCCTGCCTTTGTGTATATTCTTGTGGAGGGTGGAGATGTTTTGAGCGAGGAGGAAAAGTTAAACATGCAACCGGCCAACCTAAAATACCAATAATGCCCCTCCTTTTGACAGAAAGATTAAACGGCGTTAGGATTGGGGACCATTTAGACACACATTATAAACATTAGGGACGAAATTGGTTAAATGTGTACATTGGGGACGAAATCGGCAGTTCGGTAATACTTTGGGGACTTAAAAGGTAAATAAGCCATTATTGGTACTTGGCCCCGGCCTAGGCGTAGGCCTATCAAGCGACCCCCTAGGGCCTGAAATCACCATCAGAATTAGCATTATTGGTACAGTGGTACCATAGTGAATCCCATGTGGCATTTTGATGATGAAGACAATCAAGAGACGAGCAATATAGAACTCCTATTTCATGTTACGAGTAGTAGTTTAGTTTGCTTTTATAGAAATACCTGCAATTACCATGTGATGATCGTTAATAGCACTATAATTTCATAACAATGGTTAATTCGAATATCTCCAGCGTTGCGGGAATATTCTTATTAGCAAAAAAAAACACAATCAGGCCATGGCAATAATGAAGAAAATAGTTGGCGATACCGTGACTTCAATTTTTAAAATCCCCAATACCTATATAATCATGATCGATCTTCTTTCCATGCACCAAAAAGCAGAATAGGCACAAAAAAATGTTAGTTCTTTCGTTTTTCTCTCTTCGCTTGGCGATTTCAGGGGTTTCATTGGGTGGTTCTCTTTCACTCATTGTGGTCGATCTTCAAGAATTTTCACATGCCCAAACAATGGTTGTTGTTCATATTATATCATCAAGTGAGGGCCCGTTTGATAATCATACTAGGCCTTGGGATTGGATTACCAATCCCATGGGTTTGACAAAAACATGTTTGGTAACCAAAAAGGGGTGTGGACTAACAATCCAATGGGATTGGAAGTTGGCCATTAGGGGGTATTGGTAGAGGCCTCTCCCACTTGGTATTAGTAATCCTATCCACTCCTTGCCATTACAAAATTACAAAAATAGCCTTGCTCAAAACATTTATTGGTATGCTTTTGGCCGTTTCATGCTGTGAATGTTTTCTTGAATTCACTTGGGTTTTTTTTCCTGGGTCTAGATTTGATGCGTAGGAAAGGTTAATCTTTTATTGGATACTTCCACTCATTGTCCCAAGAAAAATTGGTGAGATCCAGAGAGGCCTTTCTCTCCTCCATGCGATATCCCCATTTCGACAGTTGGGGCATTTGCTTCGGGCGTGGCTAAGTCAAGAAGACGGAAGTTTGACAGAATAAAATACTAGTTATGAACTTTTGTGGCATTCCTAATGTATCTCAAATAAATAACTATGTTTATTTGAGAGTGTACTTAATTTTCTCTGTTATGATTGTTGTGGAACATGAATAAAAAGCTGATGTTTGCTATATTTTAATATTTTGTGCACATGAATAATCAAATCAACCACTTCCAAATTAAAGTAATCAAAATTTTCATCACGATATTAAATTTTTTTCAATAGTATTTTTTTTCATTTTCTGTAAAATTGGTTTGATCAGGAAAATACCCATCCAAAAATTAAATTAGTTTTGCAGAAGGATAAAAACGGAAATGTATACCATTAATCCAATCATATCCCATGTGAAACAAACATGACATTAATAATCCTATCATCTAATCCCATTACAAACAAACATACTCATCACTAATCACATCTCCTTATCAATCCCTTCTCATTTCCAATCCCAATCCTAATCCCATCTCCTTACGAATCCCAACCATCTATCACTGTTATCAAACGGGGCCTGAGTGAATTACCAAGTCTAACCTTGTCATCCCCTATGATAGTGTGCCATATATATCTAGAAAACTACCATGATTCAACCATTAATGGAGACATTAATTAATTAGTATTTTCAAGCATAGTTGTTAATTAAAAACTTACGACACGATATGTATCTTACGATTTGTATCGTCTCATTTGGGAAAGGATACATATCCCATTATATATCCTTTTTTGTATAAAAATCTTACGATACGACCGCGTATCCTACGATTTATACGTGTATCCTAATTCAGTACGTATCTTACAAACTTATTTGAAAAACGTTGGACCTTATTTTAAGAAGCGGAACTCCAAATGCATTAATCTAAGCCATTTGATCTAATTATGACATCTTTCAAACCATTTAATAGAAATTCAACCTCAATGTAGGTTTTGTATAAAAGAAAGAATCATACTTCGATTGTATTTTATTTTACTTTTTACTTTTATTTTTCTAACAAAGGTAACATAAAGCCTTAATGTAATAGGTTCCAGTTGAGAGACTTGAAATTTTATATCTTAATTTTTTTTTCAAATGTAATTAAGCATAGTTTGTTGGTATTATTAGATGTATCTACTTCTTAATTATATTTTAATTATGATTAACATTGTTGAAACATAAAATAAATTTAGAATTTTAACAAACCTCCAATTGACAAAACCCAAATATAATAGATATTATCGAAAAAGATATAAATATCTAGTTTTTATAAAGTCTAAAATATCTAGCGCTCTAGAATATTCTTGTGAAATATCTAGAGTTTTTTTTTGTGAGAATTTCTCATGTGTAATTCTAGAATTACCTTAAAATTTATCTTATATGAAAATATCTTTATACTAGAGTTTTCATGGGGTAGTATAAATAAGGATGGGTTCTATTATTTTGAACCAAGCCAAAAAAAGTTTGAGTTCAAATGCAATACAAATACTCTTCTTCCCCACCCTTGTCTTTAATACTATCCCTCTTCTAAAAATGTGTTCCAACTGCATAATAGAAATTCCTACCCTCTCAGCAAACATATCTCAAGATATACAATACGATACGTATTTCGATATGAACTATTAAGTGAAAAAACGATATGCGATACGTATCCTGATTTGAAAATATTGTTTACAAGTAACAAGTTACAACGATGCAGCTTAGCAAAAAAAAGTTACAATGATGCATCCACAGCAAGGACAACCACTATATCTTTGTGCGCGCAAGAAATGTTATAATGGGGAATTTCTCACATTATATCTATATAAACGGTTCTCTAATGTTTCTTTTGTGTATCTAACTAGACGCAGAAAAGAATGAGTTACAATCAGTTGATGGGTTTTCTTGTCTTGATGATGAGTGGTCCTCTTTCTCTCCATCCGTTTTTCAAGGGATTGTCTTCTTTTCGTTGCGTTCATATCGGATTTCTACAACCGAGTGCGAAAAAATGGCTGCCGATGGTGGCATATATACTGCCAAATGATGGGTGAAACCAGCTTGTAGTAGTTAATAATCTGCTAAATTAAAAATATATTGAAATAAACAGATTGCTCTCTAGTATTTTGTTTTTCCTTCTTTGCTTTTCTCACATTTGATGTGTTCTGATGTCGGTGTTGCTATCTTAGTGCAAAGGGTTTAGAACCAGGACTCTCTCAACTGAGGCGTAGAGCTTAATTTGAAAAATACATGATAAAAAAAAAAGAGAAAGAAGAAATAACTTGAGGCCTTCAGCAGGGGGAGTTTCTATGAATCGAGATGAGGCCAACTCTTCACTACAAGAAAAATTAAAAATTATATTTGTTGATGAAAAACAATTTTTTTTCATCGCTTATAGGTTGTCGTTGAAAGTCACTTTTGGTGACAAAAATCTTATTTTTTCGTCACCCTATAGTAACTTTTGGTGATGAAAATTAAATCTTGTTGTTTCGTCACCTATAGTAAAAATTAAATTTCGTCACCATTTTTTTCTTCAGCAAACATACTTTTTCTTATAGTGCTTGTTGCAATGAAATGATCTAGACCGGTTATCGTTAACTAGGGTAAATCAGATTTTGGCACCCAAAAACATGTTTTTAGAAAGAAAAAAAAAAGCCCGGAGAAAATGCTTTCAGAATAGTCCTTTCTTTTAATTAATCCAACTTTTATATCTTGTCATACGTTACGAATTTCTTATCTGTCTGCTCTTTTGCTGGTGTGATCTAATTGACAAACATCCCAAAAATGAACTGTCTGTAAGACTTGGTTGTATATATCTATCTGTATCCATAAAGCAGTGGTGACTCGACCAGTGGCTTGCGGATTTCTATCTCGATGTACCCTTTGTCAAGTTTTAATATAAATTCATCGCCAATCGAAAAAACAAAGAGAGGATATCATTTTATGTATTTTCTGATTTCTTGTTGTTTTCTGATCACCCTGAGGGAAAAGGCACAAAAATCTTTTGTTCCACTTTGTTTCTCTTGTACCATTCATGTTGTTTTCATCTACACCTATATGCCAGATCCAGAAATAGCTTGATTGGAAATTATTTCCCTGATATGGAAGAGTAGTTTGGTTGGATTTTCATATATGTTTTTTTTTTTTGATCGGCAATAAAGTTTTATTAAGAAAACTTGACAAATGGTACATCAAGTTGAGGGAAGGGGAGGGGAATCCAACCAAGATTGGATGAAAAAAAAAAAAACGGTGGACCGAGGTCCAAACACCTTAGGAGAGGAGGTCCTGTTCTACTTTCTAATGGGTCAGGGGTGTAGGAGGTGGTATGTGGGATAGCTGTTGTGTGTGCGCGTGTGTTACTGTTGGTGGTGGTGTGATGGCGGTGATTAGGGTTGCTTGGATTAGGTTTTGGTTTTGGTTCTTGGGCTGGGCTTATTATTTCAGTTGTGGGTGCATATACGAAAATCTGAGCTGTTGTAAATTGAACACAGATGGTAGTGTTAACAAGGCCGGCCTTGGCTGTGGAGGGGGACATCCAAAGTTATCAATCTTGTACCGGAAAGCATACCGTTTTTGTTATTGGGATGGTACGTACCGGTATTTGTGTGTAGGTGCCACTTTCCTCCGGAATGACCGTAACATATAGCTTTATGTTTTTTATGTAGTTTTAATATATGTACAAAAAACCAAGTAGAGGTATAAAATAAAATTCAAGCATTCTTTACATGCAAAAAAGTAAAAAAACACAATTTTTATCGTTCAGCCCGAGATGTTGGCACAAGCCTAGTATTGTCCCGTACTGCAGGCAGGTATTTGGGGCGGTGTGGAACACCTATATATATCTACCATTTTATGTCTGGTATGAAACAGACTGATACGCACGGAACAGAATTCACAACATTGATCTCATCAGAGACGATAATGGACAGTGGGTCAAAGGTTTTAATTAGCGTGGGAGAGTGGTGTTTAAGGCATTGATCATGTGGAAACGGATGCTTTACATGTCGTTCGACTGTAAAACATTCCAAGACTGGCCCATAAGTCCCTGCAGTTATAATTACGGAACAAAATTCAGATGATAATGAATCAACAACATAACATAACCCATCTAATCCCCAATCATTAGGGGTATAGGCGGGAGATGATTGAAGACAGACCTAATCTTTGACAATAAATGCACAAAGTGGCTGTTCTTTGTGTACCACTGAAACAGTGGCCCCCCTAAACCTTCAAGAACCGAGAAGCTACAAGGACGTTTTGTTATAGAACCATACCCCCAAATCAAAGCCAAATGATATCAGAGAGGGTAGGCCTAGAGATTAAAATCAATTTATGTACACATTACCATGCTTCTTTTATTGATAGTCTAGAGTATCGGTATGCACAACATCAGATGATAATGAATGATATGATAAAATCATTAAAATCCCAAATGCAAATTAGACCAAGTAAGGTAAATAGATGGCCAATTTTAGCTTCCTAACTCAAAAGCATAACAAATAAATTATTATTACAACCCTAAATATGCTTTTGGGGGTCTGGAGAGTCGGTAACGATACATGTTTGTTGCAGGCAAAGATTCCTATTTGGCCAAGATACAACTGAGAAGTTATAATATGGCATGCACAACACACTAAAGCAAGACATCTGCTAGTTTACACTTAGAAACAGTGAAGCAAAAGATAATTCTGAAATTTTGAATGCAGATGAGTGTAACAAAAGTTGTCCGCATAAGTACCATTCGAATAAAAAATCCGCCAACAAAGAAAATTCATAACAAAGAACCAAATACAAGGTAAACACACTGAGATATATATTTCAAATCAGACCTTAATCAAATTAAGCACAATAATTGTGTTGTACAAGGATAGGTGCATGGTTGTGTTGCACTTAAACCTCAATAGTTAGTTGTTAGTTTGCCAAGTACATACCTCAAGCCGTAACAGTTTTAATACATTGCTGAAGCCCTTTGTAGGCAGCACCCTCTGCACTTGACATAACTGTTGCCATTCTATCGCAAGCTTCAGGCAAAATATATAGTAATGACAATGGTGATTGCAATCAACATATACTTGCATAACAATAGCCACACTGCTTGCACATTCGTTCAATTCTGAAGACATAGTTAAACAAATATAGTACATCAAACTGAACTTTTTCAGTTCAATGAGTGTCCCCATTTGATTTTTCTTACGAGTGATTTTGTGCATGTGTGCTAGGCTGCTAGTGTACGGGAAAATTTGGATTTAGGTAAGAGAAAACATGTACAATTACCAGGTTACATCATTCTATAGCATGAAAAAAGGCAGCAAGAATCTGGCTTTTCAAAGAAATACTTCAAAAGATCTTGGAGAGTCCTGAAAGAGAAGTCGTGCAGCCAAATTATCAGCTTACATTATTCTATAGCATGCCAAGAGTCATCATGTAGGCAAAACATTTTTCTTTTCATAACTAACAGAGACATCCAAATTCATTCCTCAAATAGGAGGTAATCCTTCCTCGTAATAATCAAAGCAATTTAACAAAATCGCAAAAGCAAAATAAAATAGTTAAAGAGTGGTGTCAAACACCTAATGAAGAGAGCATACTACAAGACTTATTTGCATTGACAACAAACCTCAAATAATTCATATTACAGTAATCCTTGGGCATCCTGAAGTATACCAGCAAGTACATGTAATCTCAATTTTAACAATCGAAATGAACCAGCAATAAGTAGATAAAATCAAAAAATATTGAGTCTGGAAATGGGAATTCGACAAGATACAGATTTTACTTATGTAAAAACTTCACAGTTTAACATAAATGAAACCAATCATCTCTTTGGGTAGCTTGGTCCTTGACAACTTACTGAACCCATATATGATGTTTTCAGCTTGAGTAACATGATCAGAATGTTTGGTTTTTCATTTTAGTGCACCAATGAGTTGTAAATTTGATCTGCTATATTAATGAAGCCAATGGGATGACCAGCAAAGGTATCAATTGCTAGCTAAGCATTCAATCCATTACAAGACTATCATCTCTCAAAACTTTAGCCTAATTAGAAACCTCCTTCTAGATTGCAGTCCATTACACCCATAAAAATAACTCATAGGTACGTAATAATTTGCTCAAGTGCTTAGAAATAAAAGAAAAAGAAACGATTACATAAGGTTTGATTTGTAGTACGAAAAAACAATTCTTTGACAAGTGGAATAGATATGGATTTTTCTGAAGATCAAAGAATCCATTCCCAGTTCTCACAAATCGAAACCCACTCTCACAAATTAATAATAAACCCATCAGCTAATCGAAACCTACACTGATTAAGAACTTACCCAATGTGTGACGTTCACGATTTTAGACGACGATATTTGTCGGAGCCGTAGTAACTAGACTTACCCTCTCCGGAGCTAACAACGACGACGGCGACACAGTAGCTTTGAAGGCGGAGGAGTACACCATGCTTGTGCGACCTAGCTCGCCCAAAACACTCTCTCTCACTCTGTTTTTTCACTGGTTCAGAGCAAGAAAAGGAGGCGGCAGAGCTAAATGCAAGAGATAAAATGACCTCTCTACCCAAGCAAGCAAACATAACATCCCTACAATTAAGGGACATAATTGTCCAAATTGGCTCAAAATTGCCAAGCGATGAAATCACCAAAGTGCTTCTTATTTAGGAGGAGGAGAGTAGGAAACTATCAGAAATCTGCGCGTAAAAATTCAACGAGCGCAACCCTGACTAATGAAACTGCAGCCGCAAAGTACTTTTTTTTTCCCTTCAATTGAAAAATATAGTTTATAAAAGGCAATGCTGTAACTTCAAAATGATTTTTAACTAAAATACGAACATGTTTCTTCTTTTGGTACAAATTTTATTCGGGACATACATAGAGAATACATGGAATGATATTTATTTAGTTTCTTGATACCAGTATATAGAATACCTAATAAGAATATATAGATAAGTTTAATGGGCTGCGTAAATGAAAAATATACCTGCGTTTACCACGTGATGATCCCAAAAGACAATAATTAATTCAAATATTTGCAGTGACTAATTGCAGTAAAAACACAATAAATTTTCTCTACGTCCCCGCAAATAGGGGTGAGCAAAATAACCATGAAACTGTGAATCCAGTTCAAACTGAATAGTTTGGTTTGGTTTTTTAATGATGTAGTTAGGTCTCGGTTTAAAAAAAATAGAAATCGTGTTAAATGGTTTGGTTTATGGATTTATGTTAATGGTTTTGGTTTCAAACCGATCCGAACCGTGTGATATATATATATATATATATATAATTGTTTAGATATACTAAATAAACTTAATTTTCTTATCTAATACTCTATTCCACCACCCTATTCTTTTCTTTCATTTCCAATATTAATTTTCTAAACTTCCTATTTCTACAATTTTATTACACTAAACATACATGGTATGAGCTTAGTAAAATATTTCCTACACTTTTTTCTCGGTAACTTATTTTCTAATATATTTTATTCTTATTTAGTTGGTTGATGTTAGTGACTTTTGATGATTTTAATATATTAATTTTAATATAACTTTTAGTTTAAGTTATCTATGCAATTTTAAGTACTTAAAACAGATTATAGTGATGATATTTCAATTTTAAGTGAACTGTGGTTCAAAACCGAAATCAAACCGCCTTTGAATGGTTTGGATTGGTTTGGTTTTATGAATTTTATGGGTTGGTTTGGTACTTTAAATTCATAATCCGTATGTAGTGGTTTGGTTATTGGATTACCATAAAACCAAACTAGTCTGGTCCATGCTCACCCCTACCCGCGAATAGGAATTAATTTGTTTTTGTTATTTTTTTATTTTTTGCAGGCGTATCATGAATTTTAACAGCATACCGAATAGGAAATATTTCTAGCGACTATTTGCAGTAATCTTATTTTGAAAAATACACATAATAAGGGTGTAGTAGTAATGACATTAATATTTCATAATACCATAACTTAAATTGTCTTGTCCTCCCAAGACGTATATAAATATGAACAATCTTCTATCAATATCTAAAAGCTAAATAGGCACAAAAAGATTTCCCGTTCTTGTTTCATTTTTTATGTGCGATCTCATGAGTTTTGCTGGATCATCAACTTTTTCCGTGTGTTTTGATCAAGATTGTTCACATGACAAGATAGCGGTTGTTGTTCATGCTATATCATCAAGTGAATGAATTTTGGAACCGATCCTCTTTGCTAGAATTGTGTTTATATACAACGCGAAAACTAGCAGGATTGAAAAATTAATTATACAGGAAGTTGATTCATGTCAAATTAATTACAACGAAGATACATTTATCTAGCAAGGACAATTAAGATGCCTTTGTCCCCAAGAAAAACAAACATAAATGCAATTAATCCTAGCTAGCAATTTTGTACATTAGCGTTCTATCTGTCTATATAAACAGGCTTTGAATCTTTCTTTTGTGCACTTAGAAGCTCCAGAGAACAAAATGGGATACCGTCACTTCTTGGGTCTTCTTTTCTCTATGATGGGTGGTGGTTCTGTTTTTACGAATCTGTTTTTCAAAGACTTCTGCATTCCCGGGGGAGGGCGTGGTTGCTTTTTGCTGCGTTCATCGAAGTTTTCCGAAGCAGACCAGGCCGAGGGAGTGGGTGCGGATTGTGGTTCCAACGAGTGAGATGGGTGGGTGAAACAGCTTGTAGTAATTAAGCTGTTGTAAATCTGCCAAAATCTTATTGAAATAAAGAGATTGCTTTGTTCTCCTATTTTCCTACTATTTCTTTTCTCCTTTTTGATGGGATTTAATAAACTTTTCTATTATTATTGCCAGGGGTTTTAGCCTCTCTCAAATGAGGCTTTGGAGCTTAATTTGAAAAGAAACTAAAACAGAAAGAAGAAACAATTTGAAGTATGGGCCAAAAAACAAAAAATTAGTGAATGTAACTCGAATTTATTTCGAATTCGTCCAAATATTCACCATGGTATTGGGTCTCATATGAAATTGGATAAAGACTCATACATTCATGTTGTTTCTGATTATTGTGAAGTTTTCAATAAAGGAATTCATGAACTTGCTTGCGAAAGAGGGCTCCTGGCCAGCATTACCGAACATCGAGTTGGTGCCATGCAATGAGGTGCACAACAACATGTTGCGCACTTCCGAGCTGTTGGATCATGCATTTGACTGCTTTTATCTTATTTCAGCAACCAACGATGTAGAGCCGTTCATTGCCGAGATGAGATCTCCGAGCTGTCGGATGCACGATTCGATAGACCCGACAGCTCGAAGGTGTGTAGCACGATGCTATGTACGCACATCACTGCACAGTACCATCCCCCAATTAAGTATCCCCAATGTCTTGACATCATTATTTTCTAACCTCATTTAACACACTGTCCATTGTTCTGTCTTAAGGAAAAGGGACTCCTGATGGCACAGACATGGAGTCCTCGTACAGCAAAAATGCCCAGGAGAGTTGCTGATCAAGTTCAAGAGGGCCTCAAAGTCTCTGCAAATATTAATCAACTAATCGATCGAGGTGTGCGTAATCAGACTCCGAATCCTTTAATGTGTAACTAGAGTACTAGAGTCCGACTCCTCTTGATTAATTGATTAGTGGTTTTTATTTATTTATTATTATTATTAAATCTTAGTAAGTTTTTAGTTTGAAATATTTGTAATACGACACAACGAATTTTTTGAGACTTTGTTATTTTTGTACTATTTGAACAAGTAGTTAAGTTTGTGTGCTACAGATGATCAAAATTATCGGCAACGAGCAAATATCTGCATAGTTATTCAAAATATGATCACTCGCAAAAGCTTTATAAACAAGGATGCCATAATTGACAATTGTCGCACTTGAAAACTTCTGGCGTCCAAACTCAGCTGTTGGCTTTGTTCAAAATTTTTATAATGAACTCTCCGCGGCTAATCTCAGTTATTGACAAAAAAAAACCTCGGCTGTTGGCAGCTAGGGTTGACATGGAGGGACCCCTGGTGGGTCCTATTCTCTTAATTTGAAAAAATCAACTGAGAGGCTCGAATATACTTACTATATAAACAAATGATGAGTCGATCGCATCCATACCCAACCAATGCGCGACTATCATCATGTAATCGTATCTCCGGCCGGTTTTAAAATTTTCAGAGCCTAAGACAAACTTACGAGGAAAAAAAATATTTATATGGGGAAGAATAAAAGAGGGCTCTAAGACTTGATCCATCTTCCTCTTAGATAGAGGAACTAAGATTTTTCACTAAGCTATCTAGCTTATTTGTTAAATAAGTGCTAGATTAAATATATGGACTTAAGTCCGCCGCATTGTTCGTTTCAGCTTAGAGCCAGCCTTGCTCCCATGTCCAATCGTATTTGAAGTCTTTCATGGGTAGCCTTTTGGGTACGTATTATCACCATTTAGTTTGTTTGCGGGTCGCTCTATCGTCATTGAGTGTGAATTACAAACTTTTAAAATATGAGATCAAAAGAATATCGCTCTGATACAAAATTATAATGAACCAACTAACTTAACCTACTGAGTGGAGAGATTCTAAAATCACATATAATGATTATAATTACCCAATATAACTGCTGAGCCCCAAATCCTTTTCTCTCTCTAACTTTCCTCTCCCTTCTCTCTTCCTCTTGCGACACTATTAGGGTTTCTCCTGGGGTGTGGGGCAGACCCCGCCCCCATCCTTCTCCCCCTCTCCTTCCCTCTTCCCTCTCCCCCCTCTGTGGTCTGATTCTTTCTCTTTGGTTTAGAGGTTGTAGCGTTATGTTGTCCGATGGGTGGGTCTTCGGCGATGGCGGGTGGCTTGTTCCTTTCCGGCTCCTCCTCACCCCCTCAAATCTGGTTGTGTGAGGTCAGCAGTGGTGTTGGACGTTAATAATCGAAGAGGTAGGGTTAGGGTTTGGTTCGTGGCCTTCCGGCTTGGTCTGGCTTTTCCTTTTTCTTCCACCGGCTGGTTTTCCCCAGTCCGGTTAGTTTTTCGGTCTATTTCCCCAGATCCGAATGGAGTGGTGGTGGGCGAATAACACTAGCTTAGGGTTTGGTTCTGCTGTGTCAACTTCGGGCTTGGTTCTCGGAGAAAACGCTACTCTCGGGCTTCGCCCGTGGAGGGGTTTGTAAGTTTCAGCTTTGGGATTGAACAGGTAAGCTGCGGTGCCTCGTTTCATCAGCCACCGTGGTCATGGGTCGTTCGGAATTTTAGCCCAGGAGGATTTCTTTTCCGTTCAACGTGCCCGGAGCCTGTCGTGACAGTGAGGGCTTGCCGGAGTTTCTTAGCTCCATCGCTTTGGTTGTGGTCTGTCCTAGCATCTGATGACGTCGGGCGTGCATCCTACGACCAGAGTAGGCCGGCGTGCTTTTTGGAGCTTCTCAAGGTGGCACGGCAACCGACCTGCTTGTGTTCAATCTGTTTCCATTAGTGCTTGACTGCTGTCTTTGTTCAAGATTCTTCGCCTACCCGAGGCAATTTGGTGGACAGATTTATGCGCCGCGTGACCCGACCCTTTGAGGCAGTGTGGAGGGAGCTTTGGCTCGGCACAGATCTAGACGCTAGCTTGTCTATTTGTCCTTGTGTTTTCATGTATTTTTCTGGGATGGGTAGTTTGTAGATTCCTTTACATTGTGTTCGGATGGTTTCACTATAAGTGCCGCTTGGCTTTATTGAAATGAATTTCGGATCAATATATATATACATGACCTTTCTAATGCGGATGCCCGCATTGAAGTAAGTTGCGGACTTTGCCTTTTCCGATCGAATTTCGATGATCCGAGCCGCTCAATGTGTTCAGATTTTAAGGGTACTCGCGAGAAATCAGCAAAAAAAAAGACCGGGAAGGGCTACATCCGAGCAGTTTTTGTTTATTTTTTATTGAACGGTTCAAATAAAAACTGCTCAAATCAAGCCCTTTCCGGTCATTTTATTTTCCGATTTCTCGCGGGTACCCTTAAAATCACGTTCTGAACACATTGAGCGGCTCGGATCATCGAAATTCAAATGGGAAAAGGGAGAAATGGTGTGGTCCGCAACTTGCTTGAATGCGGGCATCCGCATTAGAAGGGCCCTGTACATATATATATATATATACATATATATATACGGGGCGGTTCCGGGGACACCTAAAAAAACACCTCATGGTTCCCGATCAAATTTTGACGATCCGAGCCGCTCAATGTGATCAGAATATGATTTTAAGGGTACTCGCGAGAAATCAGAAAAAAAAATGACCCGGAAGGGCTTGATCCGAACAGTTTCGAACAGTTTTTTATTGAACTGTTCAAATAAGGCCTTTTCTGGTCTTTTTTTTTGCTAATTTCTCATGGGCACACTTAAAATCACATTCTGCACACATTGAACGGTTCGGATCATAAAAATTTGATCGAGAACTGTGAGATAGAGATTTAGGGTGTTTTTTTAGGTGTTTTTTTAGGGTGTCCATTGAACCGTCCCCATATATATATATATATATATATCGGGGCGGTTCAATAGACAACTATTTAGACACCTAAAAAAACACCTCATAGTTTCCGATCAAATTTTAATGAACCGAGCCGCTCAATGTGATCATAACGTGATTTTAAGGGTACCCACAAGAAATCAGCAAAAAAAAAGACCGAAAAGGGCTTGATCTGAGCAGTTTTTAGCTTAGATTTAATGAACGGTTCAATTAAAAACTGCTTAAAACAAGCACTTTCCGGTCATTTTTTTTGGCTAATTTCACGCGGGCACCCTTAAAATCACATTCTGCACACATTGAACGGTTCAGATCATAAAAATTTGATCGGGAACTATGTGATTGAGATTTGGGGTGTTTTTTTAGGTGTCTAAATAGTTGTCCATTGAACCGTTCCGTATATATATATATATATATATATATATATAAATAAAATTACCCATTTCATACCGAATCAATATAGAACTAATATTTTTTTTATCAGCAAAAATAAATTTCATTAACTCAGAAAAGAGATAATAGGGGCTTGGATACATTGGCCTGACCACCCAAGACCATTTTCTCCAAAACAAACGGAGGACTTGATTTAGGCCCTACAAACTGAACCCAAACCAGAAGAAGAACCTTAAAAAATCACACGATCGGTAAGAACCCAACCCAACCCCTAAACAAAATGAACCTAGTCCAAACAAGTGGGCTAGGCCCAAAACACCCAAAAACAAACCAGCCCAAACTAAACTCCTAAACCCTAATTAAGCAGCTGCAACCACGCCACCACCGCCTCTGCTCCTCTGCCGTCCGAGACTCACAACCACAAATCAAGATGTTAAAGGTGTTATCCTTGTACATGATTTTTCTGATAAGATAAATCGACGTATTTCTTATTGCGGCATAAGTTTTATTCTGAATATGCTCAAAGAAATTAATATTGGAATAAAATTTATTTTCTGTCTATAATTACGCACCATAATTTACTGACGAGAATTTACTCCCTAATTTCAGTAATTTGTACCATGTTAGCTGTCCATTAATTCCCAACAACCTTGACACTAATCATAATTAGTTAAGATATTTGATTTGGTGCAGTAAAAAGTAGAAAAATCATGCGCAAAAGTACTCTAAATATTACATTCGATTATGCCACGACTTCTGAAAATTGATACTGAATATGGAATGGAGATACTAATAGCATGGTTTTTCTAAATGAAACTAGTTGCGATAAATATTATCCTGAATATTAATTAATTCAAATATTTGCATTGAGTAATTGCAATAATCTTATTTGGCAAAATCTTTCTAATCCTCACATAATAATAACGTAGAAGATAGTCTATGATATGGCAACTTCAATTTCTCGCGCTCTCAAGATCTATATAAACGCAACTAATCTTTTCTCCGTGCATCGAAAAGCCAAACAGGCAAAATTTATTTTTTCCTTCTTTTTTATTTGTTTTCCCTTGGTGGTTTCATGGTTTTGTTGGATATTCAGCTTATTCTGATTGTGTTTTCATCAACGATTTCCGCATGACCAAAGAATGGTTGTTGTTCATGTTATATCAAGTGAGTAAATTCCCTATTTTTGACCTACCGATCCTCGCTACTATTTTGTGTATCCATCCAAAAAATTGGTTTGTTTCAATAAATTAGTAGGAAAGTTAAAACTTACATCCTCCGTCCCGATTTATTTGTCCACCTTTTTACTTTTAAGTGTCCTAAAATATTTGTCCACTAGTGCTTACCCGTGCCTACGGCACTATCCATTCCGATTGGAATTGATTTGTACCCTTCCGCTGGATTTGAACCATGAGCAAAAGCTAGAGAGGGGCGAGGGGGTCTCAATTGTGGAGAGCTTGAAAGGCGGATCAGTGTCGTCGTGAGTGGTGGAGGACGGTGAAGGAGAAAATGGCGCATGAGAAGAAGAGAGATGGTCTAGGTGAGGTAGTGTTTGAGTGCGGATCAAAAAAAAAAAAAAGGTAGTGTTTGAGTGGGATTAGAGAGAGAGAATGAGAACTCTTCTGCAGTAGGGTTTCAAATTTGAAAGTGGGTGTAATTTTGATCAGTGGCAATTTTGTAATTAAACGAAAGAGACTGGACAATTTAATAAAAGGGAAATTTCACCTCAATCATTGGATCAATTCAATCTCAATCATTGCAACAACTTGTCCCCACACCATTGTGTTTTATAATAGAGATTTGACTTTTAATTGGATCGATTTTCCCTTTTTGTCCTTTCTTTAGTGGAATAAAGTAACTTTTTTGAAAAAATTGAGGGTAAATGTGGAAAGTTGAATCTTTTTAGGTGTAATCATTGTGTTTCCTAAAAAAGTTTGATTTTCGAAGTTGGACAAACGAATTGGTACAGAGTACAATATATGCTGTCTTCTGGCATATGACAACGAAGACAATTAAAATGGCTTTGTGGGCAAGAAAGCATACATAGTAATAAATGCAATTTGTTATATTGTTCCTATATAAACTTGGTTTATTATCCTTGTTTCATGCACCAAGGCTCTCCAGATCCAGAGGGAAGAAATGGGTTACGTTAACTTCATCCGTCTTGTTGTGTCGATAATGAGTGGTCCTCCCTCTCTCATCGGTACTCCATTGCTCAAGGGCTTTTGCATTCCTGGCCGAGGGAGTGGTTGCTTCGCAATGTGTTCTGCTTCTTCTGCAGCTGAGGCAAGGAGAGTGGTTGTTGGCTGTGGTGGATCTTTTTAATCGTTGTAACTTTGTTTCAATGATTAATAAAATTCGTTTTGTCGATAAAAAAAAATTCGTATCGCCAAGTGATGGGCAAAACTATTGTGCTTATATAAGCTGTTGTAATATGCTTTTACCAGATTGAAATACATTATGAGATTGCTTTCGTTGTTTTTTACACTAAGATTTATGATTTCTCTTCGATTAGGAAACTAGCAGCAAACTCGTGCTATGCACGATAATTGCAAAACACAAAAAATTACATTTTTATGTACTTTTGACAGAAAGAAATTTTTATTTCCTTTTGTTAAAATAAACTGATGATCAGTTGACATTTTGAAATGTAGCCTCTTGTATAATAGCGATACTGGAGTTGAGTTAACACTGGTCTACAACTGTATCTCCAAATGACTCAGCTATACACACCAATCATGGCCACCGACGGCCATGCAAGGTGGGTCCCACACAGATGATTCGAGCCGTTTAATAATATTTAAAAAAAATTAAACGGGTCTGCTAAAAATCAGCTTAATCCAATATATGTAGGTGTTCGATCCAATTTTCTATTTTTTTCATGATTCTGAATGGAAAAAAATAAAAGATTAGATCGAGCACCTACACATATCAAATTGAGTTGATTTTTCATGAGCCCAATTGATTTTTTACTTTAAAATATTGAATGACTCGAATCATTCGTGTGGGGTCCGGATTGGGCCCCACATAACGGTTGGTCCCCATGGTCGGTTTCCTTTGCTTTATCTATCCACAAACACCCTGTGGGCTGTCTACAATGCAAGACATGTGGGCTGTCTACAATGCAAGACACGCACGTAGCTTAGGCTGCGTTTGACTTAATAAATTAAGGGTTTTGTTAACGTATGTCTCATGGACTGATAGAGATTATATATTTTACTATATGTAGAAAATTATAATGAACGAGTTAACTTAATCTACTAGGCATAGAGATCCTAACATCACATAGAATGATCACCCATCCCATACTGAATCAATGTAGAACTAATATTATCAAGATGTTAAAGGTGCAATTCTTCTACAGCTACACACACAAACTCTTTCACATGAGGAGTGTGGGCTCACACACAGTGTGTGTGTAGTGTATGTGGGTCCCACTCCTCACATGAGAGGAGTTTCTGTATTTCTGTGTGTGGTTATAAATTAAGTGGTTAAAGGTGTTATCCTTAATGCACATGATTTTTCTGATAAGATAATTGGCATATATCTTATTGCGGCATATGTTTTATTCTGAATATGCATAAAGAAATAATGGAATAAAATTTATTTTCTGTCTATAAGCACACCAAAATTTATTGACGAGAATTTAATTAGTTAAGATATTTGATTTGGTGCAAAAAAAAGGGAGGAAAATCATGCTCAAAATACTCTAAATAACATCCGATTAAGCCACGACTTCTGAAAATGGATACTGACCCATTCCGCTTTTGTTCCTTAAAAAATAAGTGCTAGATTAAATATATATTACCCGTTCCGTTAGGCTAGCTAGCTTATTTGTTATATAAGTGCTAGATTAAATATATATTACATGTCTGGGTATATTTAATTATTTGGGGCCCTAATTTTGATCCAAAATTTGGGGACTTAAATCCACCACCTTGTTTGTCTCGGCTCAGAGCCAGCTCTTCTCCCACATCCAATTGTATATGAAGTCTTTCATGTGTAGCCTTTTGGGTACGTACTATCATCATTTAGTTTGTTTACGGGTTGCTCTATCATCGTTGAGTGTGAATTGCATACTTTTAAAATATGGGATCAAAAGAATATCGCTCTGATACCATGTAGAAAATAACTACCAACTAACTTAACCTACTAGGCAGAGAGATCCTAAAATCACATGTAATGATTATAATTAATTACACATTCCATACCGAATCAATGCAAAACTAATATTTTTTTTATCAACAAAAATAAATTTCATTAACTCAAAAAAGAGATACAAAATACATGAAAAACTACATGAAAAACTTGATTTAGGCCCAACATGATTGGTAAAAAACCACATGATTGGTAAAAAACCAACCCAACCCTAAACAAAAGGAACCTAGCCCAAACAAATGGCCTAGGCCCAAAACACCCAAACACAAACCAGCCCAAACTAAACTCCTAAACCCTAAGCAGCTTCAACCACGCCACCACCGCCTCTGCTCCTCCGCGGTCCGAGACCCACAACCACAAATCAAGATGTTAAAGGTGTTATCCTTGTACATGATTTTTCTGATAAAATAATCAACGTATTTCTTATTGCGGCATAAGTTTTATTCTGAATATGCGCAAATAAATTAATAATGGAATAAAATTTATTTTTTGTCTATAAGTAAACACCATAATTTATTGACGAGAATTTACTCCCTAATTCGTACCATGTTTGTTGTCCATTAATTCCCAACAACCTTGACACTATCATAATTAGTTAAGATATTTGATTGGTGCAAGAACAAGAAGAAAAAAAATCATGCGCAAAAGTACTCAAAATATTACATCTGATTATGTCACGACTTTTGAAATTGATACTGACTATGGGATGGAGATACTAATAGCATGGTTTTTCTAAATGAAACTAGTTGCGATATATATTATCCTGAATATTAATTAATTCAAATATTTGCACCGAGTAATTGCAATAATCTTATTTGGCAACATCATTCCAATCCTCACATAATAATAATGTAGAAGATAGTCTATGATATGGCGACTTCAATTTCTTGCGCTCTCAAGTTCTATATAAATGCAACTAATCTTTTCTCCGTGCATCGAAAAGCCAAACAGGCAAAATTTATTTTTTCCTTCTTTTTTATTTGTTTTCCCTTGGTGGTTTCATGGTTTTGTTGGATAGTCAGCTTATTCTGAATGTGTTTTCATCAACAATTCCAGAGAGAATGGTTATTGTTCATGTTATATCAAGTGAGTAAATTTCCTATTTTTGAACTACCGATCCCCGCTACTATTTTGGTATCCATCCAGAAAATTGGTTTGTTTCAACAAAATTAGTAGGGAAGTTAAAGGTCATTTAAGAACTTACAGCAATGCACTCTCTCTTACTGGCATACCCCAACGAGGACAATCATATTGGCTTTTATGGGCAAGAAATCATCCATATATATAAATGTAATAAATGAAATTTGTTACATTTTCCTATATAAAGTACTTTGTTCATTACCCTTGTTTCATGCACCTAGACTCTCCAGATCCAGAGGAAGAAAATGGGTTGCTGTAACTTCATCGGTCTTGTTTTGTCGATGATGGCCGTGGGTGGTCCTCTCTCTCTCATCAGTACTCCATTCCTCAAGGGCTTTTGCATTCCTGGCCGAGGGAGTGGTTCCTTCTCAATGTGTTCTGCTTCTTCTGCAGCTGAGGCAGGGAGAGTGGTTGTCAGTCTCGGTGATCGTATCGCCAAGTGATGGGCGGAATTGGTTGTGCTTGCTTAATTATATATATAAGCTGTTGTAATGATCTGCTTTTACCAAATTGAAATAAATTATGAGATTGCTTTCTTCTGTTTTTTATGCCTAGATTTATGATTTCTCTTCGGTTAGAAAACTAGCAGTGGTTTTAGTGGCTTGTTTTTTTTTTTTTTTAGATGGGTACGAGGCTCGTTTGGGTTTTTTGGCTAGTTTATGTTGAGTCTATTTGGGTTTTTTGGTGTTTCAGTTGACGTTTTGCCTTCTTTTAGATTTTGGGTGACTTTTTGCTGGTATAGCCTTAATTCTTTTAATCTTTATAATTCTTTTATAAAGATTAATAAATTCTTTTTGCTTAGAAAAAAAATTAGAAAACTAGCAGCAAATATAGCACGATTATTGCGAAACACAACAAATTATGTTGTGTTTAGATTGGGTTTTGAATTTATTTTTGAAAAAAAGTAGGGGTAATAAGTGAAGAGAGATAGAGATAAATATTAAAAATAGGGAGAATCTAGGGCGTATTTTTTGAAAAATACTTTTTGAAAATCAAACAGAACAAAATTTTTATGTACTTTCGACAATAAAAAGTTTTTATTCCTTTTGTTAAAATAAAAACTCACGAGTTAACATTTGAAATGTAACTTCTTGTATAATAGCGATTAGAGGATGGAGCACACGGAAATACATGACAGGACTTCAAAAGAGTACACGAAAAAGTTTTTATGCCTATGTTCCAATCCTATGTTGAAACTGTAGCTATACACCTAAAGAAAAGAAACCAATAACAATGCAGATATATACTCCTATATACAGAAATATATATACAGAGAAATATGTATACCAAAAAGTACCAGTGCAAGGCATACATACCTGTTTGTGGAACAGAAAAGAGGATGATGGTGACAGATCTTGAATTGGGGACCCTCCACTTAAAAGGTTGAATATTACCCTCCTTTTTATTGATTGAAATGATATAGACTCTACCACAAAGTGATATCATACTTACCAAAAAGTGTATTGCATGGTAAGCATGACATCACTTTATGATGGGATCCACATTATTTCAACCAATAAGAGAGAGGGTAATATTCACCCTCTCTTAAGGAGGGTGAACAATTGTGGCGAGGCAGAAAGTCTAAGCATCTCAACCGAATTCCTGACGCCCCGCCGAGCCCACTCCGACCACCGGACGGCTAATCGGAGCCGACCAAAAATTCTAAAAAAAAAAAACCAAGTGGGTTTTCACAAGAATCAATGGCATCTAATGTGTATAGGTAGCTGATCCAAACACACCATTTTTTTTATGGATCGGCCAAAAATGGACTGTTTGGATCGGCAAAAAATGAACTGCTTGGATCGGCCACCTATACATGTCAGATGCTATCGATTCTCGCATAAGCCCACTCGGATTTATTTTTTAAAATTTTTGGATGGCTCGGATCGGCTGTCCGTTAGCCAGAGTGTGTTGAGAGGGACGTCGGGATTCCGATCGGAATTTCTCCTATCGAGAATTGTAGCCTTGCTCGTAGCGAGGGTAGTTTTTCCAGTCTAGAGCAGCCGTTTTTTTCCACAGTTAACTTTTTTGATTTGTGATTTTTTTTTGAAGGGCATTTAAGAAAAACAAAAATACATGACAGGACTTCAAAAGAGGAAGACACCAAAGTGAGTTCTCCCTTTATATATACTAGAGGCTAGGGCACACGCAATGCGTGTGCAAGTCGGATTTTCACAACGTTTTTGGAAAATGCTTCCCACTTATTGTTTGATCAAATTTTCACAAATATTGTGAAAATCCGACTTGCACACGTATCGCGTGTGCCCGGCCTCTAGTAAATAAAAATGTGTCTACGGAAAAGAATAAATTGGGAAAATAAGTAAATACAATAAAAGATTACATTAAACGGGAGGACATTTGCAGTCAGTGATGTGTGAAATTTAAAAAACTTTTGGATTTACCCTAATTTGAATTTCTGAAATGAATGGGAGGACATTTGCACCATGAGAATTCTTCATTTTTTTTCCCCTTTACGCATAGCTTTACCAACAGTACTTCATTCTAAACCATCCACGGAAGAAAAATACACCACACAATATAAGAAAGGGAAGGGAAAAGATGGAGAAATGAGAGCACTTCAAACACACCACACAGTTGTCAGATTGTCTTCACTCTTGTAGCCTTGATCTTGATGAGTGTGCAGTCCAAACAAATTGAAGCCAAAAGCAGAAAACGCTTGTCACTCTCTCTCTCTCTCCCAATCTTTGCTTGTGAAAAAGGTACTGTGTTTTTACGAAAAAATGAAAGAAATGAGAGCAGTTCAAGAAAAGAGACGTGGGCGTGGCAGTTGGGAGGCTGTTTTATTGGGATCTTACAGTTTTACCGCTACAGTTTTTACCCACATAAATTACAGATTTGAGGGTATTTTTGGAAATGAAAATACATGACAGAGAAACACCAAGTTGGTGCTCTTCCCTTTATATATTAGAATAGATTATTCCTAAGGATTGCACGAAACAACGCGTTTTGAACACAAAAAGTTTTTTATCACAATATTTTTTTTTGTTTTGGATCTCTTATCGCTATTTTCAATTTTCTAATCTAGAAACCCAACACCCTCTACAACCGTCAGATCAAATTTTCAAGAAATTATGGCTCTATTCAGTTGTCAAGAATGTTGTACAGGAAAGTTATTCTCAGAAAAAGTGAAGTAAAGTGAAATAAAGAAAAATGAATTCTATTTTCCTGTGAGTGTTTATTTGACAAATTTTTTTTGCAGGAAAACTAAAGTTTAGTGGTTCATTTGCCGAGAAAAGACACTTATGAGAAATTTGTTTATTTTTATTCTCATGGCTAATTTTAAATGAAAGTAACTTTGAGAGCTAAAATAGGCTATCATATTTGAAAAATTAACACATACGGGAAAATGTATTTTTATCTAATGAAAAGCCTTAACATGAAATGAAAATTTTGATTTGCAATTCGCTTTTTATTTTGCTATCTTCTGAATGGTCATGCAAATCCCCCATTTAAATTGGCATCCTCTGATAATCAACTATAAAAATGAAGCTTAAAAAGTAAGTAGATGATAACTAAATGAACAAATGTTAAACCATGCTTGATTAGTTGCCGACACAAAAACTCACTAATAATTAGTTAGTACAAAACAAAACTAAAGACTAATGACAAGATAAATAAATACTTCCAAAAAAATAAATTACTGCCAATTATTTGGGTATTGCCGTCATTCAACTTTTTTCTAAGAAATATCTATCCGTTCGTGAATATACTTTCTAATATAAATCTTCTAACTTTATGACTGGTAATTCTTTCAGTTGATTGCCTTTAAGTTTTTTCCTTAGAAGGGTTGATTATCTTTTTGAATTTAAATCAACTCAATAATTGATTTCATTCTAAAGTTGATTTCCTTATATCCAATTCAATATTTGCTTTTAAATTGTTTCTTTTTAGGTTGATTTCCGCATGTAGCGAAAAAATATTGAATTGAATGTACGAAAATCAACTTTAGAGGAAAATCAATAATTGATTTGATTTAAACTCAAAAAGATAATCAAGCATTTAAGGAAAAAACTTAAAAGCAATTAATTGAAAGAATCTACCACTCATAAGATTAGGAGGTTTATATTAGGAAGTATACTCTCGAACGGACCGATATAAACTATTCAAAATTTGATTCGACGGTTGTAGATGCTGTTGGGTTTATATGAGTAGACAAAACTGCTCTATTTATAATATAGATTATTATTATTATTATTATAGAATAGAAGATACTGGAGTTGAGTTAACATGAGTTCTTTGATTCTATAATTAGAGTTCAATTCGTTTTAGAAAACCATATATTATAATTTCTAAATAGGAGTTTTTAAATATCCATCCTTAAATCTCATCTCATATAAGTATTGATCTTGGTCATTTTGAACAATTATATTTTCATCCCCGCTTTTAAATAATCCCAAGTTTGCCCTTTATTATATAAATATATTGACTATTATATATATAGTATATGTATATATAGGCAGAGATTTTTGGTACTAAAAACTAATCTTTAAAGTCCTGTAGCATAATTTTAGGTAAGCACCCCAATCAAATCCCAAAACTTTCGGCAAAACAATTCAAAACCTAAAACCCATTTAAACTTTCCATTTAATACCCATTTTCTCAAACCCAAATCCCCCCTCCCCCATTTTCATTTGCAGATTTCTCCACCCCTAAAATTTCCGAACTGGTCGAGCAGCAAACGGCGGGAGGCGAGCGGCGAAACATGTCTCCGTCAATCAGCCCAAAATATCTCAATGGCAGCCACCGGAGTAGTCTTTTTCATGGCCGTTTCGTCGCCGGTTCTATGCTCCCGATTGTCTCCGTCAATCAACCTGAAACATTTTGTGTCGGCAAGAGTTATGAATCGGCAACCCGTTTCGTCAACTGAACCACTGCCACAATCGTCGTCATCGTTGACCGCCTCCGGTAGCGGAAAATTGGAACTTGAAGATAACTCGGAATCTCTGATCTCTTCGTTTCCTCTATTTTTAAACTCTTTAAGGTGGTTGGGGAGTCTGGGCTATTTATTTTTTTTATTTTTTATTTTGATCCGCCTAGTTTAGGCTTTTTACTCCTACTGATATTGCTTATGTACAAGAGTCTGGTGTTAAAACCAGTTAGCTCCATTAGTTCTTTGACACAGTTTTTCATTTCAAACATGGTGTATTTTTTTTATTGTGGTGTTTTCATGAATAAAAATGGTATATTCACGTTTTTTCATGGTGTATTCATGAAAAATATGGCCGATTAATTTATTCATGTTTTTCATGGTCGATTAAAAACATGGAGTATTCATGTTTTTTGATTAATTTATTCATGGTTTTATTTTTTTTTTGGATTAATTTGTTCATGTGTTTTCATGAATAAAACGTGGTGTATTCATATTTTTTAACTAAATCATGAATTTTCATGAAATTGGTCAAACCATATTCACGTAAGTTTATAATATAATCCGATCAATTTACCAAAATTTACAAAACTTAAGAATTTAAAAATTCATGAAATTAAGAAGAGAATGATTTAGAATATATCCATTAAAAATTTTAAAAATTGAAAATTTCCCCCATTTTTATCCATTAATCAACCCATGATTTTAGATAACTATAAATAGTAGAATCCCACGAATTTAGGAAGGAAATAAACATCTACATATGAATCTCTATATTAAAGGGTAATATAGGTAATTCACCATCTAAAAGGATGAAAGCATAACTGTTCAAAAAGTGCCGGATGAAAACTTACAAATAGTTGAACACGAGGACTATTCTTTAAGCCTCCCTTCTAAATATAACAACGATTCGTTTTAATTAGAAAACGATATAGTATAATTTCTGAATATAATAACGAATTAAAGAATTATCACATTTGAGACCTGTGAACGAATTAAAGAATTATAACATTTGAGACCTGCGAATGTATTAAAAAATTGCAAATAGCATATCTAAAATAGGAGAAAACTATGATTCTCCATTATTTTTGAAGCCTATATATCACAACAAGTTGGTTCAATTGAAATACTCAAGTAATTTCTACCAATTAAAAAATTTATTCCTTCAAAAAAAAAAATTTGATGTTGTATTTGTAAAAGGAAAGTAAAACAGATAGATCCTATATAGGAAATGAAGTCAGTCCTATTTTTTTTTTATATAAATTTGATTCTACATAGGAAACGAATCACCTGCAACAAATTTTGCATTTTCGGATTCGTTTTCAAAGACCGAATTTGTTGTAGTGAATGTACATTTCTAAATATAATTTCCCTACCACTTGATGTCAAAACCTAACGTCATCTATGCCATATTAACATGTAGCACGCCGACATTTTTAGGGCATAAAGCAAAAAAAAAAAAGAAGGTGAGGGAGGCCCTTGTATGTCTTCGATCTATGGAAAAAAACATAAGTGGACAAATTACATTTCCAAAAGCAATTGCAAGTACTAATCGAGAAGAAGAAATCACACACCATAGCCGAAAAATTTAAATTTTCAAAAGCATCACTTAACATCACTAATAAAGAAAATTCATAATATAAGAATTCAAAATTTCACTCTACTTGTAATTTTAGCAGCAAAATATATACTAATCATGCCTGCACAAATGAATTAAGCCTCTTTAGGTTTCAAACGCACGAACATTTTTTGCTAATTTGCATTAGGATGCTAGTATAGTTAATAGCATTTTTTATAATGCTCCGGCTTGTATTAATTCGCAGCTTTGTGGTGAATTGAATTGGCGTTTAAGTTTTTACCCAAGAATCTTGTATGCATGAGTACTCTTGATTCTATACATGCACTCTGTACCATCCCACCATTTCAAACTGGGGAAGGTTAATCTAGAATGTCAAGACCCGTAACTTGATCCCCAATTATTTTTATTTTTTTAGATTATGTGAATGCTGATTCTATATATACTCGGCCCTGTTTCATCTACGTAATTCATCTCTCTCTCTCTCTCTCTCTCTCATTTTTCTTCTTTCCCTTCTAATGGCAATGAAATTAAGTTATACAGCTTATATATGCTTCTTCTGCTTGCAATTTCCGTGGGTACGTATGTCCACACAGACAGGACATAATTCGGTATCCGACTCAACGACCGAATTATTTTTTTTGCTCGGCAAAACGAAACTTTTATAAAACCTCGAACTGGTTCCATCGAGGGGCTCGAACACGGTGATACACACATGCTCGAGCAAACAAGAATAAGAAAGGAACAATTACCAAAGCCCTCCAACAGAAAGTTGGATGGCAAAGCACCTTACCACCGAAAACAACTTACAGCTTCAACAATCTAACTCCATCCAGAAAAATCCTAAAATCCTCCACCGAATACACCTTTATGTCGAATTTTGCCTTTATCCACATTGCAACTCTAGTTTTAATCAAATCACCCACTTCCTCAGAGCTTGTTGTAGCATTGTTGAACACATACGAATTTCTAACCAGCCACAATGACCATAAAGTTGCAAAAAAGGTGGCTTCCCATAAGTGTTTCTCCAACGACCGAATTATTTCACTGTCCATCTTTATTTTATTTTCTCCGCCCCTGCACATATTTTCTTTAACAATATATTACTCCTATTTCAAACATGTGGAACGGTTTTCTCCTGAATATTTTCTTTAAATGTTATGTTTCCTAAACAGGCGGGGGACCAAGGATGGGATAGGGGAGTCTAGTGATGGCGACCGTCACGACAAGAATTTTAGAAAATGCAATTATTATATGTAAAAAAAAAATTATGCCCAATTTATGTAGTTTTGCCACCATTAGATTTTTTTAGTATACATTTCGCTACTGCTAGAGTAAAATCCTCGTTCCGTCCTGGGGAACCAAAATCATACACCACATTATGTCTTGTTTAGATGTTTCATTTTCTCCTTGATTTGCATCCACAGTAACTATTAAATTCCCTACAAGAATATTTGCATTGAGTGACGAATGAAAATCGTCACAAATTGGACATTTTTTATCACAAATAATATAGGTGACAAAAAAAATTTGTCTACTAAAGGTTGTCGAGGATTCCTACTTAGTGATGAATTCTATTTTTCGTCACCTATAGCACTTTTTGACGACGAAAAATTTTGTTACGGAAAAATGACTTGGTGACGAATTTTTTTTTGTCACCTATTGTGCTTTTTGACGACAAAAAATTTCGTCACAAATTATTCCCTTTGGCTCATCAAAGGTGACCCATCGGTGACAAAAAATTTTGTTGCAAAAGACATTCTCATATGTGAAAAAAAACCAACTCTCTTGTTCTTGCTAGGTTTCGAACCCGAGTCAACTAGGTTTTGCGTGAAAGTTTTAACCAACCACACCACACACACTTCTCAGCATATGTTTGAAATATCTAATACTCCTATATAACACATACATTTAACATTAAAATATATTTTGAATCATTAAACATTAAAATTGGCAATTTTGATAAACATTAAAGTCGTAGCTCTTTATGTTATTATTCAAACCCAATTTAAATTATCTCAATCGGAGTTCTGAGCAAAGAGTCATGCCCGAAATATATTTGGTGATAAAGCTTAATTCATAAATTTCGTCACCAAAAGTATCCATTTGGCGACGAAATAAATTTTTCGTCGCCAAGTTGGTCAATTTAAAAAAGAAGACGATAATATATGTTAAAGGTGGATGTTATCCTTGCACATGATTTTTCTGATAAGATAATCGACGTATTTCTTATTGCGGCATAAGTTTTATTTTGAATATGCGCAAAGAAATATTGGAATAAAATTTATTTTCTGTCTATAAGTACACACCATAATTTATTGACGAGAATTTAATTAGTTAAGATATTTGATTTGGTGCAAAAAAAAAAGTAGAAAAATCATGCGCAAAAGTACTCTAATTATATACTACATCCAATTATGCCACGACTTCTGAAAATAGATACTGAACATGGGATGGGGATACTAATAGCACGGTTTTTCTAAATGAAACTAGTTGTGATAAATATTACCTTGAATATTAATTAATTTGAATATTCGGACTGAATAATTGCAATAATCTTATTTGGCAACGTCTTTGTAATCCTCGCATAACAACAGCATAGAAAATAGTCTATGATACGGTGACTTCAATTTCTCCCCCTCCTTAGTGAAAGATAAAGAAGTGATTTTGCCAGCAGAAGAAGCATTACTGGTACCATTGTGAATACCAAGTGGCATTTTGATGAAAACAATCAAAATAACATAACAGACAGTTAATTCGAATATCTCCAGCGTCGCGGCAATATTCTTATTGACAAATATAGACATAATCGGGCCATGGCAATAATTAAGAAAAATAGTTGGCAATACAGTGATCACTTCAATTTCCAACTTTCCCCAAGACCTATATAATCGTGACCAATCTTCTTTCCGTGCATTGATAAAAAGCAGAGTAGGGGACACACACAAAAAAATGTCAGTTCTTTCGTTTTTCCCTATTTGCTTGACGAATTCAGGGGTTTTGTTGGGCTGTCCTCTTTCCCTCAGCATGTTCGCCAAGGATTTTCGCATGCCCAAACAGTGGTTGTTGTTCATGTTATATCATCGAGTAGTGAGTTTCCTAGTCTAAAACCTAGTCACCCCTATAGCATATTGTGTTCCGGAATTAGTCGAGGTGTGCTCAAACTGGTTCAGACATCCGGTTATAAAAAAAAATAATGATTGTGTTATCACGATTCAACAATTAATTGGACACTTTAATTAGTTACCAGTCACAACGATGCATCCATTTATTGTGTGAGATAATCACAGCATTACAGCAAGGACACAAGCACTATTTTCTTTGTGCCCAAGACACGTAATTATGGGGAAATTCTCACATTATCTCTGTATAAATAGTTCTCTAATCTTTCTTTTGAGCATCTATCCAGAGGCAGAAAAGGATGGGTTACAATCACTTCATGGATTTTCTTGTCTCGATGATGGGTGGTCCTCTTTCTCTCCATCTGTTTTTCAAGGATTTTTGCGTTCCCGGTGGAGGGACTGGCTGTTTTTCGTTGCTTTCATCTCGGATTTCTGCAATCGAGAGCGACAAAGTGACTGCTGATGGTGGCATATATACCACCAAATGATGGGTGAAAGACCAGCTTGTAATAGTTAAGATGATGATGTTATCTGCTAAATTAAAATTATATTGAAATAAACAGATTGCTCTGTTCTGGTATTTTGTTTTCCCTTGTGCTTTTCTCTCATTTGATGTGTGTTCCGATGTTGGTGTTGCTATCATTGTGCACAGGGTTTTCGAACCCAGGCTCTCTCAACTGAGGTGTTGGAGCTTAATTTGAAAAACACACAACTAAAAAAAAAACCACAAAAACAGAGGGAAGAAACAATTTGAGGCCTTCAGCAGGGGAAATTTCTATGAATCTAGATGAGGCCAACTCTTGTTGCAATGAAATCATCGAGACCGGTTATCGTTACTTGGGGTAAATCAGATTTTGGTACCCAAAAACATGTTTTTAGAAAGAAAAGAAAAAGACCGAGAAAATTCTTTGAGAATAGTCCTTCATTTTAATCCAAATTTTATATCTTGTCATACGTTGTGAATTTCTTATCTGTCTGCTCGTGTGATCAAATTAACAAACATCCCAGAAATGAACAGTCTGTAAGACTTGGTTGTATATATCCATCTATCCATAAAGCAGTGACGACTCAAGCACTGGCTTGGATTTCTATCTTGATGTATCATATGTTGAGTTCTAATAGCTTGATTGAAATTATTTTCCTGATATGGAAGAGTAGTTTGGTCGGAGTTTCGTATATGTACCAACCACATGAAATCACGGGCCTTTGTAAATTGAACACAGATGGTAGTGTTAACAAGGAAGGTCTTTGACAGTGGGTCAAAGACTCAAAGGTTTTAACAGGTTCATTGGCAGGGTGCTTGGTTCAATCCAAACTCTCTGGGCCTTGCGCAATGGGCTTTCAGTTTGCGTGGGACAGTGGTGTTCAAGGTAGGGAAAATAACGGTTCAGGATGTGTTTTGATAATTAATACCCACTAAGAACAAGTTAAGAACATTTGTTAATAATGAAAATGTTTTTGGCGGTTATTAATTATCAAAACACATCATTGACTGTCATTTTCCCTTCAAGGTATTGATGTGAAAACGGATGCTTTACATGTCGTTCGACTGTTTAATCAAATGGACAATGAGCATGCATCACCCTTTGTTCGATTCGATTTCGGATTGTAGGTTATTGCTTAGGAAATTCAGATCGAGCTTGACACGTCTTGTGTTTCGATAAGCAAATCGGTGTCCAGACCTCATTGCTAATGAGGCTTCAACAACTAAGCTGGATTTAGTTATCTTTAGTTTTGTGTCCTTCCATTTCTCGTTTTTCAATTCAATGAAACTGCAGGCAAAGAACTTTATTTTCCTTCAAGTGGAAAATGTAGTTTATAAAGGCAATGCTGTAACTTCAAAATGATTTTTAACTAAAATAAAATTTGTTTCTTCTTTTGGTACAAATTTTATTCTGGACATACATAAAGAATACATGGAATGATGTTTATTTAGTTTCTTGATAAGAATATATAGATAAGTTTATATTGGTTGAGTAAATGAAAAATATACCTGCATTTACCACATGACGATCTCAAAAGGCAATAGTTAATTTAAATATTTGCAGCGACTAATTGCAGTAAGCATATTTTTTTTTTTTTGGCAAAATAACCCCAATTGGGAAATATTAAAAACAAAAAATTTCAATATTGCCACTTTCGTTAATTTCTTACGCTCTCAAAATGTATATAAACACAATAAATTATCTCTATGTCCCCGACTCCCCGCGAATAGGATTTTTTTTTTGTTTTTGTTTTGACTTGTTGTAGGCATTTTATGGATTTTAACTGCATACCGAACTGGAAAATATTTCTAGCGACTATTTGTAGTAATCTTATTTAAAAAAATATGCATAATAAGGGCGTAGTAATAATGACGTTTATATTTCATAATACCATTACTTAAATCGTCTCATCCTCCCAAGACCTATATAAATATGAACAATCTTCTATCTGTGTATCTAAAAGCTGAATCGGCGCAAAAAGATTTCCCACTCTGGTTTCATTTTTTCTGTGGTGTTTTAATGGGTTTTGCTGGATCGTCCTCCATTTTCAGTGTGTTTTGATCAGAATGTTTACATTACAAGATAGCGGTTGTTGTTCATGCTATATCATCAAGTGAGTGAATTTTGGACCCGATCCTCTCTGCTAGCATTGTGTTTATATACAACGCAAAAACTAGCATGATTGAAAAATTCATTATACAGGAAGTTAATTCATGTCAAATGCTTAGTTACAACGAAGATACATTCATCCAGCAAGGACAATTAAGATGCCTTTGTGCCCACGAAAAACGAACATAAATGCAAACCTAGCTAGCAATTTTGTACATTAGTGTTCTATCTGTCTATATAAACAGGCTTTGAATCCTTCCTTTGTGCACTTAGAAGCTCCAGAGAACAAGATGGGATACGGTCACTTCTTGGGTCTTGTTTTCTCTATGATGGGTGGTGGTTCTATTTTTCCGACTCTGTTTTTCAAAGACTTATGCATTCCCGGGGGTGGACGTGGTTGCTTTTTGTTGCGTTCATCGAAGTTTTCCGAAGCCGACCAGGCCGAGGGAGTGGGTGCGGATTGGGCTTCCAACGAGTGAGATGGATGGGTGAAACAGCTTGTAGTAATTAGGCTGTTGTGAGTCTGCCAAAATCTTATTGAAATAAAGAGATTGCTTTGTTCTCCTAGTTTGCTACTATTTCTTTTCTCCTTTTTGATGGGATTTAATAAACTTTTCTATTATTATTGCCAGGGGTTTTAGCTTCTCTCAAATGAGGCTTTGGAGCTTAATTTGAAAAGAAACTAAAACAGAAAGAAGAAACAATTTGAAGTATGGGCCAAAAAAAAAAAAAATTAATAGTGAATGTAACTTGAATATAATTTATTTCAAATTCGTCCAAATATTCACATGCGATGGTATTGGGTCTCATATGAAATTGGACAAACACTCGTACATTCATGTTGTTTCTGATTATTGTGAAGAGATTTCAATAAAGGAATTCGTGAACTTGCTTGCCAAAGTGGGCTCCGGGCCAGCATCCCCGAACATTGAGTTGGTGATATGCAGTGAGGTGCACAACGCCGTGTTGTGCACAACGCCGTGTTGTGCACCTTCGAGCCGTCGGATCATGTATTCGACGGCTCAGATTTTATCTCGGCCACCAATGATTTAGAGTCATTAATTGCCGAGATGAGATCCGAGCCGTTGGATACACGATCCGATGGCTCGGAGGTGTGCAGCATGGTGCTGCGCACACCACTGCACAACACCATCCCCCAATTAAGTATCCCCAATGTCTTGACATCATTATTTTCTAACCTCATTTAACACACTGTCCATTGTTCTGTCTTAAGGAAAAGGGACTCCTGATGGCACAGACATGGAGTCCTCGTACAGCAAAAATGCCCAGGAGAGTTGCTGATCAAGTTCAAGAGGGCCTCAAAGTCTCTGCAAATATTAATCAACTAATCGATCGAGGTGTGCGTAATCAGACTCCAAATCCTTTAATGTGTAACCAGAGTACTAGAGTCCGACTCCTCTTGATTAATTGATTAGTGGTTTTTATTTATTTATTATTATTATTAAATCTTAGTGAGTTTTTAGTTTGAAATATTTGTAATACGACACAACGAATTTTTTGAGACTTTGTTATTTTTGTACTATTTGAACAAGTAGTTAAGTTTGTGTGCTACAGATGATCAAAATTATCGGCAACGAGCAAATATCTGCATAGTGATTCAAAATTGTCGCGCTTGAAAACTTCCGGCGTCCAAACTCAGCTGTTGGCTTTGTTCAAGATTTTTATAATGAACTCTCCGCCCCTAATCTCAGTTATTGACAAAAAAAAAAAAAAAAAAACCTCGGCTGTTGGCAGCTGAGGTTGACATGGAGGGACCCCCGGTGGGTCCTATTCTCCGAATTTGAAAAAATCAACAGAGAGGCTCGAATACTTGTACTATATATAAATGATGAGTCGTATTCATACCCAGCCAATGTGTGACTATCATCATGTAAATGTATCTCCGGCCGATTTCAAGATTTTCGAGGCCTAAAATAAATTTACGAGGGAATAAAATATTTATATGAGGAAGAATAAAAGAGGGCCATAAGGCTTGAATCATGTATCTCTTGAATAGAAGAACTAAACTTTTTCACTAAGCTAGTTAGTTTATTTGTTATATAAGTGCTAGATTAAATATATATTACATATCTAACTATACCTATTTGGAGTCCTAATTTTGATCTAAAATTTGGGGACTTAAGTCCGCCGCATTGTTTGTCTCGGCTCAAAGCCACCCCTGCTCCCACATCCAATTGTATATGAAGTCTTTCATGGGTAGCCTTTTGTGTATTATCATCATTTAGTTTGTTTGCGGGTCGCTCTATCATTGTTGAGTGTGAATTGCATACTTTTAAAATATGGGATCAAAAGAACATCGGTCTATTGCTCTGATTCCATGTAGAAAATTATAACGAACCAACTAACTTGACCTACTAGCTAGGCAGAGAGATCCTAAAATCACATATAATGATTATAATTACCCATTCCATACCGAATCAATGTAGAACTAAATATTATCAAGATGTTAAAGGAGTTATCCTTGTACATGATTTTTCTGATAAGATAATCGATGTATTTCTTATTGCGGCATAAGTTTTATTCTGAATATGCGCAAAGAAATAATGGAATAAAATTTATTTTCTGTCTATAAGTACTTACCATAATTTATTGACGAGAATTTACTCCCTAATTTGTACCATGTTTATTGTCCATTAATTCCCAACAACCTTGACACTAATCATATACTATATTAGTTAAGATATTTGATTTGGTGCAAAGGCACCAACTCAGGCTCGGGAGGTAGGGGACCTAATCAAAACAAGAGTCGCAAAGTGGATGAAGGCAAAATTCGATATCAAAGTGTACTCTGTGGAGGATTTTAAGGTGTTTTTAGATGGTATTCGGAAAGTAAAATTGTAACATAATCCGTAGGGGCGTCATTCAACCTTTTGTTGGATGACTTGTTTCGTTTTTCTTATGGTTGTGCTGGTTTTCTTTGGCTCCTTGAGCTAAGATGTATCGTCCTCGATGTACCCCTTCGAGATCTATAAAATCGTTCATTTGCCGAGCAAAAAAAAAGAAGTAGAAAAATCATGTGCAACAATACTCTAAATATTACATCCGATTATGCCACAACTTTTGAAAATAGATACTGAGTATATATGGGATGGAGATACTAATAGCATGGTTTTTCTAAATGAAACCAGTTGCAATAAATATTACCCTAAATATTAAGTAATTCAAATATTTGTACCGAGTAATTGCAATAATTTTATTTGGCAATATCTTTGTAATCCTCACATAATAATAACATAGAAGATGAATTTCCGTTTGACCCAAAAAAAAATAACGTAGAAGATGGTCTATGATACGGTGACTTCAATTTCTCGCACTCCCAAGATCTATATAAACGCAACTTATCTTTTGTCCGTGCATCTAAAAGCCAAAGAGGCAAAATTCTTCTTTCTTGTTTTCCCTTGGTGGTTTCATGGGTTTGTGGGATAGTCCTCTTATTCTAAATGCATTTTCATCAACAATTTCCGCATGACCAGAGAACGGTTGTTGTTCATGTTATATCAAGTAAGTGAATTCCATATTTTTGACCTATCGATCCCCGCTACTATTTTGTGTGTCCATCCAGAAAATTGGTTTGTTTCAACAAATTAGTAGGGATATGACAACGAGGACAGTTACAGGCAAATGACAGCGAGGACTTTTGCATTCCTTATAATGGCTTTGTGGGCAAGAAAGCTAGCATATATACATGTAAACGTAATAAATGAAATTTGTTACAATAATGTTCCTATATAAACTTATCCTCGTTTCATGTCATGCACCTAGATTTCTCAAGATCCAGAGGGAAAAAATGATTTACTGTAATTTCATCGGTCTTGTTTTGTCGATGATGGCCGTGGGTGGTCCTCTCTCTCTCATCAGTTCTCCATTGCTCAAGGGCTTTTGCATTCCTGGCCGAGGGGGTGGTTGCTTGTCAATGTGTTCTGCTTCTTCTGCAGCTGAGGCAGGGAGAGTGGTTGTCGGTCGCCGGAAATCGTATCGCCCAGTGATGGGTTGAACTGGTTGTGCTTATAAGCTGTTGTAATCTGCTTTTACCAGATTGAAATACATTATGAGATTGCTTTCATCTGTTTTTTATGCCAGGGTTTATGATTTCTCTTCAATTAGAAAACTAGCAGCAAACTCGTGCTATGCACGATAATTGCGAAACACAAAAAATTAAATTTTTACGTACTTTCGACAATAAGAAGTATTTATTCCTTTTGTTAAAATATAAACTCATGAGTTAACATTTTGAAATGTAGCCTCTTGTATAATAGCTAGAGATACTGGAGTTGAGTTAACTTGAGTTCTTTGATTCTTTAATTAGAGTTCAATTCGTTTTAGAAAACCTTATATTTTAATTTCTAAATAAAATAACGATTCATTTAAGAAAACCTTATATTATAATTTCTAAATATAATAACGAATTAAAGAATTATAATATTTGATACCTGTGAACGAATTAAAGAAATACAAATAGCATATCTAAAATAGGAGAAAACTATGATTGTCCATTATTTTTGAAGCCTATCACAACAAATTGGTCCAATTGAAATACTCAAGTAATTTCTACCAGTTAAAAAATTTATTCCCTCAAAAAAAAAATAAATTGATGTCGTATTTGTGAAAGGAAAGTAAAACAGATAGATACTATATAGGAAATGAATGACACATCTGTCCTATTTTAATTTGATCCTACATAGGAAAGTAAAACACACACACACACACACACACATATATATATATATATATACACACACACACACACACTTACTTATACTAATCATGCCTGCACAAATGAATTACATCAGAAGCCCCTTCAGGTTTCAAAATATTTTCTTGCCTTGTACATTATACCTTCAAACATGAAAAACTTTAGAAACAGTTCTTCTAGCTTGAACAAAATCTGAATTTTGTCCCTCTACTACTTAGTTATATCAGTTTTAACCCTATAGTTCATATTTTACTTTTGTTTTTGCAAAGAAAATAAAATAAAATCTATACGTAATATATTTCTCACCTCTATTTGTCTTTCATTGAATAATCATATGAGAAAATTAAAAATTCCCATTTTGCTATTTAGAATTTCGAAAAGCAACCTCTTAATGAATGTCTTTGTATCATGTTTTCTTCTTTAATGACTTTATCTTGATTTTTATAATCTCATTGAATTTTTCCACCCAATTAAGAGATGCATGTCCAAAACATTTTGTTAGTATTGTTATTGTTAAATAAGAAATAGAGCACTATTCCATTTTAAGCAACCGAGCATAATTTTGACTTGTGGATGATGTTATAAGCTATCATAGCGCGCTCCAGTATTGCTAGCTTATATTGACCCAATTTGGGGTACATATCACTGAATGATCCGAACTTTTCTATGAGGTTGCTAATGTATTAATTTCAATTTCTATTTTTCAGTTCAATTATGTAAGCAATGTCTTTATATAATGGAAAAGTCAATTATGTAAGCAAGTGACCAGCTGGTGGAACCAAGAACGTTCAGTTTATTATTTCTTTTGAACGAAATTTTTTTTTTATACAATATAAATTGATATCACAATTACCAAGAACAACCATTCCAACTACGAACCAAGAAGGTTCATAAACTATGCTAACACATCCTTTAATGCCAGGTGATGCCTTTTGTTTTTTTAAGCAAGACAAGCCCAAATTAAGAAGATGATTATAGTCCCACAAAGGATCCAATAACCAATTAAGAGATCTAGGTACTCAAGTACGAATACCAGATCCTCGCAAATCCGAAGTTACCAAAGTGTGTGTAACTACATTTACCGATTTGGCAAAAAAAATTGACAAATCCTAAACCGATCGATTTGCCAAGCAAAAATAAAAAATTCTAAACCGATCAACATCACAATGAATATCTTCGATGACAATTTCTACTTCCATAGGATGAGACCTTTTGCTATTCAAAATTTGAACCAATTGCTGCAATCAAGTCCCCTTCTATCATAAACGAACCCAATTCTACCATAATATATAAACCCAACAACCTAGCAAGTAGTAAGTCCGCGTTCTTGCAGGGCATGGACTTAGCACACAGAACCGACAACATCCTCCCCAAATGAATGGGAAGCCGATCGACATCGGTGCCAAACAAGTATCACTATCACCATTGTCAAAACTTGAAATGACACTTCGATGATGAATGAGAAGTAGTTCAAGAGAAAAGACCCTCATTGCATAGGAGGGCATTATTGAAAGTAAGAAACTTGAGAGGAAGTAAAACACCCATCAAGGGAAAGCTCTCCCCACACTACAACAAATATGAGTTTTAATAGCTTAATATTATAGCGTTCTTTAAAAATGCTGTAAATAGAGTTGCATTTAGAGGTAAGATAGCGTTCAAGTTACTGTAGCAGAGTGAAAGGAGTTTCACAGCGTTTCGGTAAACTCAATTATAGCGTTCTCCATTATTTTGTGGGAAATATAAAAGACGCCAAAATCACTTTGGGCCGAAATCCCTTCTCTCTCTCCCTGGTTTCAATTTCCAACCCTAACTCTCTCGCTCTCTGAACTTAGCTTTTGTAATTTCAACTGCAACACGCATGGCGTAGCAAAAGACGGACTACCGATCGATCTATCCATACGAGCAGATGGGCTACTGCTGAAGTTCCAATCGATTTGGGAAGAAATGGCGCCTTGAGCTTATCCTCGAACAACCTCACAAAATCAATCCCTTCCGATGCAACAACCACTACCGCCTCCTCCCTCTCCACCTCCACGCTGCCGTCGCCGGAAAATCTACACCGTTTTCTCGGAGAGCCGTTTTCTTTGGGGTTGAAGAGGCGATAACCCCCTCTGTATTGAGTTCCATCCAAAGGTTTGGTCATTCTCCTCTATTTTTCCAAAAATCTGATCTAACTGGGTTTGTTCTTTTCTCTCTCTCCCTCAACGTCGATCTGCCATCAAACAGCAGATTGAACCACTACATGAACTCAGCCACAAACCTAGTTGTAGAGTGAGAAGCTTTCGAACATGCACAAACCCAGCCACTTCGACAGTAAATATCTTAAATATTTGACTGACATATATGTACGGTTAAGCAATTTTGGGGTTGGATTTTGGGGGTTTGTGATTCTGCATTGTTTATTAGAAATTAGGGTTATTTTTGTCTATGTGATTTCGAGGGTTCGTGATTCTGGGATTTGGGGCTTTTGTGTTGATTCATTCCAACCTACTCACTATTTGTCTCAAAATTCACTATTAGGAGTTGGTAGTATATTTTGTTCTCTTCACTGACTTTATTAGATTTAGCATATGGGTTGGCCTTGTTTAGATTCTGGTGATCTACTATTCTCTCAATGATATTGATGCTATTTGTAATCTAGAGCTCTATAAAAAAATTTGGGAGCTAATTTCTAGGGTTTTTCATTGGCATCTTTAGTGGATATTGTTCCATTACTTGATAAGGAAAGTGATTATATCCTTGATAGCATATTTAGCTAAACTGCATGCTCAGTGTGTTTGAACCAGTGATTTGTCCCTATAAAGTGATTTGCCTTTGATCAGTTTAAGCATGCGACCTACTTTGAATCTGTGGCTACTTATTCCTATTCGTTCTCCATATATTTTCAGTTTTAATCAGGTGATAGAGGCACCATTGCCTCTAGAATTTAGCATTAATTTCCTAGTCTTTCAACTTTTGCAACGAGTTAGAGGAAAGTGAACGAATATTCTCACGTCTGTCATTGTAGTTCCCTTTGGCCATTTTCAATGACTAACAATTCATACTGTTGTGGTTTTGTCCTCTATGTAACTCATCATATCCGTAGCCTGATACCAGTATATTAGCTGTGGTTTTGTTGTGGGCCCTAAACTTAGACTTTGGTTCAATATATTACATGTATGATTGTATGGTATCAGGAACAAGCTTGGCGTTAAGATGGTGGACAAAGATTGGGTGCATTTGAATAGGTAATAGAAAATACTTTTTTAGACAACTATAGGTTAACTAGTTGTACAAAATCAAAGCTGAGAATGGATGGATAGATGCGAGTTTCACTATTCTTTTGGAGAAACTTCACAATCTGTTCCCCGTGGTTAATGCTAAGGATTGAGTTTGTGGTATTGGACTATCCTAATGTGAAGGTAGATTAGCGTAGTAAAACTTCATTTTTTTTCTTTCCAAACTCTAGGCATTTCACGGTGCAACTGTGGCTATTGATCCTGTTGTAGAACTTTTTGACTTGCAAGGCTGGTCAGATGTCTCCTTAAATAAGCTTTTCTTCGTGGTGATGGAAGAGTTGTCTGACACAAAGGCTGAAACGCAGTTCATTAAGCTTCTGTTAGCCAAATCTCCAAAGCTGTAAAGCATGAGAATCAAGCTGAAGTCAATGGATGTTGCTGAAGAATCAAGGATTCTGAAAAAGTTGATAGGATATTGACGTGCATCAGTTCGTGCAGTAATCGCTTTCCCAAAATAAAGGTATATGAACATCAAGTTCATCAGCTTACCTTACCTCCTGGAGTTACTTTTGTTTGGCTGTCTTTTATGGACTCTTATTTTTAGCTGGATGTTCCTTTGTCTTGGTGTTCAAATTCTGGGTATTGGTACTCTTTTGGAACCATGGCTTCTCATGAAAACTATTAGCGTAATATAATGTCGGTCTTTCCCGAGGTTTAATTATATGCCCGTAGGGTTTATTGCAGATTCAACTTTTCAATTGGGAAAAACTTTTCTTAGGTGGTCAAACTTGGAATGAACAAAGAATGACAGGGCTTCTTCCCTTTATATATTAGAGATTAGAACATTAGAATAGATAGATGGGAGTTTGGATATTTTATTTTCATAAAGGATTAATTGCACAACCACATTCTGTCTCAACACACTCAAAATTTCTCTAGCCTGCTCAAGATGAAAGTAAGTTGAGAATGCGCTTGCAAGACGTAAGAGGTATGGCCAAATTCTTGTTTTGATATTGGTTGCATTGTTACCGAAATCGATTGATTTCAACCGCTTAGGGCTACGGTACTCTTATTAAAATTTCCATTGCACAAATTCTATTTCACACATATTACTGCATACATTTATGAGCCAACCAGTGTTTGGAGATGGACCTAAGGATATGTGTTTGCTGCATATTTCATCTCAACTCCCATGTCCAGGGCATATGGGAGACACGGGAAAATGTGTGTATTTCTTAATTTATCTATATTACTTTCTCCGATTGTCTCAATGCTAGGTTTGTGGAAAAATTCGAATTTACTATGGGGTTTTCCTCAGCTCCACTTGGGCCCTTAGGTGTAGCAACTGAGGAACTTCAGAACCAACGCAGGTAGAGTTCTGGTCAAGGAAAAGGCTGAGACATGGATCTGGATCAGTCAGCAAAATCTGTGATCAGTGGTATCTTCTTTTCAAGTAGCATGTTTTTATACTTGTTTGATACTGGTGCTTCTCAGTCTTTTATAAATGCTTCCTTTTTGTTTTATCAATTTAGGAAAGGAAGTTAGATACTTTAGAGGTGCCACCTACTATCGAGTCACCTTTGGGTAGTAGAACCTTGGGAGATTAGATATGCCCCTCCTGCTCTCGGAGATGTGTGGTCTTCGACTGGTACTTGACCAAATTAAGGATCATGGTTTCGTTCTAGGCTCACTTTCTAGCTAAGTTCGTGGAATTTTGGTGGGTTAGCCCATTGTTTAGCTACACTAGCCATGGAAATAGTAGTATTTGCACTTGGGAAGCTAGGTTTGCATTGCCCTTATCCCCTCTAGTTCTGTCAGACTGAAGCCCTGGCCATTCAGAATCAACAAGGCATCTCTGACTTTTAATTTGTCACTCCAGGCCTCCCCTCTCATCATTTTAATTCTGTTAAACAAGGCCCAACACATACTTTATCGAGTCCTGCTCTCAACTTTTTCATCTGTTAGTAGGCTATATTCTAAATCAACAAGTACACGTTACTTTGCCTAAAATCCTATATGCCAATTTTTTGTGTAGAAGGTGCTCGGTACTCTAAATTTCAGTAAAACCACCCACAGTGATAAGTGGATCATTTATGACAGAACAATAGAACAATTGTACTAGGTTGCATGTGAACAAAGAGGGATCGGTAGTACTCTGTTTGAAGTCACGGTTCTGATCGTTTTAGGCTCTACAAAGCCTCTTTCAGCTTGCAAGCCAAACGTGCGACTCATTGTTGTGGATACTATGGGCAGTTGAATTTTTATGTAAACTTTCTTGGGTGGTGTGCCAAAAAGGAATTGTTCATATCGGTTTGAAATAGACGTCAACTTCAGTAGAGACCAAACCCTAAAGCCTAAACATCTCACAACAGTTACAAAACTCTCCTTGTAAGTGTGAATCCCTTGTTTATATATGTATTACCACTGAAACAACTATCATTTTTCATAGCTTAAGTTTGTAGTGTTCTTTTGGGAAGGCTATAAAAGGGTAGCAATTATAGTGTTTTTCTATGTTCAAGCAAAGGAACCATACAGAAGGATTTTATATAGGCAGAATTGGAAGCAAATAGTATGTATACAAGCAGCGGGCTCCAATGGGAGTTCTAAGTTAATTCACTTCAATAAGTGTCCTTGTAGTGATTAGGGAAGATATTACTTGACATTACAATTATAGTATTGCTTGATCATAAGAAGTACAACTAAACATTAAATTGGTGCACCATGGCTCCTAGTAAAAGGTATCGTGTGGCTTGGTAGTCTTCTTAGGATGGCTAACCATTGAATAAATGTCCATCTAGGAACTTCTTTCTTGTGCCCTTGTTTGCTCAGTATATATATTTTTTTGTTCGTTCAATACATACAAGTTTTCAGCTAGGATTCCAACTTGATGAAGAATGGCTGAGAGAAAGTGTTTTGCATAAAATGGATGAACTTTGGAGAGCCTTAAAATTATAATAAAAGATGTTTCAAATGAGGAAGAAAGGCTAAAGCTGCAGGCAGCCTGATACCATCAAGTCACTGCATTGGAAAGATTTTGTAAAGGAAAAGAACAATTCAAGGTATGTGCATTTTGGTGTTAGTAACTTGCTGATGATTAATTGTTGCTGCTGTGTCTACATTAATTCTTCTACCATTGGGGGTACCAACTAAGATGTCTGTGGGTGGGTGTGATTCTGGAATGGTTTGCTGTGTACTATCAAGTATACTACGAATTTTGTTGACGTTGTTTCCATATTTCAGAATGGTTTTGGTTCTAAGTGTGTCTCCATCTGTTATGCTATTTCTGGTTCCAAGTTTGCCTCCATCTGATATGGAAGTAAAAAATTGAGTTTGCCAAAGATCGATTTCTTTCTTGAGTTTTAGTTTAGTTATCCCCATGATTTGTCCTTTTTAAATTAACCTAGGATTTGGTTTGTTTATGTACTTGCTTATTGGTTTCAACCATTTCATGAACTCATCACGAAAGTGCTTATGAATTATGAAATCAATGACTGTGGGATCATCTTCATATAGTAAGTGGCACTACAATAAATTTATACTTCTGATAGCGTAGAGGTATAGCGTTCATTAGGTATTAGCTTTTTCTGGATGTTGTGATAGCTAACAATTATCCATCACTTCCAATTTCCCTTCAAAATATAGTCCTTAGTATTGCATGATCTATTAACGTACTTTCTAGTTGATGTCAGGTATTTTTTTTCCAAGTACAATACTATTAAAGGAGGAAATTGGTTGATGTCATGTATTAAAAATAGTCCTTAATGTCTGCTACATTGTTGCTGTTCTGTTTCTGGTTTTCTATTTTGTGGTGCTGCTGGTTGCTTCAGTTGGTGTTGTTTCCTACAGCTTCCCACATATTTAGAAAAAGCTAGCTGATCAAAACATCTACCCCTGCCCATAAAATAAGGCACAACCAAGCACACCTGTAATGGGCTTACAAAGCATACTTTAAGACATACAAAGGGGATCCTCCAGACACACCCTGTGATTATCTATTTGCCAAGTTGGGATTCTCCCCTAAAAAACATACACTAGCGCGCCCCCCCCCCCCGCGCATGAAACACAGCTTCTCTACCTAGGATGGCCAACAATTAAATAAATACTCCGTATCCATCTAGGAACTTGTTTCATGGACACAGCAAAACAGCATATCACATGGAGGCACACTTGGAACCAGAAACAACATATTCGAGGCACACTTAGAACCAAAACCATTTCGAAATATGGACACAAACCTTTCAGCCCTAAGGTGCATCTTCTACAGATTGATTTTTCTATTTCGCTTGATTTTTTCTGTATCTTGGTTTTCATATATGACATTGGAGGAATTTTGTCCGGATATTGATATTGTTTGCTGATGATGAATTGTTGTTGCTGCTGTATCTATATTTTCTACCATTGGGGGTACCAACTGTGATGTTTGCTGATGATGAATTTTGTTTATGAATGATAAAAATCAATAACTGTAGGATCATCTTCATATGGTATGCGGCACTACAACAAATTATACTTATGGCAGCGTAAAGTTGTAGCGTGCATTTGAAAATACTATCTATTGTGGTGAATATATAGCATTTGGTTTTGTAGTTAATCGTGTTTCTAATATGTTGTGTGTTCTCTTCAGTAATTTGTATTTATAGGTATATGGATGGTTTTGGGAGCAGAAGCTCGGGAAAGAAGTAAGCTTCAAGTAAAGAAAATCACCGGAATGAGATTGTTGATTACATCTTCAAGAATGGGGAATTACATTAGTTTTTTTTTGTTTTAATGAGTCTAATTAGTCAGACTCTTTTATGTAGTTTTTCTTGGGAAATTGTTTTCCCAGCTAATGTAATGAATCTTTATTCAATGATTGAATTGTTTATTGTACATTGACATTTGGATATAGTTGATGTTGAATGAAATAAATTATTATTGTTCTTAAATGAAATTACTATGATCTTATTTAAAAATACTAGTAGATTGGTATTTATAGAATATTAGAAAAAAAGGCCAAAAATTGGCTAATATAGCGTTTAATGAAAGTTGTAAAAAGTAGTATAAGATAGCGGGCAAAGAACGTTATAGAAAGTATAAGATAGCGTTCTAAAGAACGCTGTATTAGCCGATGCTATTAAAAGTCTGGGACGTTTGACAGCGGTCAAGGAACGCTATTAAAAATTTATCTAAGATAGCAGTCAAAGAACGCTATTAAAAGTATGTTAAAGATAGCACGCAAAGAACGCTATAAAAAGGTTACATACCATAGCGTGCAATGAACGCTATTAAAAGTCTAGACTTTTAATAGCATGGGCTAATACAGCGTTCTTCGGAACGCTATCTATGACATTCAATAGCATTTTTCGCACGCTGTAAAATGTGATTTTTGTTGTAGTGCCACTCTCACCGTATTAGGGTTGTCAAACCCGGGAAAGGGAAGGGAAGAAAGAGAAGAGACGATTAGGGGTATTTATATATATTTTTATTTATAGAGAAGCTCTAAGGTAGAGAGAGCCCATAGCGAAAATAAAAATAACCTTACTAACTAATAAACGTTACCCATGGCGAAAATAAATGTACTTAATTGCAATTTAAAATAAAAGGAACATTTCAAGATCACTTTTAATTTTGTAAGGTGATAGACGCGTAAATGTTCACATACGCACTTCCTAATTTATCCTTACTAAGTCCATTTATATTGCTATTCCGGCACTTAATACTTGATTTTTGTATTATAGGTATTTTGAAGAATATATTGGAATACATTCTTAGTCATGGTTAGAGCTACAAGGATTGGGCCTTAAAAATGTTTTCACTGTGCACGTGATCGTGGAGGCGTTATTGGTAGCAGAACAATATAAGTTATATATGTTTTTAGTGGGCCCAGAGGTCTACTATTCATTACTTCATATTCTGACTTTTAGTCTTGGACCAAGCAAGAAAATTAGGCCTAATGGGCATGGCCCAATACTTTGACTGGAGGAAGAAAAGAGGGTTTATTCGGGGAACAGCACGACTTGATTTCCATGGACAAAACGAAGAAAGGGGCTGCCGTGATATCTTCTTGGAATCACGCTGTCAAAGAACAAAGAACAGAGGGGCTGCGAGGTTTAGCTTTTTGTTCCGAATATTGTTTATTTTTTTTTAAGTTTTTATTTCAAGTTTTGAAGCTTTATTTAATTACTCACATTTAGATAACTCATTTTAATTTTTTTCTTTCATTAAAGGTGTTCGTTGATACTTGTTTATTAATTTATTCTTTTGCTGATTTCGTATTCGGAAGTATTTGAAAAGTACAATTAATTTCCTAAGTTTAGTTAATTTTTCATCAATCAACAAGGAGTGGCTACCTAGGAGCCCGTTTAATTAATAACAACTCTAGTTTTTAGTTAGCACACATTACCGTCTCTGTGGATTCGACTCCGGATTTACCAGAAATTGTGCTACGACGGTCTCAGCCCTACGCTTGGGGCAACCTATTATTTTAGGACTAGGAATCCGTCAAGCATTTTTGGCTTGGCTTGAAGAATTGCTCGCATTTAGGGTGCATATAGGATTTTAGTGTTTTAGGCACTTTCATAGAGTACCCTAAGGTTTTAGGCACTTTTATCTATAGGGTACCCTAAAGTTTTAGACACTTTCATAAGATACACTTGGGTTTTAGGCACTTTCAATGTCGGTCAACCTTGGTCAACGCTGGTCAACCTTAGGAGGGATTTTTTGTAAATCCTAAACAGAATGTCCTTTAGACTTTACGGAAAAATATTTATGTTTTTATTATAGCAAAAACTCTTATAGTATGTCCTCCTATTTAAATTGCCCGAATTTCTGATTCGAATTGCAAGTTATTACTTAGGAAATTCAGGTCGAGCTCGATACGCCATGTGTTCCGATAAGCAAATCGGTGTGCGGACCTCATTAATGAGGCTTTTTAACAACTAACCTGGATTAGTTATCTATAGTTTGTGTCCTTTCATTCCTCGTTTTTGAATTCAATGAAATGAAACTGCAGGCAAAGTACTTTTTTTTTCTTCGCGTGAAAAATGTACTTAGTTTAGAAAGCCAATGCTGTAACTTCAAAATGATTTTTAACTAAAAATAAAATACAACTTGTTTCTTCTTTAGGGGACAGTAGCATGCTGCTGTGCCCCATTTTGGGGTTTACCCCGGTCTCGTTCCGATGATCAAAATCGTTTACTTTGTAGAGCTCGTCAAGTATAACAACTATGAAAAAAATTAGCTTAATTGGATATCATTAAATGCCTGATCGGAAACTTTTTATCTTGAAAAGAATGGATCCGAAACAATGGATCAAATCCACTGTTGCTCATAAACTAAGAGTTATATGGGCTCCGATCAGGCATTTAATGATATCCAATTAAGCTAATTTTTTGCATAATTATTCTACTCGACGAGCTCTACAAAGTGAACGATTCCGATGATCGGAGCGAGACCGAGGTGGGCCCAAAATCGGGACAGCAGCCCCCCGCGTCCCTTCTTTAGGTACAAATTTTATTCTGGACATACATAGAGAATACATGGAATGATATTTATTAGTTTCATGTTACCAGTATATAGAATACCTAATAAGAATATATAGATAACTTTAATTGGTCCCGTAAATGAAAAAATACCTGCGTTAACCACGTGATGATCTTTTTGGCCAAATAACCCCAATCAGGAAATATTAAAAACAAAAAATTTCGATATTGCCACTTTCATTAATTTCTTATGCTCTCAAGATGTTTATAAACATAATAAATTTTCTCTATTTCACAGCGAATAGGGAAATTATTATTATTATTTTTTGTTTTTTGATTTTTTTCAGGCATTTCATGGATTTTAATAGCATACTGAATAGGAAATATTTCTAGCGACTATTTGCTGTAATCTTATTTGAAAAAATACGCATAATAAGGGCATAGTAGTAATGACGTTAATATTTCATAATACCATTACTTAAATTGTCTCGTCCTCCCAAGGTGTATATAAATATGAACAATCTTCTATCTGTGTATCTAAAAGCTAAATTGGCGCAAAAAATATTTCCTGTTCTTGTTTCATTTTTCCATGGCGATTTCATGGGTTTTGCTGGAGTGTCCTCTTTTTTCAGTGTGTTTTGATCAAGAATCTCATTTTAATGAGTGTATTTTGATCAAGAATATTCACATGACAAGAGATAGCGGTTGTTGTTCATGCTATATCATCAAGTGAGTGAATTTTGGACCCGATCCTCTCCGCTAGAATTGTGTTTATATACAACACGAAAACTAGCATGATTGAAAAATTAATTATACGGGAAGTTAATTCATGTCAAGTGCTTACAACGATTATACCTTAACCCAGCAAGGACAATTAATTAGGTGCCTTTGTCTCCAAGAAAAGCAAACATAAATGCAATCCTAGCTAGCAATTTTGTTGTGGTATTATCCTATCTGTCTATATAAACTGGCATTGAATCTTTCTTTTGTGCACTTAAAACCTCCAGAGAACAAGATGGGATACGGTCACTTTTGGGGTCTTGTTTTCTCTATGATGGGTGGTGGTTCTGTTTTCCCGACTCTGTTTTTCAAAGGCTTCTGCAATCCTGTCGGACGTTGTGGCTGCTTTTTGCTGCATTCATCGAAGATTTCCACAGCCGATCAGGCCCTGAGAGTGGTTGCAGATCATGGTTTCAACAAGTGATGGGTGGTTGCGGATACAGCTTGTAGTATAAGCTGTTGTAATGTGCCAAATTAATCTTATTGAGAATAAAGAGATTGCCTTGCTTTTGTACTCCTATTTTGCCTTGCTTTAATTTTCTTTTCTCTTTGGTTTCTATTGTCCCACATTTGTGGGTTAAAATAAAATTAAAGAAATTTCAATTCAATATATGGATCACCGCCCCTTATTACAGAATTATTTCTACTTTTTATTTTTACAAAAAAAAAAATTATTTCTACGTTGAACGGTCTTAGAAAAGCCATCTTGTACTCTCCAAACCATAAAGAAATTGACTTAACATCTCCTACCACCACTTGCACATTCGATCCAATCAAATGAATTTTTAACAAATTAGTACGTTTGATTGAACGTCTAATTCAAAACCTTTTTTTTGACAAAAGAACCATGAAATTACTAATCCTTGCTATATGAGATTACAGTGTCGTTCAGGTTTCTTGAAAAAATGAACTTTTAGAAAAAGAAGGTAATTTCAAACTCAAAAATCATATATTTACGCAAATAATTTTTCTACCAATATGGATTTTGTTTGATAGATCTCACTGAGATCTTTTAAATGGTGCAAAAATATTTTAAAAATATTTTCCATTTCATTATATTTAAGCTTGAAATTACCTTCTTTTTAGAAATGAAGATTGAAAAAGAAAGCGGAATGAGGCCGTCTTGTTACATGCCCACAAGTCGTATACATTATGATAAGCAAAATATTTCTTGCTTTTGGATTTGTTTGCAGTTTCCTGGGTGCATGGAATAAAATTGATTTTCTTTCTAGTTCGCAGAATATACACAATAACTAACAAGATTTTACTCTATCTGAGTATCTGTCACATATCGATAGTAGCGATAATTAGGTAAGTTCAAGTTGAAAAATGAGGGGGAAAAAGACTCTTTTGTTACTCTTCTAAGATCACCTTTTCATGTCTAAAAATACAAATAAATTTAATTAGTTGATCAAAACTTTTCATTGAATTAAAAAGGCTTGGATGATCTTGCACGTCCAATTTGAGGTAGATGAACATTGACACAACATAATCAATAAAGACGGTTAATCCATATTTTTACAGCCAAAATATATGTGTGTATATATATATATATATATATATATATCTATTTGGCTTATTGATTAGGCAACATAATAACTGTGAAATCATTTCACAATGCTATGCCTTCAATTTCTTGATCTCCCAAACACCGTATACACCGGTCACTTAATTTTTCATGTCTTTGAAGAAGAGACAAAGACGGTTCACAATTGTTACATGACACTCCTCCTTTTCTCAACTTGTTCATCAAATAATCCATCTGAGGAAAAGGGGTTATTGTTCATGTTATATCATCAAGTTGTAAAGAATTTCAAGTTGTAAGTTGTTGATTGCACTACATTCAATACCCAAAAATGTTGAAGCAAGGTTGCAGAAGTTGATGAACTCGCGGGAAGCCAAACGGTCAAGTAGCACTTGAAGAGTACGTAGCAGAGAGTAATGCCCCCCTGGCCGATGGCTCAGTCATTTTCTTCTTTTCTTTGCAGAGTAAAGACGTCACGAAAAGAGAGGAAATAGAGAGTGCAAGAAACCGAGATTGGTTTGCTCAGTGAAAGCCTCTGCAACCTTCAACTGTTATTTCGAGATTGATATGTTAGATGAAGATGGTGTGGCTTTAGCACAGTGACATGTGGGTCAGAGAGCTAAATTAGTTTATCTTTATGAGGCAAACATGGCCACACCAAAATGAAGAGAAGAATTCAAAGTCGGGTGGCAGCCGCCAACAAAGACAAAAGGCAAAGCATTGATTAAGTGACTGGGAAATCTGATTTGCCTCCTTGATTTTTCTTTACGTTTTGATTCCTCTGTATATCGCAAATTCCAATTTTCTATTTCGAACAGCCGTAGTAGAAAACTTAGCATCAACAAATTACGTCCAAACAAAACTAGCCTTAGTTGAGTGACATTGGGAAATAATTAAGAGTAAATTACAGTAAACCCCCCTCAACTAATCCAAATTTTCACTTAACCCCCTCCAACTACAAAACCCAACAGTGTGCACCCTCTAACTATCCAGAATTGACACTTAACACCCTTTTGTTAGGTCTCCGTAGGAAAAATGCACCGATGGCCGTCTCCGGCCACCGGGCGGCCGATCCGAGCCGTCCAAAAATTTTATAAAAAAAAACCGAGTGGGCTTACGTGGGAATCAATGGCATCCGACGTGCGTAGGTGCTCGATCCAAACACCCCAAGAATTTAAATGGGGTGTTTAGATCGAGCACCTACGCACGTCGGATGCCGTTAATTCCCGCGTAAGTCCACTCGGTTTTTTTTAAAAAAATTTTTGGACGGCTCGGATCGCTATCTTTCTTCCCACCTCCACCACCACTAGCCTCCACAGATGCACCCAAATGAGGATGAAAGCATGGAACCTCATTCCCACACTCTTAACACCAATGCACTCCCTGTCGAGTCCAACCCACAACCACCTTCCTTAAAACTAGAAGTAGGATTGTACAATGAGAAAACACCCAATTCACCATCAATCTTCACTCTGAGATCCATCAATAACCCTCTCAGCCTCAAGATTTTGGCTTCAAGAATCGCCTGCCCTTGTAATTTCCTCACCAACTGCTGGTTCATCATCCTCAGTTTCTCGACTTCCTCTTCTAAGTTAGCCGTGTGTGCTTTCTTCTTCTCTCTGTACTTTAGCACCGCTTCTCTATTCCCAAAAGGACTCCAGGGTTTTCCCACCAGACTTTCTTCTCCGAAGGGAAATAACCGGTTCTAAGTGTGGTAGCAAGTGTGGGCCGAGTTGGGGCCCGGAGGGTTCCACGTGTGGGTGTGAGTGCATGTTCTTGTGTTCTTCAAGAATTCATCAAGAATTGAGTCTATTGATGATGAAGATGTCTTAATGGTGTTGGAAGGATATGGTTTTTTTAGCAAACACTGGTCTGAAATCTCCATCTCACCATCATCCATGTTTTTGTTTCGCTTGTCGAAATGAAAACCTAGTTCAATCCCAAACCACAACTCTCATTTTCTGGACCGAGAGAACAGAACACATGTTTTCACCAAATTTAAGCTAATACCCCAACCATTGAAAATTAGGATTCCATGATTGCTTCCAATCCAATCAAGAATATATACAAAGAAGAATATCTTGAGATTCAATTGCCCACAACACAAATTCCATTAGTCAAACAAAACCCCATCAACACCACTAATTTTCTTTGACTTATGAGCATAGAACAACTTTAAACATGAACAGAGATTCATGGTATTAGCATATCAGAAGCCAGAAGCAACTTAGTTGAGGAATCAAAGAACACCCACGTGGAGATAGTCCAAGAAAAGTAAAATCAGGCATAAAGTCAAGATTTCCAGGCAGAAACAGTTGAAGTGGAGAAGGGAATAAGAACCCCAGATGGGGCAAGGTGGGTGCACAAATGGGGAGATCTAATTTCTTGGATATCTGGTTTGAGGAGGAATGGAGATGTAGCCAAAACACCTTTCAGGCTTTCACTACAATTTGATATGTTTAATTAGAGATGATTTATCTTCATTAAAGAGTACAGAGATTTATGTAGGAAAGGTTTGGTTTAGGCAAAACCAGATGGTATATATATATCTATAATGTGCAACACACAGTTACATGTACTATACAAATTTCTAGGAATTGTAGTATATGAGGAAACGATACTGATGTTTTTTTTTCCTCAAAGAGCCAACAACGTTGGGCTATGCTAAGTTGCTAACAGACAAAGATGGGTCCTTTCTAAAGAAAAGTTTCGTGCACCATCACCCAAAATATGTTTCTGATGACAGCAGGAGTTTGCAAGCGAATAAAACCGGAAGATTACTTCCCATTTTGAGGGGCAATGTACCTGTCTGAATAGTCATCTCACTGCACTTAAAGAACAAGATGATGCATACCTTGCAAAAAATTGCCTGAGCACAGGAGTTATAAACGTAGAACATTAACGTTCGAATAGGGGCTACAGCACAACTGCTGCAAAAAAATTAAAATGAAAAAGAAAACAGTAGACCCATTACACATTCACCATTGCTCTTAGAAATTGGATTGATAAAAGCCGAACTCCAAGGAAAATGTCATTGAATTTGTGATGAGACAATGAACAATAAAGAAAGTTGCACCTCAGACTTATATAGCTAACTTCGTTTGCTTGATGTCACCCAATGAAAACTATTTCACAATCATGTAATGCCAAACCAATATGGGCGCTTGCTTCCGCAAAGTCATAATCCAACACGGCCTAAATGATCTGCCATTGCTGCACACAATTTTAGTCACCCAAGATCCACCTGCTTTTTAGAAGCCGGCAATGCAACTGGACCAAAGTTGTAAGCTTTTATCAAATAACAGCCATATGGTTGAGATTTTCTGATGCTTCAAGAGATTATACTGAGTAGACTACCAACCTAGAAGAATTAACCACTGAATTAGAGAAATATGAAGTAGCTTAAATGTCCTAAAGAAGCACCAACTAATTTATGGTATAAAATGATGCAACAAAATCACATTTTGCTCCGAAAACATAACTTAAGGGTCTGTTTGATTAGCGAGAAAAATATAATAGAAAGTGAAATTGATAGAACGTGAAGTGAAAGAAAAGAAAAAGAAAATGTAATTTTTTTTGTCGCATTCATTTGATTAAGATGAAAGTTTTGCAAGAAAATAATAGAGAAAATAAAATATCATTGTTTGAAAAGGATGAAAGATGCCCAAATTGGAAGAGAAAATGTGTAGGGAAGAGGGTAACAAGGGAAATTAGAGTAATTATTATTAACCTGCTAACCCTTAGCCTAACCATGTGAGTCAAAAAGTTAACATTGAGTTGTACAATAGCTGGTCAGGATTCGTTATATATCAAATCGGTTTTCCTTTTATAGTCGATGTGGGATCTGACCTAACGTCTTGGCTAAACCAGCAAAGGGAAGGGTCCAAATAGCCTGAAATACATTACTCAGTATAACTTTCAGGTTTCTTCAACAGAAAAATCAGCCTTCTGCACCACCATAGGACCAATTGAAAAAGCAATTCTCGGCTGATATATACAATTGAGACATATATCTCCATCTTTTGTAAAAAAACCTACTCCGTAATTTTAACATTCCCATCTCTATTTGGAAAAAGATGATTTCTGAATCAGAATATAATACGAAGGACACATACTAAGAGAAAACAAAATAAGAACTTTAGAAAGCTGCGGTCGTCGGCTAATCGAAAGTAAAACAAATTAGTGAAACAAAAAAAAGTGAATTGCATGACGCCATAAAAGAATTAGGCTTAAACAAGCACCAAGTTCAAAGGCAAACAACTCAATTTGGAAGAGAATTAACGAGAACATGCTTACTTCATCCTATATTTCTTCAAGTTTATTCCACTTCATGCCTAATCACCATGTATTAGGCACTGATTTTTCAGCTCATAAACGGAAGTTTCAGATGGTACTATAATTCCAAAGATCAAATATAGAATGGGCACCCAGCTAGGACGGATCTTATAACAGATCATTACAACTTTGGCTCTACTTCTCTTATAAACTTCAACAAATTCAGTTACTTATGTATTTGTTTTTTTTGTTTTTGTTAGTAGTAGTAGTTTGTGTGGCCCGTGATCCTCGATCTGGTTCCTTCCTCCGTTGGGTCAGCGATTGCCTAGCCTTCTCCGCTTCGCCTGCACAATGAACGCACGACTAAGACCTGGCCGGGGGTTGCCCGGCAAGGCCCTCCGGCGAGAGGATGAGTATGTGCAGAGAGAGAGCAAAGAGACTAGGGTTTTGAGTGGGTATTCGCGTGTATTAGGGCGTACCTCTCAGAGGCGCTATCCTTTGGTATTTATAGAGCCTCCTTGACTTGCTCTCCAAGCACGGGCACATGCCTTGCACGGGCTAGGCAGCGTCATTGTGACGTCATTGGATAGATCTGGTAACCGCTTTTGGGGGATGAGCTGGGATGACCCATGTGCGCTCATGATTATCAGGCGTAACCGTCTTCGCACGTGGGTGGGCACGTGACCGCACGAGTGGCCGCACAGGTGGCCGAGCATGTCAAGTAATGGGGAATGCCGAGCATGAGGGTGGCCGAGGCCGGGGCCACGCAGCTCGGGCAGGAGTTGTCTGCGGAATCACCGACGGACGAGTGGCCGAGCTTGAATGGTAGCCGAGCGCGAAGGGAACTCGGGCTAGGCAAACCAAACGATGCACCTCGAGCAAGGCCGAGCCCAGCGGAGTGGGTGTGCTACCGTGCGCGGCAGCTAGTGGTGGCGTAGGAGTAGAGGTAGCCCCCAGTTGAGTTATAGTTGCGCTCGGCCCGCTACATAGTTGTAGTTCCAAATGAGGCTGAATTAATCCGCAATACTGCTTGATCAAATCAACTTTTTGCCATGAGGAAAATAAATGAACGTAGAAGCTCGTACTTCTACACGCAACCCTGTTTCGGATGTAGAAAAAGACCAAAATCTCTGGGATTTCGTCATCTTTATAAGATGGAAAAAGCTTTTTCTCAAAGAAAATGTACATTTCTGGTTGATTATCCTAAACAAGTAGTGTTTCTTTTATATTGGCTAGCTGGAGAATTGATACCAGAAGAATCTGAAGATAGAAGGAACGAATAATGACGGGTCAAATTTTTCTTGGAACTATTTGCATAAATAATGCTGAGCAAATACCTCAGTGGAGAGTTCCGGTTTTCCCCGGCTAAAAATCATGAAAATTGCGAACCACATTAGCGCCTAATGGACCAATATAGACTTGGTCAAACATGGCCTCACCATCGATACTTACAACAGGGACATGAGCAATCTTATGCCAGTCTTCTCCTTCCCCCATGCGGCAACGAGGTTTCAGCAATGGACAGCCCCAAAATCGCAGCTCAAAGAGGGAAGTGGGAAGCCCCTCTTCTGGCAAGGATTGGAGCTGAGAGCACTTGTAAATAGCCATGTGTTTGAGAGAGCCAAGAAGTTGAAGGCCCCTGCTGTTTAGTGATTTGAGATTTGGCATTCTAGCGATCAGGAGGTTTGTAAGAGTGGAGGGCAGCAGCAGCCTCTCATCTGGAAACGACTCCACCACATCTTCGGATTCACCTGCCAGTCCGAATAATGTAAGAGAGGGGAGTCTTTGCAAACCCCAATCTCTCCGGCCACCAACAAGTTTCTTGCAATTCGCGATGAGAAGAGAACGTAATTTGGAGGGCAGACCACTTCCCGGAAAAGACTCAATTTCTGGACAATGAAATACATATAAAATCTCCAGAGATGGGAGGAGGGTGTGCATTTGTTCTGGCAGAGCCTTCAGTTTCTGGCAACCATGGACCGATAGCAAAGACAGATTTGGAGCAGGTAATCCTCCACAAGGAAAAAACACCATATTATTGCAATCATAAATTACTAGGGCCTGAAGTGATGTCAAATTTTGAAGATCAATTCCTTCTGGAATCACCAGGGTCTCAAAATTTATACAATCCTTAATTTCAAGACTCTGAAGCTTCGGGAATAAACCTAGTGGGAGGGATTTGAGACTCTCACAGCCAAATAAGATCAAGTTTTCAAGGGATGTGTAATAGGGACTCATCTCCACTGATAGTGGGAGCTCTAGTTTTGGACACCGCAGAACACTAAGGTTTCTCAAATTCTTGAGGCATATCATTCCCTCTCGAAATGACAAAAGCCTCGGACAATCCTCTACCTTCAGCTCCTTCAGATTTGTTAGTGTAAACAGCTCGCTTGCAAATTCCTCCAAACTTGCGAAGCTTGAAATCTTCAGACTTTCAACAGAAGATTCACCTTGCATATCGAATTGTACCCCTTTGCATTCCTCTAACGCTACCTCGCGTATATTGGTAGCACTCACAAGTGAGGCCACAAGCCCTGGGCATTTCTCTACATTAAGTCTCACCAATGAAGGCACCTTCTTCGGTAAGTCTCCGACCAAATTGGGACATTTGATTATCTCAAGCTTTTGAAGTCGAGAGAATTCTCCGGCATCTAACTGAACCCATTGCACCAACTCTGACATTTCTTCAAAACGTAGAGTCTCTAATGATTCAAACGGTTTGCTTAAAGAACCACTCTCTCCATAAAATTCATGGCCCACGTTCGTTATATTGGACATCCTCGCAATGGTAAGCTCCTTCAAAGAGGGCAGTTGACCAAGTGATGGCAATGAAAAGCAAAACCCACAATTCTCTAGACGTAATGACTCCATCTTGCAGAATGATTGATCTCCTAACCAAGTAGGAAATCTTGTGCCTCCGTAGTTTTTTATCTGAAGTTGCTTCAAGAGTGTATGAGGCTTTAGCTTTTCAAGAACATTTCTTTCCTTCTTTGAATCCTCTATTGTGCTACCCCATTCCAACGCCAACTTTTCAAGGTGCTTTTTCTCCCTCAACTTTGCTTCCAATGCATCGTTGCCACTAGTTACATTTTGCAAACCTGTGATGGAGATGGTTCCACGAAGACTATGAAACTCTTTCAACTCATTAATCCCCAATCCAGTGCACTTTCCCACTACAAATACAGTTAATTGTTGGAGATCTTTCAGCCTACTTATGTGCATTGGCATCTCTTTTAAGTTGGTTCCACTTAAATCAAGATGACGCAATGAAATTAGTTTTACAAGCTCTGCTGGTAAGGTTGTAAGAAGATGGCAATTGGATAACAACAATGTTTCTAAATTATATAGGGTACACACTGATTCGGGCAACTGATTGATTCGAGCATAGGAGAGGTCCAAAAACCGTAGATGTATCAATTTGCCAATTGAATACGGCAATTCCTTAATCTGATATCTCGGCAAAGATAGCAACCGTAAATGTGTCAGTCCTAACAGAATCTCATCCAACGCCTTTTTGCTTAACCATTGTTGTGAATAAGTTCTACGCTTTAATGGTAAGAAAGTTCTTAAACACTTAGCCTCCTTAATTTCCTTGAACTTCCCCAAGTCATCGAATTTACCTTGAACATACGAGAAATGACGTAATTTTTCAGAAACTCCTTGTGCCTTTCCATCTTCTAACCTATAACAGAAATCTCCCATCACATATTGAGCTAAATCATGAATAAGATCATGCATGAGAAATAAAGAAGTATTAGCATTTGATCTTTGAAAAAATGACCTTGAAAGCAATTCGTGGAAGCACTCATAACCTTTTTCTTCCACTGTCTTATTGTTTTTGGGCTTCTCCAAAAAACCTTCAGCTATCCATGCTTGGACTAATTCCTTCATGTCAAATTCATAATCCTTAATAAATATGGAACAGTAAGCAAAACATCTTTTTAAATGGGAGGGGAGATAATGATAGCTCAATCTTAAGGCTGGAAGAATGTTGCTCTTCTCTTCCGATAATTCCCATATTGCACTTTCCAGTATATTATTCCAATCTTCAACATCTCGTTGGGAGCGCAAAAGACCACCCAATGTTTTTGCGGCTAAAGGCAAACCTTTACATTTTTTCACAATCTCCTTGCCAATCCTTTCAAGGTTTGGATGTGCATTGTGATCTCCCTTCTCAAATGCATGTTGGGAAAATAACTCCCAACAATGTTCCTCCGGTAATTCATGCAAACGATGAATAGGAACTGTTTGCATTATAGATGCAACACAGTTGTTGCGCGTTGTAACAATAATCTTACTCCCGCGTGCTCCAAATTTAAAAGGAGTAACCAAGGTGTCCCAATCTTCATAGTTCTCATTCCAAACATCATCCAAGACAATAAGAAACTTTTTCCCACTCAATGATTCCTTCAGCTTGACCTCAAGCGAGTTTGGGTCTACATCACAAGCCTTGTTAGTGACTGCCTCAACAATTATTTTTCTGACCCTTGAAACATCAAAGACGTCAGATACACATACCCATGCTTTCGTAACAAAGTGCCCAACCAATCTGTCATCGTTGTACAAAAGTCGAGCAAGGGTAGTCTTGCCCATCCCACCCATCCCGACAATCGGAATTACATCTATCTTATTATTACTTTCTCCATCCGAGAGCAACAATTTCATTATCTTCTCCTTATCGTTCTCCCTTCCATAAACACAAGATTCATCCACCAAAGAAGTTGTTTGCAGCCTGTGTGACCAGTACTGTCCAGCAACATCTTTCAAACCAATTACATCTTTTTCTTTTGCAAAATCTTCCAACATATCAATCATGCTCTCTAACTTGGACTCTATCTCATCGTCAAATAATTTAGTGAAAGACGAGATCAGAGACTGTACCTGGTTTGGGCCGCTTTGGTACTCGGCTTCCGCCTTGCACCGCAAAGCTGCGGTAGCAATCTCATCCACCAAGTCTTCAGCGTCGTAAACGGCACCTTTAAGCTCGTCGAGCCATTCTTTCACAGCACGATCAGTGAACTGCTTGTTCTCTGCATCGTTGAGCACCATCTTAAGTCCCAGCAATTTCAACTTCAGCTTCTTGAGGAGCCTTTCGTCATGCTTTCGATCCCGAAAGAACCTGATGAGCTCGGGGGAAGTCAAACGGTCGAGCATCACTTCAAATGTAGCGACGAGAAGTGCTACTCCAGCCATGTTTCTGTGTTCTTTGCAGACTTGAGAGACTACAAAAAGTGGTAAGAAAACGAAGCGAGCAAGACAAATGTAGTATTTTTTTTTATTCATGGAGTGAATTGAGTACATTGACACGTGGGTGAGCAAAATTTATGTACATATTTTTTTTTTTTATGAGGCAAACACTGGCACACTGGTTAAAAAAGGGAAAATTACACGTCAACAAAACATTGTTTAAATTTTTTGAATACTGGGTGGAAGAGATTGTCTAAATTCAATTTTGTTGAGAAAGCTAGGTTTATCTTAAAAATGTTTACGCGTTGCGTGTGTATGTTACGGGTTTTTTTTTTTAGGACAAATTTTCGTAGTCGTCCTTCTAATTTTACAATTGTCTCAATTTTGTCCCTCTAGTTTTATTTGTCTCAATTTCGTTCATATAGTTTATTTTACGTTTCAAATTGGTAAAATCGTTAACGCCGTTAATGAAACTAACGGAAAAATATGATTAAAAATTTAAGTGCTCCAAATTTCAATCCGGTTAAACCAATGCGAAGATCTTATTTTTTTGATCATTTTATCCTTAATCGTCGTAATGAATTTTTGGCTTTAAGGCCTTTCAACGAGCACCCGAAGACTCTTTATTTAGTTTCAAGGCTCTCTTAGGGTGCTCATTGAAAGGCCTTAGAGCCAAAAATCCATTATGACCATTTAAGATAAAATGATTAGAAAAATAAGATCTTCGCACTGGTTCAAACAGATTAAAAATTGGAACATTTAATTTTTAACTATATTTTTTAATATATAAACGGTGTAAAAAAATAAGTGTTCCAATTTTTAATTCATTTGAACCGGTGTGAATATCTTATTTTTCTGATCACTTTATCTCGAATGTTCATAATTGATTTTTGGATCTAAGACCTTTCAATAAACACTTTAAGAGAGTCTTGAAACTAAATAAGGAGTCTTCGGGTGCTCGTTGAAAGGCCTTAGAGCCAAAAATTCACTACAACCATCTCGGATAAAATGATCAAAAAATAATATCTTGGCACCGGTTCAACTGGATTGAAAATTGGAGCACTTAATTTTTTAATCATATTTTTCCGTTAGTTTTATTAACGGCGTTAACGATTTTACCAATTTGGAACGTAAAACAAACTACAGGGATGAAATTGAGACAATTGAAATTAGAGGGACGAAATTAAGACAACTGTAAAACTAGAGGGACGACTACGAAAATTTGTCCTTGTTTTATGGTTAGGTATGCGTAGAGTAACTTGAGTAGGACAAATGTAGTATTTTTTTTATTCATGGAGTGAATTGAGTACATTGACACATGGGTGAGCGGAAAATTACACGTCAACAAAACATTGTTTAAAATTTGTGAATACTGGGTGGATGAGATTGCCTAAATCCAATTTTGTTGAGAAAGCTAGGTTTATTATCTTAGAAATGTTAAGCGTTGTGTGTGTATGTTACGGTGTTTTTTTTTTTTTTTTTACGGTTAGGTATGCGTAGAGTACCTTGAGCAAGACAAATGTATTATTTTTTTTATTCATGGAGTGAATTGAGTAGATTGACACGTGGGTGAGCGGAAAATTACACATCAACAAAACATTATTTAAAATTGTGAATACTGGGTGGATGAAATTGCCTAAATCCAATTTTGTTGAGAAAGCTAGGTTTATCTTAAAAATGTTACGCGTTGTGTGTGTATGTTATGGTTTTTTTTTAATTTTATTTTATGGTTAGGTATGCATAGAGTACCTTGAGCAGGACAAATGTAGTATTTTTTTTATTCATGGATTGAATTGTGTACATTGACACATGGGTGAGCAGAAAATTACACGTCAACAAAACTTTGTTTAAAATTTGTGAATACTGGGTGGATGAGATTGCCTAAATCCAATGTTGTTGAGAAAGCTATGTTTATCTTAAAAATGTTACGTGTTGTGTGTGTATGTTAGGGGTTTTTTTTTTTTTTTTTATATGGTTAGTTATGCGTAGAGTACCTTGAAAATCTATTGTACTCGTAGTTTAGATTCCGGTATGCTTATTTTTGGTGCATGGTACTTATGCTTTTTTTAGGAGTAAGTGTATACCGAATTAGTTCAATTTTATAGTAAACCGAAAACTAAACCAGGACCTATGGTTTAAAATTTTGGAGAACTAAATATACCCATAAAACTCATAGAACCAACCAATCCAAATATTAAAATACGATTAGGTTTTGATTTTAAACTAGGGGTTGCTTGGACCTGAGATATCATTTTCATAAACTATTTTGTCTATGTCTTGCAATTTTTTTTGGGTCATTAAATACGCAATTTTATTGTAAGATTAGCACATATTTTTCCTTGAAGTTACGAAAGGCCGTACAATAAATTCCAAAATACTTGCGTATTTTTTTTTGGGTCAGATGCGTTTAGGCGTTCCCAGTTATGCTTTTCTTTGTGTCTTAATTATGCATTTTTTTTTTTGTAGCCAAGATGTTTGTAATCAACCCCAAGGGGTTAGCTTCAATATTGATGGAGCCAGAGGGGGGACAAGTGACATCGGCCGCCATCATAACGAGTTCAAAAAATGTTATTACTGTATTGAAAATATACATTGTATCTTCAAATAATATAGATCCGCCACCACTAGATCTTTTTATTATTTTTTATATAGGAAGTCTTTAATCCTCTAGCTTTTTTTTTTCTAAGAAAGGAGGTCCAAGAAAATAGTCCAAAACCAAATTCAATGGGCCAAGTGAAATATTCTGAAATATGACGTCTACATTAAGAAAAAAATCAAACTTTACACTGTCTTATACAAACTCTATGCGGGGAAGATAACGAGAAAAAACTTAAAAGTAAACAGAAAGAAAAGAAGCAATATATGTTGTGATTGAGTGGCGTTAGACTCACAAGAAACCAGAAGGACATTGCTAGAAGTTTGATATCGATTCTATCATCGATGTTTTTAACGACATGAAAGTACGTTACAATTCAAAGTACCTCACTTTAGTCGATAGACCAAATTAAAATTACCCTTTCGTGATATTGTACATGCATATGGCAAACATTAGCCATTATAGTTTTTAGTTGTTATTTTTGTTTTTTCTAAAGTCGGTAAATATGCATATTGTGGTCCATTGTTTTCTTTAGTACAATGTTCGCCACCACTAAAGTGAAATCCTGGTTCTATCCCTGGTTACTTGGTGGTTTTGGTCTGAGAGGTTTTGCTCTCTTTTAAGCTCTCAAATTTGATTTCCCTTGCCATGCACCAACTTTTGGGGCCACCTCACCCCACGCGTAAGCGTGTGAAACGATTGTTGGAGGTTATAAAGATTAGTTCGAGGTGTATGCAAGCTGGGCCCAAGATACCTTGCAATACTAAAAAAATAAATAAATAAAATCTTGTAACGAAAGATTATTGAGCGGTGTACCATATGCTTCTCCAAATTCTATATAATGATTATAATCTACTTTCTATTCAGATTCTTGGAAAAAAGGACTTTTGTTTTTCTGAATTTATAAAAAAAAAAAAAAAAAACTACAAATCCTGGCAATTACTATGTCAAAATAACAATTAAAATGGTTGTGTTAGAAAGCGCAATGGGATACGGTACCAATGGACGTGAATTTGGCAATCTTAGATGCGGACAGAACGACCAAGTACTGTCATTGGTTAATTCTATAGAACAAAATCGGCTTATTTATCTTTTTGGTTCTCAAAGTATTAGCGAACTGTCGATTTGGTCTCTAATGTAAACATTTAACCAATTTAATCCCCAACGTTTAAAATTTGTGTCAAATTGGTCCTTCTCTCCAACGCCGTTTAGGCTCTACATCAAAAGGGGGGCATTCTTGGTATTTCATCCCCCTTTACACTTTTTCCACCCTAAAAACGTGAAACGATTTCATTACACCCACCGAAGGCATTACACTAGCCCTAATTCCTGACACCCATCCGTAATCTCGATTTCTCTAACCAAAATTTTCATAATCTGGGGAACCTTTGCATGAATCTACTCGATCAACGCTGAATATGGAACACCAAGAGTGGAATGAACAATGCAGAGGTATGCATTTTCCATTGTAGCTCACTTTCACTGCTTTTCCTTTCTCGATTAAGCTATGGAGTGCGGTTTGGGCTCCATTGATGGCTTTATGCATATAAATCTGTGTAAAGATATAAAAATATGGGTGTGTGTGCTAGTGTATAATATATGCATGTAGTGTGTATATGTATGTATGTATGTATATATATATATATATATATATATATATATATATAGAATAGTTTTTTAAAGGGTTTTGCCTGTACCAAGTTTTTTTTGGACGCATTAATTCTGGAGGTGTGGATCACCATTTTTGTTCTGTTTTAGGTATGATTTTGTGTTGTTAAATGGATGTACTTGGGCTTTTGTATAGGGTCTTGCAGGGACCTTCCTTATTATGCAATGGAAGTCCACCATGGGGGTACATTTGTTTACACTGGGGAAAAAATTAACACAGTCCATGGGCTAGACCCTAACTATATTTCTTTACTTGAGATTGATGCGGCTATGGCCAAGCAGCTTGGATACCATTCTACGGTGGCCTTTTACTATAAGATGTCTGGCCTTGATTTGGACAAAGGGCTTGTACCCATGACCAAGGACAAAGATGCTTATAATATGTTGGACTATTAGGACAAGAAAAGGACTGCTATAGTGTATTTGGAGCACATAGGAGGATTGAAGTGTCCTGATAGTGTAGCCCAAGAAACTGATAATGCAACCCAAGAAACTGACCCAAATATGCAAAACAACTATGATTTGGGCTCCTTTAATTTTGATCCAGAAAGTGGATTAGATTGTATTGAGCTAGAAGATGTTAACTTTGAATCTGCTGGGGATGTTTTTGGGGATTTTGATTTTGAAATTCCAGCTGTGAATGTTGATGACATTGGATTAGTAGATCTTAATTTTCAATCTGATATAGATGGAGTGCCAAAGGATTGTGTTGATTATGTTGAGATCATAGATGAAGAAGATTATAGTGATTCATCAAGTGATGATGTCTATTACGGTGACCATTCCTACCAAGAAGAAGATGACGATGGGGTTATATGAGACATATGTTGATGAGAATGAAGAATTTGTGGGGTTAAAGGTCACTCCTAAAGAAGAAATTGGGTTTGATAGGAATGGTGATGGGTTTAATGGGAATGGTGATGGGTTTGATGGGAATGGGAATAAGATTTTGCTCTGTGATGATGATTCCAAATAGGGCAAATTTTCGTAATCGTCCCTTTAGTCCTAAAATAATGGGTTGCCCCAAGCGTAGGGCTGAGACCGATGTAGCACAATACCCGGTAAGACCGAAGTCGAATCCACTAAGGACGGTGAAGTGTGTGCTGTGAAAACTCGGGTTGTTATAATTAAAGCGGGCTCTTAGGTAGCCACCCTTTGCTCTATTGATGGAAGATTAACTAAAATCTAGGAAATAACTATTCTTTTTAAATAATTAAAAGGAGGTACGGTCGTAGGGTTCATAGCACTTGTGTCTAGTCCGGATTAACCTGCTCTGTTTGGAGTTCTTAAAAACGTTTAATTTTAGGTTGAAAAAGATACCCTGCAAGATGCGAGACCTATGGTCGTCGTATACTCATGCGCAGCGAAGAATGAGTTTTGGACCCCCATTCCCCGTTCACATAGGCTCCGACGATGCCCGGATTCGTCCACATGAAGTATTTTACCAGTCTAAAACAGTTTTTCTCATTGTTTGATAAAAGGAGCAGTGCCCGAACTGGTCACGGTGTGCTAATCACCCCGCGACCCTACCTATACGACTACTCACACATTATTAAACAAAAAGCAAAATAAACCTTAACTTGCATCATACTTGAAATCTAATTTAAACAAAAGATTTAAACTAGATTAAGATTCACGAGCAACTTTAATTAAGTGCAGAAATTAAAATTAGTTACTGGCATGCGAGTAATTAAATAAAGCGTCAAAAACTTCAAAAGTGAAAATACTCGGAAGAAAACCGAACAGTATTGAAAACAAAAGAATTAATTACTGATGGCAGCCCGTTGTTCGTCTTCTGCGCCCGACTAATGATCGGCTGTCAAAAGTGAAGTAACGCTGTTCCTGCGTTCGGATTGCAGCCCCCGTTCTTAATTCTTTTCTTTCGTCCCCGTGAAAAGTAATCGTGCTGGAAAAAAAAAACTCTCTTCCGCAGCTTCCTTTTTTCCTTTTATATGCTGTTCCCCGAATAAACCCTCTTTTCTTCCCCGGTCAAAGTTGTGGGCCATGCCCATTAAGGCCTTGTTCTTCTAAATAAGCCATTGGTTTTTCCGCCAAAAATGAGCCAAACAAACACAAAAAAAAACAAAAATAAGTCAATAAGTTACTTGTTTCGTCTTTATTCAAAAAAAATTGGATTTCGGTCAAAAAAATTTACTTTTTAGATTCCTCTCGTCGTGAAGATGCAATAATTTCCAAAAAATTAACAATAAGCCAAGTGATGCAAAAAATTTTTGAATAAAGACAAAAAATAAACCAAAGTAGTTTATTTATCCGAACACTCCCCTAAGCCTAATTTTCTTGCTTGGTCCAAGACTAAAAGTCAGAATATGAAGTAAGGAATAGTAGCCCTTTGGGCCCACCCAAAACATGCATAACTTGTATTGTTCTGCTACCAATAACGCCTCCACGATCACGTGCACAGTGAAAACATTTTTAAGGCTCAATTCTTGTAGATCTAACCATGACTAGGAATGTATTCCAATACATTCTTCAAAATACCTACAATACGAAAAACAAGCATTAAGTTCTGGAATAACAAAATAAACGGACTTAGTAAGGATAAATTAAGGGGCGCTATGTGAACATTTACGCGCCTATCAATGATTAAAAAATTAAGCGCTCCAATTTTTAATCCAGTTGAACCGTTGCGAAAATCTTATTTTTTTTGATCATTTTATTCTAGATAGTCGCAATGAATTTTTGGATCTAAGGCTTTTCAACGAGCATCTGAAGACTCTTTATTAAGTTTCAGGGCTCTGTTAGGGTGCTCATTGAAAGGCCTTAGAACAAAAAACTCATTATGGCCATTTAAGATAAAATAATCAGAAAAATAAAATCTTTGCACCGTTTCAAAAGGATTGAAAATTGGAACACTTAATTTTTTACACAATTGATATCTTAAAAAATATAGTTAAAAAATTAAGTGTTCCAATTTTTAATCTGTTTGAACCGGTGCGAAGATCTTATTTTTCTGATTATTTTATCTTAAATGGTCATAATGGATTTTTGAATAAAGGCAGTTTGTACCCGTTAATCATGATCATGGGCTCCAAAATTGGTTGCCCAGTGATCCAATTCCCTTAATTCGTGGAAACAATAGATAATGGGGGCGTTGTCTTCATTGAAAATCAGTCATGGGAACTATTCGGTGCATCTCGCTCCGAACAAAGTTTGAGTAAAATAACCGCCACATGGCCAACCTCTGTTTGGTGTAAACAATTACGCACCTCAATTAGACTTAATTAATTGGGCCTTTCCTTGCTAAAATAAAATTAATGTGGCCTATTAAATTTAGCCAGATAAACACATAAACATTGGCCCAATTTAATTAATATTTAATTAAATGACCCTTCAACGCTAGCCCATAATTTAGTGCTAAAAACGGGTAAAAATAGGTCTATATCACCAATTAAAACTTACTGACAAAGCCAATGAAATGACAAACAAATACTGAATCAACCTTCACAAACCCGTAAATTTGATTCAGTGTGTTCCAATGAAAACTCTAATTCACCAGGTTTTTTTTATTTTGTTTTTGTCATAGCGATATACATCAGCGGGTTACTAAAGTTAGTAGTTAGGGGAGGGGGGCTTGAACCCTTCCTAAATTCACCAGGTTCAAGAAGCCGCATCTAAGAGCAAAAGTGTTCATTTGAGTATCCATAAGAGGAAACTTATTTTTTCTCCATGAATACAGCACTAAGGATAGTTATTTTCCCTTGTTTTCAAAATAGCATCATTAAGGCCAGGAATTTAACAACTGTTTTCGTTAGAAGATGCCAAAAAGGTGGCTTCGGAGAAGGCAAGAACCGAACTTGTAAAGCATCAAGCAAAACGTATTTTGAAAACATTCTCTAATTTGATGGCACTGTGTGACACATTACCTGACCTCAACTATTTGTTTTCTCGATCAGCGTAATAATCATCAAGCTGTGATTTTTCTGTTACTCTAATCAAAAGAGTTTCTCCGTTAGTAATTAAGGGCTTCAGATCCTCTGCCCCGAAAAGCCTTACCCGATTCCCTGTCCTTCACCCGTTATGCAGACAGACTTGTACATTAAGAAAACGTAAGTATTACCACCGTAATCTCCAAACCTGTCTTTCTGTTTTCAACTCTTTTCCTCTCATGGGTCACGAGACTCGTGACTCAATTCAAAATTTTCAGCGAGTCAACTCACCATCTTCTTCTTCTTCGCGTCACAGTAATCAAGTGCAATGCTAAATTGTTCTGGTTCTCACGCCCCTCTAAGTCGTTAGCATATATGCTGTGACAAAGTGCACCAACTTATGACTATCTTACTCTAATCAAAAGCGCTATTTATCTTCTTTCTTTCTTTTTTTGGACCTGTGCATTGCTACAATTTAGCAAATATTCAGTTACGGAAAACACCCACATAATTTAGCACTCCGGGTTAATTAATCTCCATTATCCTGGCTACCACCAACACAACAAAACCCATTTCAAAATTAACGTCCTGAACAAGCTAGCTGCAACAATTGAAACAATAACAATGTCAATCGGACTAAGTCTAATAGCAATAAACAAGCCGCGATTCTTAAATGAAGAAGGTGAGGGAGAGAGAGAGAGAGACCGGCGAGAGAAATCGGTGGTGACGCCAACATAAGTTTTGATTGGGACATTGGTGGAGAGAATGAGGTATACCGACCATGAATGCTTCGATTTCGATTGATTCAATGATGGCGATGGTGATTGGGAATTACTACTAGGTTGTAGAGACGAGGAGGGAGAAGTTTTTGATGGTTTACTATTAGTGACAGAATTAGGGTTAAGGCTGTTATTACCAACATCATGATGATGATGATGACTATGGGGCTTCAGAGTTCAGAGATCGCAATACCTTGTGATAAACTCCTCAGCTCAAGCTGAGTTGTCTAAGTCTAAGAAGCCGTCAGCAACTAAGCCAAGCCTGTCTCAACTGAGTTCAGCTCCACTTGACTGCTAACAGACTTGCACGATCTCTTAAAGTTAGTTAGGGAGTGATTGTACTGAACATGCTATAGTTAGTTGGTGTAATTAGTTAGCAATTAGGCCTGAGTTTGTTAGCTGGTTATCGTGATTGATAGCTATATAAATACTTGTAAAACCCCTCTTTGATGTATGTTGATGAATTCTGTTGAGAGAATGAATACAATTTAGTCTTATCTTGAAAAAGTTTTCATGGTATCAGAGCCATAGAAGGCGAAAGCCAGTGCTCGATCCAGATCTGATTCAGTTTCTTCGTCCACGGAAACCCGTTCTCGATCCAAATCTAATTCAACTTCTTCGTCTTCTACATTTCTTGAGATCTCTCCCATGGCGAGTTCAACATCGTCTTCGACATCGTCTCACACAGCTGAGTATCTTCCGCCTTCTTTGACATTTCTGATCGCGAATTGTCATTCGTTCATCACTATTAAACTTGAATCTTCAAATTACTTTGCTTGGAAGTCTCAAGTAGAAAATGCCCTAAAAGCTAATTCTCTTTTTGAGTATGCTGACGGAACAATTGTGTTACCACCATCTGAGATTCAGAATGAGTCAGGGAACAAGATCCCTAACCCTGCTTTCCTTTGTTGGCAAACTATTGATCCCATGCTTCTCTTCTGTCTTATGGCCACTCTTACCCCTTCTATCTTACCACATGTTGTTGGATCTCTCCATACATTTCAAGTTTGGAGTAAATTGGCAGAGAAATATAGTGTTCACTCTCAAACTCATATTCTAGATCTCAAGAAACGCATGTATAATCTCAAGAAAACCACTTCTATGGAAAAGTATCTAGATTTTGTTAAAGAACTTGTGCAGAAATTGGAAGCTTCAGGATCACATATGGATGATGGTGAGGTTGTATTTCACACAGTGAATGGTCTGCCTGAGGATTATCTGTCTCTTCAACAAACAATTCGAACTCAAAGTGTTACTACACCACTCTCTTTTAGTGCTGTTTCTGAAATGCTAATGTCAGAAGAACTGCACCTAGATCATTCAAAGGATCTCTCTCATTCCACTGTTTTACTTACTCAACATCAAGATACTGTGAATGCTGTGAATCATGTTCCAACCATGGCTCCACAAGCTTCTTCCTCACAACATTCTCAAGTATCTTCTGGTTCTTTTCAATATCTTGTTCAATTTGGATCACAAGCTCCACAATTTAGTTCTCTTTCATCACAAGTGCATAATTTTCAACCAAGTTTTGGCCAGCAACCCTTTGGTGGAAACAGATTTAACAGAAACCAGAATCGACCTAGAGGAGGCCCTTTCATTCCTAGAAATTCTTTTCCAATACATTTTCCTTTCCCTCTAGGAAGCTGTCAAATCTGTGGGAGATTTAATCACCAAGCCTCCACCTGCCACTATCGACAGAATTTGGGATATCGTCCATACTCTTTTGGTCAAAATTATCAGCATCCATCTTATGGTCAGGGGTATTCATCATTTGGCTCTTCCCAAGGGCCTGGTTTTCCTCAAGGGCAAGGCTTTCCACAAGGATTTTCTCATGGACAGGGTGCTCATGGCTTCTCACAAGGATTTTCTCATGGCCATGTGTAACATCCCGTCTTTTTCATTAATTATTCTAGCAGATTAAATGAGAGAGTAAGGAATAAATTATAAACGAATTAAAATATAAGCAAAATACTTTTTAATGGATTATTGTCGGTAGTGGAGTTATCACCGAATGGGTGTATGACTTCTAGAGCTCTGTATTGCCATGTGGAGTTTCTAGGTGAAGTGGGAGAGGATGACTCATCACTTTGGGTCCTGGTCTTTGTCCATATATATACGTACAGCCTGGGATTTTCTTGAGGCCATTAGATTTTGATCAACAAGTTATTGAAAACATGTGGAAAATCAACTGATCATGTAGGCTTTTAGCAAGTGAGGTTTCCGGCTGTGGGTGCATGGCAATGAGTTTTGGCCGAGATCTTTGTGTCACATGTTTAACGGTTCCGATCATAATTTAAGGTACCAGGTAGTGTGCAATACATTCCTAGCTAAATCTATTTGCAAAGAGATTCTCTCATATTTGTACTCATTTGATATCTATGCTTATTGACTCGATTATTGTCACTTCTTGAATCGTGACATAGAAAGTATTTGGCCGAAAGCCATGGAACAGATTGGTGCATGTTTAAGCCCACCGGGTCATAGAATTATGAAAGATGTATGATGGACTGCCGCACGGGGCGTCCAGTACGTTTATGGGGCCCATGTGCCCAATATAGAGTTTTGACCTAGGTGGTGCTTGGCATGTTATCGAAATGAGCCGGGTATGAGGCTACAAATGAAAAGCGTTCAAAATGATCCTACTTGATTTGTTATCCTCGTTTATTGAGCATATTCTTATTGCTAGCCATGTTATTGTCCTCGTATTGCATATACTACCCGGGCGTTTTATATTTTTCAGGTGCAGAGAAAGTTAGTGGGGACCCGAGTTGAAGTATTTGAAGGTTTAAGTTTTATAGAGATTGTTTAGAAAATCTGTATTATTTTGGAGGTTTATAGGCCCACCATGAATATTTATCTTGAGGATTTGTAATTATTAGAGATGTATTAATTTTGAGGCAATGTAAAAATTCGGGTCGTCACACCATGGGGCTCATTTCTCCAGACCACAGGCTCTGATGTTGACTGGACAAGGAACTTCTCCCTATCCTTTTGGACCACAATTCTCACCAATACCTTATCAGGACTCAGGGTACTTTCCAGCTATTAATCCCATGTCCTTTCCTGCAGTGTCACAGGGGTTCTTTGGTCCTCATGGTGGTCCTGCTAACACTCATGGTGGCCCTGGTCCAAGCCCATGGTACTTTGATTCTGGTGCTACATCACATGTGACAAATGATATCTCTCATATTACAAGGCCCACTAATAATCCTGCTCCTCAAACTGTTGCAGTTGGTAATGGTCAGACAGTGGCTGTCACCAATTCAGGTAAAGGTTTACTTCCTACTCCATCCTATTCTTTCCATCTTAACCATATTCTGCATGTGCCCTAAATCTTTCATAATCTATTATCAGTTTATCACTTTGCTCTAGACAATAATTGCAGAATTATTTTTGACTCTTCTAGATATACCATCCTGGACAAACTCACCCAACAAGTGATTCATCAGGGGCCTTGCCACCAGGGTCTCTATCCCCTTCTTCCTTCTTCTAAAATCCCAGTTTCAACCATTGCTCTTCTCAGCACCGCTTCTACTGCATCGTTGTGGTACCGACGTTTAAGTCATCCTAATGGTGCTTTACTTCATCAATTGTCTAATTAGTACAATCTATCTGTACCTCTTTTTTGATAGATTAGATTGCTATGTGTAGGGGTTCGAATTATCAGGACCTAGACTGCGTGTGTGGTTAGACTCCTTCCTTCTCCGCTCCTGCTGCCGGACCTGCAACAAGTCACTAGGGCTGAGATTGCCCAGTGACCCTCCGACGATCAAGTTAGATCTCAGGGGTAAAGTTTAGGTCTAGGGTTTTGGGAAGAGCGGCATACCTCTCACCATGAGCATCCCTATGTATTTATAGACCTAGGTTTACTTGGCCTTCAAGCCAACGCGTGGGGCGCATGCGCAGGTAACTGTCTCGGGTGACGTCATACGTGACGGAGGAAATGAAGCGGTTACGGAGCACATGGCCTAATCCAAATGATTGCTGCTACTGCATGATTGACGTGGGACCCATTCATCGTAACTGCCTTACTCAGATGCCCTGGGTAACACTACGCCCAGAAGCGCAAACCCGGGCATGATACCGAACTCAGGATCAGGAGCAATCAGTGCTCTTCGGCTCAACAGCCAGACCCGTGGAGATGTTGGCTCGTGCACCCGGCCCAGTTACCGACATGGTAACCGAAGCCACCACACTATGCTTGTAATAAGGCCAAAAGTCATAAACTCCCTTTCTCTCTTTCTACAACTTGTACTGCTGGTCCCTTTGATCTGTTACATGTTGATGTTTGGGGACCATCTCCTGTCCCTTCTTTTTCAGGTTACAAATACTACTTGTTAATAGTTGATGACTTTACTAGATATTGTTGGCTATTTCCTTTACATTCTAATGCTGAAGTCTCCACTCATATTAAAGCTTTCAAAATTTTTGTTACCAATCATTTTCAATCTTCTATCAAAACTCTTAGGTCTGATAGGGGAGGGGAATTCTTAAACAAAGTTATGACATTTTTTTTTTTGCTCAATTTGGTATCAGTCATGAAACCACATGTCCTCACACTCCTCAACAGAATGGGATTGTAAAACGAAAGCATGGTCACATTCTTGAAACAGCCATTGCTTTACTTCAACAAGATAATCTTCCTATTGGTTTTTGGCTTGAGAGTATTACAACAGCCATTTACTTGATCAATCGTTTACCTCATTCCTTACTTCATTTTGATGTTCCTTTTCATAGACTTTATAAAGTTGCTCCAGATTATTTGTCTTTAAGACCATTTAGTTGTTGTTGTTTTCCTTGGTTAAGACCATATACCTCTAACAAACTTGAACCAAGATCCACTCCTTGTATTTTCTTAGGCTATTGCTCAGGGACAAAAGGTTATCATTGCTTAGACCCTATTGCTGGCAAGGTTTATATTTCTAGGCATGTGAAATTTATTGAGAATGATTTCCCCTATCATACCTTACTCACCACATCTTAGACTTCCTCCCCTACTTCTTCTTCCCCTTCTGTTCCCCATTTTGTAATTCCACCCTCTCTTTTTTCGTCTTCTATCCCTATTCTTCCTCTTTCTCCTCCTCCTCCTTCTTCATTACCTAGTGTTTCCTGTCCTACTTTTGAACCCTCTCCTTCCTTACTCCCTCTAACTCCTTCAGTAGCTCCTACTCACACCATGGTTACCAGATCTAAGAATGGTATTTCAGTACCCAAAACCCCCTTCTCTCTTCTTGTTCATACACCTCCTCTCACAGAACCTCTAACCTTTAAAGAAGCTATGGCTTTTCCTGAATGGAGACAAGCAATGTCTGAAGAATACACTGCCCTCATGTCACAAGGGACTTGGTCCCTTATTTCTCTCCCTCCAGTTTCTCCTATAATTGGTTGTAAGTGGATTTTTAAAATCAAACGACACTCTGATGGTTCAGTGGCACGATACAAGGCACGTTTAGTTGCTCAGGGCTTTCAGCAAACTGCGGGAGTTAATTATACAGACACCTTTAGCCCAGTTGTGAAACAACCAACAATCAGAGTAGTGCTCACTTTAGCTTTACATCACGATTGGTCCATTCGACAATTAGATGTTTGCAATGCATTTCTCCATGGAACAATTCAGGAGAAAGTTTATCTCAAGCAGCCCCAAGGCTTTGTTAACTCTCAGTTTCCTACACATGCTTGCCAACTTCATAAGGCCTTATATGGACTGAAACAAGCCCCAAGGGCCTGGTATGATATGCTATCCAAGTGCTTATTAAATCTTAGATTTCACAATAGCCTAGCTAATTCTTCTCTGTTTGTGCTCAATGAGAAGTCAGATTTGGTCTATGTGCTAGTATATGTGGATGACATCTTTGTCACTAGGAATAACTCAACTCTGATCACTCACATTATTCAGCAGCTGAGTGCTTCTTTTGCTCTAAAGGACTTGGGTCCTTTGCATTATTTTCTAGGGATTGAAGCTATCCCAACGTCTACTGGTATGATTCTTTCTCAAGCTAAGTATGCTATCAGTCTTCTTCATAAAGCTGGAATGCAAGACTACAGGCCTTGTAGCACTCCAACCTCACTGAAACCTGCTCCTCTGGATGGCAATTTTCCTGTTTCTAATCTAGAGTTTTACAGATCTTTGGTTGGCTCTCTCCAATATCTTACGCTAACCAGATCGGAGCTCAGTTTTGCAGTGAACTCAGTGTGTCAATACATGCATTATCCTTTAGAAAAACATCTTACTGCAGTTAAAAGAATCCTTAGATATGTCAAAGGCACATTGGATTA
>BPLS01000707.1:6721339-6780233 GCA_019656275.1 Rhododendron kiyosumense
ATAGCACTAGCCAAGAATCCAGTCTTCCATGATCGTAGCAAGCATATAGATACAAGGTATCATTTCATAAGAGAATGCATGGCCAACATGGAGGTCCAAATGACATTCGCAAGATCGGAAGATCAAATTGCCGATATCCTCACCAAGCCTCTCAAGTATAAAGTTTTCTACAAGCTAAGAAATCTTCTCGGAGTTACTAAATTAAGTTTAAAGGGGGATGTTGGAGCCTAAACTTGATTTAGTATTTTGGCCCAAGAAAAATAAGTCCAAGATAAACCCAAGTAGAAGATATTATTAGAGGAGTATAAATATCTTGTTTCTAGAAGATCTAGTTTCTAGAAGAATTCTAGAATATCCCTAGAAAACATCTAGATATTTGTTGGACCTAGTTTCTAAAAGAGTTCTAGAATATCCCTAGAAAATATCTAGATTTTTGTTGTAAGTAAAAGATCACATGTATAAATCTAGAAAGTACTTACATATTATCTTGTAAGAAGATATCTAGAACCTTCCATTGGGTACTATAGATATGGAGAGGTTCTAGTCATTTTGTACTTTGTAAAAAAGTTCAAAATGAAATACAAGTACTTTTCCTCTTCAAAAAATCTTCAAAAAATCTTGTCCAAATATATACTAGATACCCTCCCATTCCAACAATTAGTTAGCAATTAGGCCTGAGTTTGTTAGTTGGTTATCGTGATTGATAGCTGTATAAATACTTGTAAAACCCCTCTTTGATGTATGTTGATGAATTCTGTTGAGAGAATGAATACAATTTAGTCTTATCTTGAAAAAGTTTTCACCTTGGACAGTAATCTCGTCATTTCGTTTGGGGGATGATGATTTGATACAGCTTGGGTCCGAGAAATCGAACCGGGTTCCCTCCGGTAGATACAGGACACGGGACCAAATGGTTCGTCTTGTGGATTCACAATTCACATGGGGTAACAAATTTTTTCCATATTTATTAATTTTACGTCAAACTTTTATGACTTATTGATTCGTTTCAACAAGAGAAATCGGAAAAGTAAAGAAATTTGACCGAAATTCATAATTTTTTTCAAAAAGACAAGAATAAGTATTAAAAAAAAAACTGACTTATTGACTTATTTTTGTCTTTATTCATTAAATTATGAGTTTCGATCAAAATTTTTTACTTTCCCAATTCTTCAGGTCGAGACGAATCAATAAGGCACAAAAATTTTGATGCAAAACAAACACAAATACAAAAATAATTTGAATAAGAACAAAAAAATAATGAAAATCATATTGGTACCGACGGGTACCATAGGGAAAATGCACCAACGGCCGCGCCGAGCTGTTTCCGGCCACCGGACGGCTGATCTGAGCCATCCAAAAATTTTATAAAAAAAATTGAGTGGGCCTACATGGGAATCAATGTCATCCAACTTGCGTAGGTGTTCGATTCAAACACCTCATTTTTTCATATATACATGTATGTACGAAAAAATGGTTGTATATACGAAAAAATGGGGTTTTTGGATCAAACATCTATATACATCGGATGTCGTTTTATTCCCGCTTGGCCCACTCAGTTTTTTTTTATTTTTAAATTTTGGACGGCTCGGATCAGCCGTCCGACGGCTGGAGACGGCCCAGCGCGGCCATCGGTGCATTTTCTCTATGGTACCCGTCGGTACCAATAGCAATTCTCAAAAAATAAGTCACTTAACTTTTTAATCCAAACCACGTCGAAAACTTGTGGGAAATTCATCATGTGGTTTACAAAGTAATGCTCACCATCTACTATTAATTCGAGATTAATCTTTTGAGTCACATAATTAGGCTAAGGATTAGCAGGTGATCTGGTGTGGATTGTTACAATTGAAACATTTTCTCCCTTCCCATTCCCCAAATATTCAAAGGAAACAAAGGAAACGACTCTCAACCGTCTAGTTTACCAACTTCAATCATCATGTTCAGTCTCAAATATCATAGTGACCAAACACTAATTAATATGGTTGCCAGATGCACTTAGCTTTTAAAAAATTAATAATAAAAAAATTGGTCACATTCAATCAAACCCATTTTATGTCAAGATAAATCTGCAACGATCCTATGTTAGTTGCTATGCTACAAGCAGAAACATTGGTAGGTAACCTTAAAGATCTCAACAAGCTCTATAATAATAATAAAAGAGATTCCGACAATTGAAGTGAGTCCTGAAAGAGCTCACAAACTGGAAAAAAAAAAAAACCATCACCGCCACAACAAGAAGTGATCTTGCTCAATAGTCATTAGAAGTATAAATCAATGACCTACCAAACACTCAAGGTACAAGAAGTTCGAAGCTAATCACCCAAAGCAACTTAATGCATGGACTGTGGACAAAAAAAAATTATGACTAATCCATATATCTATTTCTAAACACTACAAAATATACATCAATCGGCAAAGTCCGCGAATGTCCTGAGAATTTCCATCAATTTACTGCTTTTAAAGCAACATGAAATTGGACCACAAGCCTGTTGTATCCTATGATCTGAAAATGCGAGTTCTTGTATTATATATAAAGGTAACAGAGCCCCAGCATAGCACCACAAGTGAAGAATTTCAAACTCCAACTATTATGCTGGGTGGAATTTTCCTTATCAATTCATCTCACAATTTAATCAGGTACTGATCATTTGTTTAAGTGTTGCAAGCCAGAAATTGCACTCATCCCAGTCGCTAATCGTAAGTTGCACCTATGCGAGGCAGTACAAAAGCATGGATCAAAACAAGGGAAACAACATAAAACAAGGGAAAAATAATGTCATCAATTGCATTGATGGTTAAGAAATTGAGGTAGGAAGAGTGGTACCTGGATTTAAAGTGCAATACTGAAAATCTGAAATCACCATTGTCCAACAACTGACAAAGTTGAACAAGCTTTTCAGCGGCATTTTCTGAGATGTCCCCGCTGTTAAGCTTCGCAAACAAGGCACCTAATCTCGTTGAATTATCCTCAATTTCCCGCTTCTTAGCTGGATTTGCACGTGAACCTTCTAGTGCTTTTGATGTCTCATTAAAAAGCCGCTTCAAGGTTATAAATAACGGTCTTTGCTAGGCTGAAGCACATTACTCACAAATGAGCATCACAAATTAGATGAGGGAATATCTTTATGGTATTTTTTTTTTCATTTTCTTCAATATATAAATATTTGAAATCGCAATTACTTAAAAATTATCCTTCTGTCATTACATAGATTTATCCCTTATCCCTATCTGGTTCCATTCACAGGTTTTGAAGTACACATCAACATGTTTGGAAGTGTATAATTGCAAAATGAAGAATTGAAACCTGTAAAGCCCCGAGTCTAACTAAAAAAGTCACGAAACATAAAACCGAAGGAAGAGAAACACCATTACCAAGTCCATTTGAAGTATCAAATGTCTGCATCGTAAGGAGAGGCATTGCAGGAGTTATGGCAGGTTGAACTTGTGCTGGCTGAGTAGGTAAGGTGGGTTGTGTTGGAGCCATGCCCAGTCTTTGGATTGCTGCAATAGTAACCAGCATGAATCCCCTAGATGCTGGGGTTAGAGCCAAATCATGAGACATCTTATGTCCAGGAACTGGACCTGGTTGAGATGGAATAGTGTCAAGTGAACCACAACCAGGAGGCCCTGTTTGATAATTGGGGTTGCCGGTCCCCGACAAAACTAATTAAAGAGTAAATTTCAGTATACGACAATGCAATATTGAAACAGTTAACTAAAGTTTAAGCTGGGAGATCTACAGCTACACCAAAAGCTTTTAGGTAGCAGTAAACAAAGCATTGTGGAAGGAAGAAAATCTTTCATCTAAGCAAGCTGACAATTACAAAAAACACTATAAATACCATATCCTCTCCCATATGAAGAGCTAAGTGACTGTTGGTAATTTTCACCACAAGGCTTCATTGGAACACCTTGTTGTAGTTGCGATAAAAAAGGGAAAAACTACTAAAAGACTGAAATAATACTACAAGCAGATTAGCACTTTAAAAAGTTAGACAATCCCTATAACACAACTATATTAGTACTTTGTGCGCCAAATGATAGAAGATTAAGCACCTAGTAATATGTTGAGGGGCTCAACTGTGCCTAAACTAGATGGATCAGCAGTGTATGCGAGTCCTGCGTATGACTGAAAGTTATCGAAAGCCAGATACTTGGGTACTTCTTTCTCTGCCATAATAGTGACACAAAATCATCAGCTGGAACAGATGTTGCAGCAATGTAGCCTTGCTTAGGACAAAAGTAGAAGAGCTTATTTCACTTCAAATTGAAGATTAACGTACAAAACTCAAAACAAACTATCCATCAAACTCCCTATTATGATACTAAAGGGTGGCATCATCAATAACCATCTTCTTACCACATTTAGAAAGTACCAAATACAAAGAGGTCAAAGACAGCCAGGCTCAGCTGGAATCTGCTGTCGAAAAGAATAGAAAGGTTACACAATAAGCTGCTACAACCTATATTTGTTATTGCAAAGAGGTCAAAGACAGCCAGGCTCAGCTGGATATCCATGTAAGAACCTGAAACTTCCTTTTGAGGCCAAATTTCACTAGCATCCTCCCATGTTCTTTCATAATGTCTCCTATACACAAGCCCATAACTAAGATCTATCTAATCTAACTATCTAAGTACAATTGCAATAGGTCAAACACAGCCAGCCGAAACTTCCTTTTGAGGCCCAATTTCACCAGTAATCTCCCATGTTGTTTCATCATGTTTTCTATGCACAAGCTGTAACTAAGATCTATAATCTAACCAAGTTCCAAAGTTCAAGATTCAAGTACATTAGAAGACGTAGTAGTTCAGGAATATCACAATCAGCAATAAACAAAACTTCTCTCTACGTACCTCTCTCCTTCACCCCCTTTCTTACTGGATCTTGTTCAACGGGTGGATCAATCTCAAAATAATTGTAGTTTAAAGTTCACAATCATACAAATTACAAACTTTGAAAAACTCTAAAGCTTCATAGTCCGTACACATGCATAAAGATCAGTGAACTCTAGCAGATATGGCCGACAAAAAAAAAAAAAGAACTCTAGCAGATATGCATCTCTTCTAAGAAATGATTGTGATTGCCTGTATTCTGAGATTTGGTAAGAGACTCTGTCTGCGTTATATTTCAAGGATCACAAGTTAATCCACACAGTACGGACTTTAGTTGCAGGGAGCTCCTAAAGTGATGTCGCTCCCACCTTTGAAGCCTGCTTTTGCGCTCCCAACTACAGAGCTGCTTCTATCGAAATGGGAGCTCGCTCTTTATGAAGATGGGAGCTTTTGTATGATGTTTTAATAGAAAAACAGGGATTTATCACTTGACTTTACTAATTGTGTCTTTCATGAACTCATATATATACCCCAAGTCATGATATCTTGAAAAGAAAACCATATATGTAACACTAGCCCATTTCTTACACTTATGGAGAACTTGGCCAATATTTTTACTTCCTAATATAATTGTACTTTCAAAGTGAATACTCTATGCTATATTGTTTTGATAATATATATACATGCTCCTCTCATGCTCCCAACCTTAGGAGCTTCTGTATTGCCCCGCTTTGTGCAACTAAGGTACGAACCAAAAATACATATGTGCATGCCTTTTTCTTATAAGGAATACTAATTTGGTTATCCTCTTTCTTGCATATAAAGTGGATTATGAGAGGATCTTAACGTGTCCCTTCAAAGCAAGTACCAAATGTAGAACATTAACATCCAAATAGGGGCTGCAATATAATTGCTAAAAATACGTTAAAACAAAAAAGAGTAGGCCCAATACACTTTCACTTTAGCTCATACAAATTGGATTGATAAAAGAGAAATCCAAGGAAAATATCGCTAAATTTGTGATGAGACAAATTAAGAGAAAGAAAGTAGCACCTCAGACTTATATACCATACTTCTTTTCCTCCATGTCACACACTGGAAACTAGTTTGAACACAATTATGTAATGCCAAAGCAGTACGAGCACTACCCTCCACAAAGTCATAATCCAAACACGACCTAAATGGTCGGCCATAGCTTCACACAATTTTGACCACCCAAGATCCGTCCGCTTTGGAAGCCATGCAATGCAACCGGACCAAAGTTGTAAGCTTTTACAAGTAACAGCCACATGATTGAGATTTTGTGATTCTTCAAGAGTTTATGCAAAGAAGAATACGAACCTAGAAAAGTAAACCACAGAATTAGAGAAATATGCAGTAACTTAGATGCTCTATAGAAGGACCAAGTACCTTATGATAGAAAGTGATGCAACAATATCACGTTTTTCTCTGGAAAGTAAACTCAAGGGAACTATGAATTTGGAAAATGCAATTGAAAATTTTTAGCATCTTTGGCTAAACCACTCAAGGGAAGGGGTCCAAAATAGTCTAAAATACATTACTCAATCAGACCTTCAGATTTCTTTTAGAAAATTCAGCCCTTGTGTAGCTCGACATTAAACCAAGTGGAATGCAACACCATAAGACCAATTGAAAGGCGATTCTCTGCTGATTTATACCATTTCCAAGCTAGAAAAGAATACAAAGCTCACATACTGAAGAAAAGATGAGAGATCAAACCTGCATAGTTCGTGATGGAGTAGCCAAAGAGGAGGAGTTTCATTTTAAACATGCCAAGGCCCATTTCTACTAACCGGTATTTTCGAAATATTACTGATCATGGATTTAGGTGACGGGCCTGCCTGTGTTCGATTTGAAACGGCCCAATAGTCAGAACACATAGCCAAAGGCTATGTGCCATGTGTTTTTTAGCCTTCTGAGGCCGTTTAGGCCTTCAAATGGGCCTTCATTCCGTTTTTGAGACTTTCTTTGCGCTCTTATAACTTTCCGTAGGAAAGTCTGATTCAGCCCATTCTTTTTTCTGAAGTCTTGTTTTTCCGTCTAGATTGTGGGTCCGTATTAATTTTGGTAATATTTCTTTATGTTTTCTAGGGTTCGCGTTGCTACCTTTATATTCGGTTTTATGTCTTAGGGCTAAACAGTTGATTATTGATAAAGAAAAGAGTCAGAGAGAGTTTCTCTAAAATATTGTGTTTGTGATTGTCCTTATCGCTTCGATCATCAGTTTTCTTATACGTTTCCCTGCATTAGTTGGTATCAAAGCATCCGGTTCCGATCTCGACTATGGTCGCAAGACGTGCTGGAGGTCGAAGGGGAGGAGGCCGTACAGCTTTTATGGAAGAAGTTTATGAGCGTGATGACGTCGCGCGAGAAGCACGAATAAAGGAGAGATTCCATCGGCTTGAGCAGCGGGTGGAAGAAGCATTCGGGGCCCTGTCCAAACAAATCGCTGCCATGATGATGGGTAATCCCCCTCGCCATCATCCTGTGAACCACCATCTTCAGGAGGAGGACGGGTTCTCGGATGGTGAATCTTATGCTAACCCCTTTGCTGATAGTGGCCGGCCTGGTCGCTACCGTCCAAGGGATCGGGAGGTTGTGGCTGAACGCCATGACTCTCGCCGGTGGGAGGCTGGATTGAAGGTTGAACTTCCTGAGTTCCACTGGGGAGTGACGCCCGATGAGTTCTTGGATTGGATGGCTGAAACCATGGATTTTAAGGAGGTTCCGGACAATAGGCGGGTTCCATTAATTGCCACAAGGTTCTGGGGTAGGGTTGCGGCTTGGTGGCAGCAGTTTAAGTTGACCCGATTGAGGCAGGGTAAAGAGAAGCTTACTTCGTGGGAAAAGATGAAGAAAAAAATGCAGGTTGCTTTCCTCCCACACAACTACGGCCTATTGATGCACCAACGCTTCCAGAATCTCCAGCAAAATACTCATTCCGTGGATGATTATACCACGGAATTCTATCAGTTTGTAGCACGAAACGATATAGCCGAGACAGATGAACAGGTGATATCGAGGTATGTTGGGGGGTTTGTGACAATCTTTCCAATATTCCTTGAACATGCTTGATTTGTATTATGTGTCGGATGCCCATCAATGGGCATTACAGTTGGAAAAGCAGGCGAGTCATAAACCACCAACTACTTGGAGTGGTGCGGGAAGGACCACAACTCTTACCCCCGCCAAACCAGCGGCTCTCCTGCCACCGGCTGCCCCACCCATCGGTCGAGCAACGGGTGGTCCGGGGTTCAAGTGTTTTAAATGTGGTGAGCCAGGCCACCGTGCTGTCGAATGTCGAAAAGCTGATAGCGAAGGCAAGGCCTTGTTCCTGGAATATGATGAGGCTAAGGATAATCTAGTTAGTTCGTATGAGCACGACCCAATATTCAATACAGAACTTTCAAAAGAGAACGTGGAAGAGGTTATGGGGGATGTCGGCCCGATGCTGGTGGTTCGGCGAGCCTGTTATGCCCCTCGTGAAGCAGATGGTGATTCGTGGCTGCGAAGCAATGTATTCCAGTCTACCTGCACCATTGGAGAAAAGGTGTGCCGATTTGTGATTGATTCGGGGAGTTATGAAAATGTGGTCTCAGAGGAGGCAGTCGAAAAGCTTGGGTTGAAGACGGAGCCTCATCCTAATCCTTATAAGCTGGCATGGTTAAAAAGAGGTAACGACGTTAAAGTTTCTAAAAGATGTTTATTATCATTTTCTATTGGCTCTACACATAAGGATCAGGTTTGGTGTGATGTGGTGGCAATGGATGTTTGCCATCTCTTGTTGGGGAGGCCATGGTAGTTTGATTGCCGGGTTATGCATGATGGGGGCGTGAATACATATTCTCTCATGTCTAGGGGTACAAAGGTGGTGTTGCTACCTTCAAAGGAGATTGTATCCAAACCATCAGTTGGGGAGGGTACCAATCTGCTGACAAGGATGCAGTTTGAAGAGGAGATTTTGGAAACAAAAGTGTTATTTGTACTTATGAGTAAAGCGAGCTCGCAGGTAGTGCTTGATCAGAATGTTCCAGCTATTATCCAGCCCCTACTGTCAGAATTTCGGGATGTGTTTCCAATGGAGTTACCGGATGGACTTCCACCCATGTGAGATATCCAACATCAGATTGACTTAGTGCTGAGTTCAAGCTTGCCAAACCGGCCCCATTATCGGATGAGCCCGAAGGAGCATGAAGAGTTGCGGAAGCAAGTGGAAGAGCTGCTGTCCAAAGGCTTTATTAGAGAGAGCCTTAGTCCCTGTGCAGTACCAGCGCTATTGATTCCCAAGAAGGATGGTACGTGGCGCATGTGTGTTGATAGCAGGGCAATCAACAAAATAACAGTATAGTATCATTTTCCAATGCTACGCCTAGATGATTTGTTGGATCAATTGGTGGGAGCACAGGTTTTTATAAAGTTGGACTTGAAAAGTGGCTATCACCAGCTTCGTATTCGTCCTGGTGACGAATGGAAAATAGCCTTCAAAACGCGGGAAGGTCTGTCGAATGGCTGGTCATGCCGTTCGGATTATCAAATGCACCAAGCACATTTATGCGGATGATGAATTAGGCGTTGCGTCCTTTTATCGGTAAGTCTGTTGTGGTATATTTCGATGATATCTTGATATATAGTGCCTCGCCTGAGTTACATTTACAGCATTTACGGGATGTTCTCACTGTCCTACGGAGAGAAAAGTTATTCGGGGCGATCAAGAAGTGTGTGTTCTTGATAGATTCAGTGTTATTCTTGGGTTATGTCATGTCCAAGGATGGAATTTCAGTTGATGAATTGAAAATTAAGGCTATTCGGAGCTGGCCTCAACCAAAGACCCTCTTTGACATCCGTAGTTTTCATGGGTTGGCAGCTTTCTATCGGCATTTTATTCCTCACTTCAGCACTATTATGGCGCCAATTACTGATTGTATGAAGGGTGTCCGTTTTATGTGGACAAATGTAGCAACCGAGGCCTTTCAGTTGGTGAAGCATAAATTAACATTTGCACCTAGGGGTGTGCACAGGTCGGGCGGGTCGGGTATGGCCCGCCACCCGAACCCGACCCGACCATGGCGGGTAAAGGAAAAATCAACCCGAACCGAATAATGGTATATACCCGCCCGTGTGGCCGATTTTTTTGGTCGGGTCGGGTCGGGTCGGGTCCGGCCAAAATCGAAGCAATCTATATGTGTTGTTCTTCTTTTGGTCGGGTTTGGTCGGGTCGGGTAAGAAAAACAGCACCCCGAGCCCCGAACCGAAAACTGATTTTTTTGGGAAATTCAACCCGTACCCGACCGAACCCCATGTTCGGACCCGCCCGAAACCCTTCGGGTCGGGTCGGGTCGGGTTGGTCAGGTCTTGGTTTTTTTTTGCACACCCCTATCTGCACCGGTCTTAATTCTGCCAGACTTCTTTCAGCCCTTCGAGTTACATTGTGATGCGTCCAAGGTGGGAATTGGGGTTGTTCTCAGCCAACAGTCGAAACCGGTGGCATTTTTTAGCGAGAAGTTGATGGGGCAAAGATGAAGTACAATACTTATGATATGGAATTCTATGCCTTGGTGCAAGCACTAAAACACTGGTACTACTATCTTATTCACAGCGACTTTGTCTTGTATTCTGACCACGAAGCGTTGAAGCATCTTCATACACAAGATAAGTTGTCTGACCGGCATGCAAAGTGGGCAGGTTACATTCAGCAGTTCTCTTTTGTCATTAAACACAAGTCGGGTGTGCTCAATCGTGTGGCCGACGCCCTCAATCGCCGCTCCAGCTTCCTCACAATGATGCGTGCAAAGGTAATGGGTTTTGATGCATTCCGTGAATTATTGGCTGAAGATTCTTATTTTTCTGAGGTGTTAGCAGTTGTTACGAGTGGGGTCTAGTCAGACTTTCATGCGCAGGATGGATACCTTTTCAAAGGAAACCGGTTATGTGTTCCGGATTTTAGCCTTCGGTTAAAAATTATTAAGGAATTGCACAACGAGGGCCATGTCGGGAGGGATAAGACTTTTGCTTTGGTGTCAAAGGCTTATTTTTGGCCAACATTGCGGCGGGATGTTTATCGGTTTGTGGAGGGTTGCCATATTTGCCAGGTGTCTAAAGGAACAGCAACCAACGCTAGATTATACACGCCATTGCCTGTTCCGTCGCAGCCATGGACTAATGTGAGTATGGATTTTGTGTTGGGCTTACCTCGTACTCAACGGGGTAATGATTCTATTTATGTGGTAGTAGACCGTTTTTCCAAAATGTCCCACTTTATTCCTTGCAAAAAGACCACGGATGCGGTAAAGGTTGTTGAGCTTTATTTTTCTGGAGTGTATCGTTTGCATGGGCTACCAAATTCTATTGTTTCTGACCGGGATACCCGGTTTTTGAGTCACTTCTGGCGCTGCCTCTGGAGGTTGGTCAACACTAAGCTCGACTTCAGCACGGCTTATCACCCTCAGACCGATGGGAGACTGAGGTGGTAAATTGATCTTTGAGCAACCTTCTTCGTAGTTTGGTGGGTGAGTACCTCAGGAGTTGGGACCAAAAGTTGAGCCAAGCCGAGTTTGCATTTAACCACTCTGTTAACCATAGGACCGGTTTTTCCCCTTTCCAGGTGGTCATGGGTTCAACCCCCGATCACCCATTGATTTAGCTCCAGTCCCGGACTTAAAGCAGATTCATGGTAAAGCTGAAGATCTTGTTCAACAGTTGCAGAGCATTCATAAGAAGACTGCGCAGCACTTGCGTGACTCTACTGCCAAGTATAAGCTCGCGGCCGACAAAAAGCGGCAGTTTGTGGAATTTGAGGTTGGCGATTTCGTGTATGCCGTCCTCACAAAAGACCGCTATTTTGCGCATGATTATAACAAGCTTGCTGCTCGCAAAATTGGTCCCGTTTAAATCACTGAGAAGATCAACCCCAATGCCTACCGTTTGAAGCTTCCGAGTCATGTACGTACTGCTGACGTGTTTAACGTGAAGCACCTCCTACCATTCAAGGGTGACAGTTCATCTGATAATGAGACAAATTCGAGGGCGAATTTCTTTTTAGATGGGGGGATGATGCAGTAGCCAAAGAGGAGGAGTTTCATTTTAAACATGCCAAGGCCCATTTCTACTAACCGGTATTTTCGTAATATTACTAATCATGGATTTAGGTGACGGACTTGCCTGGGTTCAATTTGAAATGGCCCAACAGTCAGAACACATGGCCAACGGCCTTGTGCCATGTGTTTTTTAGCCTTCTGAGGCCGTTTAGGCCTCCAAATGGGCCTTTGTTCTGTTTTTGGGCCTTTCTTTGCGCTCTCATAATTTTCCGTAGGAAAGTCCGATTCAGCCCATTCTTTGTTCTGAAGTCTTGTTTTTCCGTCTAGTTTGTGGGTCCGTATTAATTTCGGTAATGTTTCTTTATGTTTTCTAGCTAGGGTTCGCGTTGCTACCTTTATATTCGGTTTTATGTCTTAGGGCTTAACAGTTGATTATTGATAAAGAAAAGAGTCAGAGAGAGTTTCTCTAAAATATTGTGTTTGTGATTGTCCTTATCGCTTCGATCATCAGTTTTTTTATACGCTTCCCTGCATCAGTTCGACATGCCTCTAGGAGTTTGTTATTAGTCAGCTAACTTCCAAACGCTGGAAATTGAAAACCAATTAAGAATGTCAGAAAGCTGCGACCTTTGCCTAATCGGAATTAGTAAAAAAGAGTTTAGAGCAAAAAATACAGAGAGTTGCATGACATTGAAAAAGAATTTAACATGCAGGAAGTGAGCACCAACTTCAATGGCAAACAGCTCAATATTCTTTTCAGAGAATTAACAAGGAAAAGGCTTATGATATCGAATTTCTTCATGTTCTTCCACTTAATGCCTAATCACCCTGTATTTGGTATAGGCTTTTCAGCTTATAAACATGAGTATCAAATGGTTACTATAATTCCGAATGATCTTAGAATGGGCACCAAAGCCAATTACCTTTGTGGTTGTTATTTTTATTGTTTGTCGTAATATCAGTCGTAGCCCATATTACAAACTGCTTGATCAGATTACCTTTTTGGGTATGCCAAAAAAAAAATAGAAATAAAGAAATAACTAAAAAAAAAAATCACGAGAAGAAATTAATGTGGAAGAATCAGAAGATGAGTCGAATTTTCCCTGGAAGTGTATTTTATATGCAGTGCAAAAACAAATACCTGTGTGCGAAGCTTTGGTTTTTCCTGGCCACATATCGTAGATAGACTTATTAGTCACTGATTAGTTCACGGTCGATATCTATATAAGGGATGTAAGCAATCTTATGCCAGTTTTCTCCTTCCTCCCTGCGGCAACGAGGCTTCAGCAATGGACAGTCATCAAATTTCAATGAAATGAGGGAAGTGGGAAGCCCTTCTTCTGGCAAGGATTGGAGCTGAGGGCACTCGAAAATAAATATGCGTTCGAGAGAGCCAAGAAGTTGAAGGCCCCTTTTGTTGAGTGATTTGAGATTCGGCAGATCTCCGAAGCAGAGATATGTAAGAGTGGAGGGCAGCAGCCCCTCCTCGGGGAACGACTCCAACACATCTTCAGAATCACCGAACAATACAAAGCTTGTGAGAGAGGGTAAAGTTTGCAAACCCCAATCTCTTCGCCTACCAACAAGTTTCTTGCAATTCGCGATATGAAGATCACCTAATTTGGAGGGCAGACCCCCTTCCGGAAAAGACTCAATTTCTGGACAATTCTCTAAGCTTAATGACTGAAGAGATGGGAGAAGGGTGTGTATTTGTTCTGGAAGAGCCTTAAGTTTCTTGCAACCCTTAATTTTAAGTGTCTCAAGTAATGTCAGATTTTGGAGCTCAATTCCGTCTGGAATCATCAGCGTATCAAAATTCGTACATTCGACAATACGTAGATCTCGAAGCTTTGGGAATAAACCTAGTGGAAGGGATATGAGACTCTCACACCTCACCAATTCCAAACTTTCAAGGAACATATTGCGGTTGCTCATCTCTGTGACATATAGCCTTGGACAATTCTCTACACTCAGCTCCTTCAGATTTGTTAGCTCGCTTGGAAATTCCTTCAAATTTGCAAAGCCTGAAATCTCCAGTTTTTTGACAGAAGAAACACTTCGCCACTCCAATTTTACCCCTTGGCATTCCTTCAATAGTAGCTCACGTAGAGAAGTAGTCCTCGAAAGTGAAGTCACAAGTTCTGGGCATTCCTCTATCTCAAGCTTTTGAAGCCGGGAGAACTCTCCAGCATCTAATATGCACCAATCCACCAACCCCGACATTTTTTCAAAACGTAGAGTCTCTAGAGATTGAAACGGTTTGCTTAAAGAACCACTCTCTCCATAAAATTCATGGCCCACGTTCGTTATATTGGGCATCCTTGCAATGGTAAGCTCTTTCAAAGAGGGCAGTTGACCAAGTGGTGGCAAGGAAAAGCAATTCTCGCAATTCTTCAAACTTAACGACACCATATTGCAAAACGATTGATCTCCTAACCAAGTAGGAAATCTTGTGCCTCCATAATTTTTTATCTCAAGGTGCTTCAAGTTTGTATGAGGCTCTAGCTTTTCAAGCACATCTCTTGCATTCTGTGAGTCTTCTATAATGCTATCCCATTTTAACGCTAGCTTTTCAAGGTACTTTTTCTCACTCATCTTTGCTTCCAATGCATCGTTGCCACTTTTCACATTTTGCAATCCTGATATGGAGATGGTTCCGCGAAGACAATGAAACTCCCTCAACTCATTAATACCTAACCCGCTGCACCTTCCCACTACAAAAGCAGTTAATTGTTGAAGATCTTTCAACCTACTTATATGCATTGGCATCTCTTTTAATTTGGTTCCGCTTAAATCAAGATGACGCAATGAAATCAGTTTTACAATCCCTACCGGTAATGTTGTAAGAAGATAACAATCAGATAACAACAATGTTTCTAAATTATACAACATACAAATTGATTCTGGCAACTCTTTGATTAGGGTGTCAGAAAGGTCCAAAAAGCGTAGATGTTTTAGATTGCCAATTGAATGAGGCAATTCCTTAATCATATACAGTGACAGCGACAACAGTCGTAATCGTGTCAATCTCGACAAAATCTCATCCAAAACCTTTTTGCTCAACAACCCAAATACTTTATAATTTCTATGCCGTAATGGCAGAAAAGTTCTTAAACACTTAGCCTCCATAATTCCCTTGAACTTCTCAAAGCTACCAAAGCGTTTAACATAGGAGAAATGACGTACCTTATTAGAAATACTGTGTGGCTTGCCTTCCTCTAGGCTATAACAGAAATCTCCCATCACATATTGAGCTAAATCATGAACAAGATCATGCATGACAAACAAAGAATTATTAGCATTTGATCTCTGAAAAAATGACCTTGAAAGCAATTCGCGGAAGCACTCATAACCTTCTTCTTCCACTGTCTTATTATTCTTGGGCTTCACCAGAAAACCTTCTGCTATCCAAATTGAGACTAATTCCTTCATGTCAAATTCATAATCCTTAATAAATATGGAACAAAAAGCAAAACATCTTTTCAAATGGGAGGGAAGATAATAATAGCTCAATCTTAAGGCTGGAAGGATGTTACTCTTCTCCTCCGATAATTCCCATATGGCACTTTCCAATATACTATTCCAATCCTTAACATCTTGTTGGTAGCGCAAAAGACCACCCAGTGTTTTTGCAGCTAAAGGCAAACCTTTACACTTTTTCACAATCTCCTTGCCAACCTTTTCAAGGTTAGGATGTGCATTGCAATCTCCCTTCTCAAAAGCATGTTTGGAAAACAACAACCAACTATCTTCCTCTGGTAATTCCTTCAACCAATGAATAGGAACTGTTTGCATGATAGATGCAACTCTCTCATTGCGCGTTGTAACAATAATCTTACTCCCGCATGCTCCAAATCTGAAAGGAGTAATCAAGGTGTCCCAATGTTCATAGTTCTCATTCCAAACATCATCCAAGACAATAAGAAACTTCTTCCCACCCAATGATTCTTTCAACTTAACTTGAAGCAAGTTTAGGTCTTTTGCATCAAAAGCCGGCCAAATGACTGACTCTACAATTGTTCTTGTGATACTTAAAACATCAAATACGTCAGAGACACAAACCCATGCTTTCTTATCAAAATGCGCATCCACACTGCCATCATTGTACAGAAGTTGAGCAAGAGTGGTCTTGCCCATCCCACCCATCCCGACAATCGGGATCACGTCTATCTTATTACTATTTTCTCCATCAGAGAGCAACAATTTCATTATCTCTTCCTTGTCATTCTCCCGTCCATAAACACAGGATTCATCCACCAAAGAAGTTGTTGGCAACCTGGTTTGGGACCACTTCCGTGCAGCAACTTCTCTCAAACCAAGTACATCTTTAGCTTTCACGAAATGGTCTAACATGCCAATCATTTTCTCTAATTTGGAGTTCACACCACGATCAAAAAAGCTACTGAAAGTCGAGATCACAGAATCTTGTAAACTTTGTTTGCCTCTTGGGTACTCAGCTTCCACATTCCTCCGCAGAGCCTCAGTAGCAATCTCATCCATTAGGTCCTCGGCGTGGTAGACAGCATCTTTAAGCTCGTCCAGCCAAGCTTTCACAGCTCGATCAGTGATCTGCCTGTCCTCTGCATCGTTGAGCCCCTTATTAAGTTCAAGTAATGTCACCTTCAGCTTCATGAGAAGACTTTCGTCATTCTTTCGACCCTGAAAGAAGTTGATGAACTCTTCAGAAGCCAAACGGTCGAGCAGCACTCCAAATGCAGCGCCTAGAAATGCCTCTCCAGCCATGTTTTTTGCAGACAAAAGAGATCAAAACACGGTTGGGAAAGAATGCAGGAAACCAAGATTGAAAGTCTTTGCAACCTACAGAATGAATGTATTTTTCAATTCATGGAGTATTTGTTTCGTTAGCGAGAAAAATATAATAAAAATTAAAATCAGAGAAAGTGAAGTAAAGAAAAAAAAAAAATTTTTGCCTGCATCCGTTTGATTAATATGAAAATTTTGCAAGAACATAAGCAAGTAAAGTATTGTTGTTGATTCTCATAATAAATAAAATTTTCCTGTATTTTTTATGAGAAAAAGGCAAGTTTTCTACATTTAGAGGGTTGTACGAAAAAAATTATTTTCTATTATTTTTTAGAACATTCTTACTAAGTAAAAACCAAAAAGTACTTTTCGTGATGCTCGGTACCTATGATAGTGGGGTCTTGGTCGTCTCAAATCCATTCCCTTTTGGTTCCGATGGTTCAGTTGCGGAATATGTGGCTAGTAGAATTGGTCTTTCTTTTCCTTTCGGTTGGCTCCTCGCTAACTTCTTTTCTTTCTTTGGTAGTGGGTGGCATATGATTGTTCATAGCCAGGTGCCAATATAGTTGGGATGTAGGTTTTTGGTTGTGATGCCGCTTTCCTCCCGCTTCTGTTTAATGTTTGTAACTTTCTGTTCGGAGATTAATAAAATTATTTTGCCGATCAAAAAAAAAAGTACTTTTTTTCTTTTTCTTGCAATTTCTACCATTATCTTACTAATTAAATGGACCAAATCAAACGGACCCGGAGTGAATTGAGAGCATTAACTAGTGGGTGAGTGGAATTTGTAAAGACCAAATTCTGAAGTGTGTATTGGCAATTCCATATAACAAAACACATATTTTATATCGAGTTGTAAATTTAATTATTTCTTATAAGCTAGTGAGTCTGTATAGGATTAGAGTAGAAGGAATCATTATTATTTGTAATTGAGAGTGAGTGTTTGGGATAAAAAAGGAGGTTGACTTTTGGGAGACGAATTTTGGCAAAGACGAATCGATGGATGGATCAATTCGGTTATCAATCGGCATAATCTTTTTTTAAATGAAAAAGAAACGCAGAAAAAGTATCTATATACGGATTTGTTTTTCTAGGTTTCCAACACAGCCTTATAAAAGAGAAAAAGGGATGGCAAGGATTGGGTGCTATATACTGAATATACATATACGCTGACTAAGAAAAAGATAGCATGCGGCGTCAGAAAGATCGAAGCAATAGTTCTATTTCAGAACTATTCCAAAGGAGAATTTTGACTAGGTTTTTTTTGGAGGACTTGTGGACTCAAAGCTGTTGGCAATCAAGATCACTGGGTGTCGTGTACGTGTAACTCGGCATGTGATACTTAGAATTTTATGAGGATTTGCATCGTTTGAATAGGTATATCTATAACTGCACAATGATTATAGTGATTTGATTCATTTCCGTGATTTTTACCCATTTTGGGGTTTTCCACGTATATCTTTGCGTTGTGTGATTGATTGCTTTGCGTAGTTTTTGCTTATAATTTTACTTAATGATTCGCATTCATTCTGTTAGAGTCTTTTACGCATTATTAGGGAACCCTGATTTTTCTATTGGTATCAGAGCCGGCTGCTCTTTCCGTAAGGATTTATTTTCCTAGAGCAGATCCATCATGAGTATGATCATGAATCACATGTCTAGAAATTTTCCTATACTTGTTGCTAATAATTTTGATTATTGGAAATCCAGAATCAAGGCTATAATGAGATCAGCCGGTGAAGAAATTTGGGACTCTTGTATTGTGGGGTACATTCGACACATGAAAACTGTAGGCAATAAGTTGGTTTAAAAAACTCAGTCCGAGTTATCAAGCACAGAAAAACCTTTACCGTACTTCAGGCTAATAACTGTGCACTTGATATTTTGTTTGCTGCTGTTGATATAAATGAGCACAGGAAAATAGCTAACTGTGAAATTGTGAAAGAGGCCTGGGTATTCTGGTTACTTGCCACGAGGGGACAGACGCTATTAAGCAGTCTAAGCTGCAAAGGCTTACCACGGAGTTTGAGACCATTAGAATGCAGGAGGAAGAGACCTTCAATCAATTCTACTCCAAGCTCATTGCCATCGTCAATAGCTGCGAGAACTTGGGTGAGCTAATTCCTTCTTTTCGTATTATTAAGAAAATTTTGCGCTCCTTACCTCCTAGATTTAAAATTCAAGTTACTATGGTAGAGGGTAAGAAAAAGTTAAAAGAAAAATCTGTCTAAGAAATAGTTGGGATTCTCCAAACTTATGAGGCTGACCTATTGCAATATGAACCTGTTAAACCCAAAGAAAAACCTTCGGAGACGCCGATTGCTTTTAAAAGTACTAAGAAATAAAAGAAAGGTTCAGATAGTGATAGTGATGTCGATCTTGAGGAGATGAAAGCATTTTTCAAACAATTTAAAAATAGTATGAACAAGAAAATTGATAAAGGAAAAGAGGGAAAAGGACCACCTGAGGGACCACAATGCTTTGAGTGCAATGGTTATGGTCATTACACCCAAGAATGTGCTAACAAAATGAAAAAGAAGGCTCTTGTCACTAAACCGTGGGATGATAGCGATTTCGATGAATCGAATGAAGAACAGGGGGGCGACGAAAATGATAAAGGAAACTTTTTGGTTTTTGGAGTAACTTTAAATTCACATGGTCATTCTGATTCTAGTGGTTTTGAAATAGATGATAGCGATGCGGATAGTTGTAATGACATAGTTGAGGTCAGAGAGAAGTACAACAAACTCCATGTTTTTAGTAAAAAACTGATAAAGGCGAGTGAAAAGTTTTTTGATAAGGTTAAGAAGTTAGAGAATACTTTGAATGATCGCACTCAAGAGAGAGATGAGAAAAATAAAGAAATTGGACTCCTCCTTGAGAAAAACAAAGCTTTGATTACGAGCGTCAAATCTAAGGGTAAATCAGAGGATGACACACAGACAGGGACCAAGGTGTTAGATCATATTCTGTCCATCCAACGGTGACCTAGCGATTGTTCAGGGCTTGGTTATCATGCAACGTCTTCAACTCCATCGATAGGGAGAAACGAAATTAAACGTCAAGGTAAAAAGACTAATGCGAATGACATGCAAAACATGAATAATTCTTCTACGACAGAGAAGCACATGGCAACAAAGGTAAACAGACATCCCAAGTGCAAGGAGGTAAAACCTAAGGTTATTAATACTGATAAGTCTCACGTTTTTACTCCTGTTGTTAAATTTGTCCTCACTTGTCATTATTGTGTTATGACTGGCCATATTAGACCATATTGTAGGAAGATGCATAAGTCACACACTTCACATGCACATGTATCTCGTTCTTATAGTCATAATTATTTTGTGCCGACGTATAGGCTATATTCGTCCATGCTGCTTTGCCCCTGTCTATCATAGGACACCTCCCTATTACCCTAAGTTGAATAATCGTAGGGAGTATTTTCAAAGGCCTAGACATAGGATGCCTTCGCATGCTAATGTTGAAAAACCCATGGCCACTAATGTTGAAAAGGGTAAGACTAGATAGATTTGGGTTTGTAAAACTGAGTTGGTCTCTAATGCTGATGATGACCTTGATTCTCTAGATGACTATAGTTCATCCGGAGAGGTTAACCTCGCCTTTTGAGGCTAGGTCGTAGTTCTATAACCTAGGTTTAATTGTTCTTGCATTACTCATTGCCTAGTGTTATGGAGTTTCATAGTTTTGTGTTTCTTTTGTTTCATAGTTTTTTTTAAGTCTTTAAAAAAAATTCAAAAAAAAAAAGGGGGGTTGTGATGATTGAGCATGATAGTCTTTCGTGTGTAGTTGAATATCATTGGATTTTATGAACATGTTCATCCATATTTTTGTTGCACTTCTTTCATGATATTTTCATTGCAATTAAGTTCGAATATTGTTAATAAATCATGAGTATTCGACATTATGTACACTCATCTATGGCTATTGTTCAGTTTCTCAAATAGAGATCACTTTTCTCATATGCTTCATTTTATCTTGTGTCTTCCCTTAGCCGTAACCACCTTTATGTGGTTTTCATTGATAGAGCCCTCGCTTATTCCAAAAAAACAAAAGAAGGAAAACATATATATTGGCTTTTGCTTATCTGGGAGTTCATTGAGTAATCGGACAATTGGGGTGAGGTATTCTCTCTCTAAGTGTTCGCGTCAAAAAATGGATAGACCTTGTGAAGGCATCCGTGTTGAACCATTTGCTTAGTAACCGGACATTGGGTATAAGGTATTCTTTCTCTCAATATTCGCGTCAAACATTTTGCTGGAAACAGCTCAATCGATTGGGTTAATTAATGGAGTCAAGGTAGGAGCAAATGGGGAGATTATTTCTCATCTCCAATTTGCGGATGACACACTTATTTTTTGCCAAAATAAGCTGGAGGAAATGGTAGCTTTGAAAAGGATTCTCAGAATTTTTCAACTCATATCTGGTCTGAATGTTATTTTCTCAAAGAGTGTGTTATGTGGGGTTAAATGTCAAGTTCATGAGGTGGAATAATTAGCTCAAGTGATGGTGTGTCGAGTGGGGTCTCTTCCTTTGAATTACCTTGGCTTCCCACTTGGTGCGAATCCTAGGAAAATTCAAACTTGGCAACCTGTGATAGATAGAGTGGAGAAAAGATTGGCAGTTTGGAAAAGAAGATTTATCTCCTCTGGTGGTAAATTGACTCTTATCAATTCCAATACTAACAATCTTCCTATCTACTTCATGTCTATCTTTAGAATGCCAATTTCTGTTGCAAGGAAAATTCACTACACCATTTTTTTCCATTAGTGGCATTAAAAAACCACCGGTAATAGTCTCAAAACTGCCGGTAAAAGTATATTACCGCCGGTAAAAGTTCCGTCGGCAAAACAATTGTTGGGAATACAAAAACGGCGGTAAATTACCGCCGGCAAAGGTTTCAGACTATTAACAGCAGTTTTGGTACCGCTGGTAATAGTTTCGGAAAAAAAAAGACATTGCCGAGATTTGAACCCGCGACCCGTTCATTAATACCCGAGCACTTACCCACTAAGCTACATAAAAATATGTGTTTTATTAGAAAATTAATAATATTTATATTATAATGTATTATTACCGGCAGTTTTTGCTTACCGCCGTTAATAGTTACTTTTATCGGCGGTTTTGCATTGCCGCCGGTAATAGTTACTTTTACCGGCGGGTTTACTAATGCCGTTAATAAACAGCGTTTATAATTACCTTTTGCGCCGGTTTGTCATTACCGCCGGTAATAGTACCCTTTTCCGATGGTTTTATTACCGCCGGCAAAGGCAATTTTTGGCGTAGTGATTGAAAGATTACAAAGGAAGTTTTTTTGGGGGGTTTCTATAGGTAAGAAAAAACTTCACTTGGTGAAATGGGAAGCAATAACAAAGAGCAAAGAGTATGGAGAGCTGGGGGTGAAAAGATTGTTCGAACAAAATCATGCTTTGTTAGCAAAGTGGTGGTGGCGATTCAGTATAGAAAAGGACTCTTTGTGGGCTAAAGTGGTATGTAAGAAATATGGATTATCACACCAAGACTGGCTCCCCAAATTACCGTCCTCAGGCCGTGCATCTGTTATTTGGAAGATATCTGTACAATTAGAAATTCGAAAGATGAGGAGGAGATCATAATTCTGTACAATTGGATAATACGTTGTTGTGGAAGCACAAATGGTTGGGGGATCAAACGCTGCAAGAGGAATATCCAAGATTGTGCATGGCATCTACGCAACAAGAGCAACTAGTGTGTAACATGATCAATAATGACGCAAATGGGGACTGGAATCTGACCTTTCGAAGGGAAAATTTTTAGCAGGAAAGAGCTCAGTTTATTGAATTACGCGAGAGATTATAGAATGTGGTCCGGGATTCGTAAAAAATGGATACTATGTTTTGGATTGGTGATTCAAATAATTTGTTCTCAGTTAAGTCTGTGTATGATTTTGGGATGCTTTTGCTTTTACTCCCAATACCGAACTTCAATCTCTGTGGAGAAATCTTAGTCCTTCGAAGGTTGAGATTTTCGTATGGATGGCATGTCAAAACAGAATTGCGACGAGGTCGATCTTGAACAATAGGAATATTATTTTGGGAATGGATGAACAAGGTTTGGCATGCCCATTTTGCCTTCAGGAAGAGGAAACGCCAGAGCATCTATTGATAACATGCCCGTTTTCTAGCCAAATTTGGTTGAAGATGGCAGAGTGGTGGAACATTGATTAGGTGACTCCTTCAAATCTGTTGGGATTATCCTCTTGGTGGTTTTCCTTCCGGTTCAAAAATCTGGAGAAATTTTAACAAAGTTGTTGATCCCCACCAATTGGTTGATTTAATCAAAACAAGGGCAGGCCTTGTGGATCAAAGCCAAATTCAATGTTAAGGTGTATACGGTGGAAGATTTTAAAAGGAATCTTGATGGTATTAGAAGGCTGACGATTTAGGTGTACCCTTGGGTGTATCTTTTGATGTAATTTTTCTTCAATTTTGTTTTTGCTTGGAGTTGTGGTGAACTTTCTGGTTCTCGCTTCCCTTTTACTCGATGTACCCTTTCGAGTTTAATAAAAAATTCCCTTTGCCGAGCAAAAAAAAAATATTCGCGTCAAATAGCGGTGGGGTAAAAGTAAAAATACAGTTATGAATTTCTATTGATTACTTCTTAAACAACCGCCTGTTGTTGAGGGGGAGCTTGTGATTAATTATCTGTGACTGGTTTGTCGAACCTAGAGAGGTGTATCTTGTTGAGGAGGTGTCCCTAGATGAACTTAAGCACTTGAGCATCTTGGCCTTGTTTTGAGTTGCTGAATTTTTTGGTCATGGATGCACGCACACACTTTCCTCTCATGTCGATGATCATAGTGTGTTGCATTCCTTCTACCTTGCATGGTGTTATATCATTAAGCAGTGCCTTAAAATTTGGATGTCTTTTTCATCTCATCTTATGATATAATACTTGCGATAAAACTATCTCATGCTCGTATCTTTACATTTCTCCTTCTCTTTTAGCATTTAGTTTAGTTTTATTTTATTAGATTTTGCATGGCTATTAGTCCTTCATTCTGCTATTGAAATAAGCCATTATGCTATTTATGCTAGTATTCATGCTTCGCTTAAATCTTTTCTTTGGCTGTTTCTATTGGTCACTCAGTGATTAATTCTCCGATACTTGCAATTATTGTTTTATTGTTTATCCTATTCGATCATTGTCATTCCATGTCAAATAGGGGGAGAATGATGAAAGGGGGAGTAGGTTGCTTATTATTCTAATTTGTTTGGATGCTGAGTTTTGTTTGTAGCTTCTCTACAACTCGATCTCAGTTCGTTAATTTTTCATTGTAGTGTGTTTTGTTATGGAAGTGCCAAAGGGAAAGATTGTAAGGACCAAATTCCGAAGTGTGTATTGGCAATTCCATTTAACAAAACACATATTTTATATTGAGTTATAAATTTAGTTATTTCTTAAAAGCCAGTGAGTTTGTATAAAATTAGAGTGGAAAGAATCATTATTATTTGCAATTGAGAGTGAGCGTTTGGCAAAGATGGATCGATGGACGGATCAATTCGGTTATCAATCAGCATAATCTATTTTTTAAATGAAAAAGAAACGTGGAAAAAATATCTATATATGGACTTGTTTTTTCTAGGTTTCCAACACAGCCTTATAAAAGAGAAAAAGGGATGGCAAGGATTGGGTGCTATATACTGAATATACATATACGATGATTAAGAAAAAGACAGTGTGCAGCGGCTGGAGCAAAAAGATCGAAGGAATAGTTCTATTTCAGAACTATTCCAAAGGAGAATTTTGATTAGGTTTTTTGGAGAGCTAGTGGACTCAAGGCCGTTCGCAATCAAGATTATTGGGTGCGGTGTACGCGTGAATCGGCAGATGATACTTAGAACTTTGTGAGGATATGCATCGTTTGGATAGGTATATTTGTAACTGCTCAATAATTATAGTGATTTAATTCATTCCTGTGATTTTTACCCATTTTGGGGTTTTCCACGTATATCTCTGTATTGTGTGATTGATTCTTTTGTGTAGTTTTTGCTGATAATTTTACTCGCGTTCGTACTGTTAGGATTTTTTACGGATTATCAGGAACCCTGATTTTTCAGAATTTGTGGAATAAATGTATTTTTGTATGAGCGGAATAAATGTATTGCTCCATCACATTTATGGAGAGCCATTATCACAGTTGACTCTGTTCGTTTCCAGGTCTCAAAACCTCTACCTACGGTTTTTAATAAATTTTATCTACTTTTCATTCGTTATTTTTAAAAACCTCCATCTAAATCCAAACCAAACGGGACAAGAAAACAGATCAAAGTTTTTTTTTTTGTGCTCGGCAAAAGGAAATACCCTGAAAGATTATAGTTTTAACACTCGAATACCATCTAAATACCCTGAATACCATCTAAATACCCTTTGAACTCCTCGATCGAATACACTTTAATGTCAAACTTAATCTTCATCCACATGGCCACCCTGCACTTGATTAAGTCCACTACCTCCTCAGAGCTGATCCCCACGCTCTGGAATACTATCCTATTCCGCATAATCCAAATTGACTAGATCGTTGCAAAGAAACAGGCTTCCCAAATATTTTTTTCCAAGTTACGAAAACTAGAATCAAACCACCAACTCGCCACCCCAGCTACCGAAGGAGGACAAACCCAAATAAAATGCCACCAATCCAAAATTTGTGACCATATAGTCCAGGAGAACTTACAGTGGAGGAGGAATAAATGGTTGGGCGTTTCCAGGCACAACAAACACAACGGACAAGTTTGATCATTCAGCACAATGTTCTTGTTGATTAGAATGGACTTTGAGGCCACCCATTCCTGAATAACCATCCAAGCCAATATTTCCACCTTCGGAGGGCACAAATTTTTCCAAATCGAACCCAAGAAAACAGATCAAAGTTGGATTGCTGGACCAACAAAACAATAAACAGTAGTAAAAATAACGAATACCTAGCGATACATGTTGGAAGCTTACCTTAGAATTTTATGGAGAAAACTGAAACTGCTACGCCTTTTTAAGTCCATGATAACGAGAGAACGCAAACCCTATTCTTTCTCTCTCAACCCTAGCTACCACAACTTTTCCTTCTCCTTTTCCCTCCCTCCCTGTGGATTGCATACCCATATGCGGCGGCATGAGAGGAGAGCTATGGTACTATTTCGATTCCCATTCGTTAATCTTTTTTCCTTTTCTTTTTTCCGTCTCTTCAAATCAACGACTCGTCGTCTAATCTGTAAAAGTTTTGTCTCTTGTTTTACGAGAGTTGTTAGTTTCGTCGTTGGACGAATTCTGTCTACAGATCAAGTTCTCTCAATCAAGGTGTTTCACGTTGATATATGTGCTTTCAGCGTGCTATTCTACGCGATGTCTTTGGCAAGGTAACTTGTGACGGCTTGTCAGATCTATAGCTTTTAGGAGTTAATTAGGGTATTCATACTTGATGAGTGCATCTGATCATCTGGGTATTTTGTATTTTTTGTCCTTAACTTTGCAGTTTTTCTATTTTGAGACTTCTAATTAGACAATATGTCAATTTGTGATTTTTATTGACAAATTTTTTTTTATTTTTGTATGTATATTTATGGTGATAGTTACAACTTTGAATTTATTCTAGATAGTTACGACTTTGAATTTATTCTACTTTTAAATTAACTTGTTGAACATGTCATTTGCAGTAATTAAAAAATAATTTTACTACGTAACCACAATTATTCGTACCTGAGTTCACAATAATTATACCACAAACAAATATATGTTTAAGATACCACAAATTAAATAATTATAAAAGATATAAAAAAATGTCGTACAAAAATCAACAATAGTTGTGCCTAAGCAAAATATATGCGCCACGTATTAAATTACACAACCACAAATGTTATAACAATACCATTGATTAGCGTTACCTTAGCACAATGTTTTGTACGAGATTTAATATAATTATTTTCAATTCCCGCCGTATTATTTCCTCAAATTTTCAACTCACGACATATTATCACAACTTTCAATTCTCGCCATATTATTTTCTCAAATTATAAATTTTCGCCCATACAACACCTCAATAATTTGAACTAAAAATAAAATTTCCGCTCAAACTTTTCACCCAAGAAATTTACCAAAAGGTTAGTACTATACCAAAATTTTCGAGCACAACTATAATTTTTGCTCAAAATATTCCCCTCAAATCAATTTCTTTCTCAACAAAATTTATTTCTCAAAAAAAAAAAATCCCTCCTTTTTTCACGGAAAAATAAAAATTCATCCAAAATTCAATTATCCAACTATCTCAAGACAAGGGTTTGGGTTCAACTTTTTTGTTAATTTTGCGTGATACACATGGTGATTGCAGTAATTATTTTATAATAATGGCAATAAAAAAAAAGTGTTAGTTTAAGATTTTTGGCTACTTTTTAACATACGAGAAGAATACATAATAGTGTATTCATATCAATTATTACAATAATTAAAAGATACTTCAGCAATAGAGGACATGAAGCCTAGACGTGAACAAAATGATCAAGTCTAATCATTGGTTAATTTTAGGTGAAATTCCCCGGAGACCTCCTCACATATGCCTCTTTTCTACGGAGACCCCTATTGTGTAAAAGCGTCCAAACACACCTCCTAAACTATAATTGTTACCCAGCTTGACCCCTTCCATTACATTGCCGTTAAGTATCAAGGGCAAATATTACAAATTGGACGAAAATACCTGCATCTCTCTCTGAGATCTGTAACCAGCATATGAGATACTTCTCTCTCTCTCTCCAGCCGACGAGAAGAAAACCTAACTACTCCATATTTTTCTAGATCTCACAATCAGATGTCTAACTTCCTAAGTTCTTTTCGACTGAAAAATGCTCCTAAATTTCTTCACTTTCGTCCTCACAAATGGAGATCAATGGGTTCTTTCCGCTTTTTTCTTCTTAGTTTAAATCTCTTATTTTTTTCCATACCACAATAAATACTAGAAAAATTAACTTTTTAAACAAAATGTATATGGTTTAGGGTTCAAACTTCAAACAAAAGTTGAATCAATGTGCCAGGGGAGGAGATGAAGGCACGTGCATGCCCACGAAACTAGGATTAATATTACTTCCCAAAAAAAAAAAAACCTAGGATTAATACCATGTCAAGTGTAGTAGTTGAAGACAAATACAAAAACCAATCATGCTCTCCGAACAAGAATCAATAGGTACTGCTACGGGTCTACATGGTCCGGCGGTTCTAAAGAAATTCAAGAACCGAACCATATCTAAGGCTTCCAAATAATTAAGAAACATTAATCAGGCCGTTGCACATATGAAAACAACCACAAATATCAATAGGTACAATTAGTGGTACATGGTCCGGATTGGATCAATTCTATAGAAATTCAAGAACTGAACCATATCTAAGGCTTCCAAAGAATTGAGAAACTTAACCAGACCATTGCACATATGAAAACAAACCACAACAAAATCAAAGACTGGTCCAGTTTGGAACATACCAGGTAGTTCTTTAAAATAGCTAACAATTTCCTTCTCAAGACGATGAAATCTTTTTTTTTAATCCGAAGAAGATGAAATCTTATTGCCAAACTGAGAGAGAGAGAGAGAGAGAGAGAGAGAGAGAGAGAGAGACGATTGCTAGAGAGACACGTAAGAATGAAAGAAAGAAGATGAAATCTTATTGCAAAACTTGGAGGGGGGTGGGGGAGGGAATCGATTGGTAGAGAGACATGCGAGAATGAAAGTTAGTAATGGCGGCTGATTTTGTCACTTTTTTTTTTAATGCCACTCTCTTGCAAATATATTTTTGATGTAAAAATACACTTGCAGGGAAGTGATGTCAACAAAAAGGGAGTAGCAAAATTATTTCCCTTAGTAATTAAATTTGAAACCCCTGAATAGAATTCTGAAACAACTCAAATTTGAGATATTTGAGGATGTCAAATTTTTTTAACATTTACGCAGTAATTTGATATGTTAAAATTTGACATTTTCAAAATATCTGTTCCAACTAACATGCCAAATTTTTTATTTTAGAAATTTTGGAGCGAAACAATGAAAGAAAATGGCCTTTAGTGCAGTTGTTATAGGCCCCACAACGCCATTATCAACCAACCAAAATAAAGTTATGAAGGTGACCGGACCAAATAAAAGATAGGGACCATCGTCCTAGGGGAGTATAAGAAGTTACTAAAAATTTATTTTGGACATCACAGAGACTAAATTTAATTGGTTGTTATAGTAAAACTCATAACGCGTAAACATAAAAATAATATCCAAATGCATAAACACAAAAAATAATATTAAGAAAGATCCAATACCATCTAAGGAAGGATATTTTGAGGAATCCACAACGTTTAATAATGCAACATTAAGTCACTAATGAACTGGACTCCGCTCCATTGGACCTTCCATTAGTGAATGATAAGATATTAGATATCGTATCACCCGATTGAGACTTATAAGGTATATAATAATCATTTAAGAAGTAGAGTCCTATGGACCAACGACATTAAAATATGAAGCTATACATATAATAAAGCGAGAATATTGTTTCATCGTAATTTGCGAACTTAATTAAGAAAAGTAAATTTGGAAATTGTCAGTAGAATTCCAACCGCGTAAATAGAAAACAAGATTTGAAGATCTCAGGCCTTGTAGTATTAATATAAAGTACAGGTAACGTAGGACCAACGACAACAATCGAAAATGGAATATTACATGCATCTTCTTTTGTGAACTGTAAACAAAAAAATAGTAATAATAATAATTTTGCCTAAGTAAAAAAAAAAAAAAACGTTTCAAGTTTAACCAAGTGAATGTAATAAGTACGATTAAAAAGCCTACTAGTGTTAACGAGTCGGGCTCCGTGGCCTGTGGGATCCGCGTGAATACAAAAACGGGAATATAGTTTCCAATAACGAATGATGCAATACTTTATTGTCTTAGTAGTGTGTTGCCTATGTGATTCACGGGGAGCTGTAGTGCACTCTCTACACTATACGTGCAGTCTATATTTGAAGTGCGGTTGATTCAACCATCTATTTTGGCAATGAATAGCTCGGATTAGTTGGAGCTCAGATTAAATCTAAGCCGTCTATACCGAGATGGACGGTTGGAGCAACCGCACTATAGCCCCTCCCAATCGGACGCAGGGTGCTACCCGCACTACATGTGTAGTGTAGTGTGGCCTATCCGACCTTCCAGGATGGCTCGGATTAAATCCAAGCCGTCTATACCGAGATAGACGGTCGGATCGGGGGCAACCGCACTACAGCACCTCCCAATTCCTCCTAATTCGATTCATGGCACAATTCAATTTTTAAGTGCTTTTTTTAAATAAAAAAAAATTGGGCCTAGGGTCCATTATAGCATGTTTCTAACCCACTAGGTCCATTGATCAAGTTTTTAGCCCACTAAATCTACTAGGGAAATGCTACAATACACACCCCTTATTTGGGTGTGTATCATATGCACCTCCCAAAATGTTATGAATTATAGAGAAACTAGCGCTAGCCCGTGCCTACGGCACTACGCATTTCTGTTGGAAGGAGATGGTAATTGTGTGATTTAGGTGAAAATCATAGGCACTTAACCGGAAAGTGAGAGAATGCACTACAACCTTTGGATCAAATAAATCTAAGCCGTCCCAATAACTTGTCCCCACACTCTTCTATTTTATAATAGAGATGTTACGAATTATATTGCTAAAAAGTTACGAATCGTATAAAGGTTACGAGATACATCGAAATGTTATGAATCATAATGAAAATGTTACTAATCGTATTGCTAAAAAGTTATGAATTCTAGAATAAAAGTTACGAAACATACTAAAATGTTATGAATGAACAATAAAATAGGTGCATATGGTACACCCTTTTATAGGGTGTGTATTGTAGTCTTTCCCAATCTACTAATATGTATTTGGTAATACATAAAATCAACTACATTTAAAAAGGAAAATAATGCCTGACAGATTTACCCTTCCATCCGTTTAGCCCATTATCCCTTTTACGTTTGAAATCAAATCATGCAAAAATCTCGGGAAATATCAGTTACATTGGAATAGAGCGACAGAGAGAAAGAGCGAGAATTTGATTGATTGATCTTACAATAATCTCCTCCGGTGATCAATGTGAAATAAATACTTATTCATGGAGTGAATTGAGTACATTGACACGAGAGTGAGCAGAAAATTACATGGAATGAATTGAGTACATTGACACGAGAGTGAGCAGAAAATTACACAGCAACAAAATATTGTTTAAAATTTGTGAATACTGGGTGGATGAGATTGCCTAAATCCAATTTTGTTGAGAAAGCTCGGTTTATCTAAAAAATGTTTTTCTTTTTTTCTCAGCAAACGAAACAAATTTTATAAATCTCAAAATGTTCTTAAAAATGTTACATGTTGTGTGTGTATGTTATGGTTTTTTTTGTTTTTTTTTTAATTTTTTTTTTGGTTAGGTATGCATAGAGTACCTTGAGCAGGACAAATGTAGTATTTTTTTTATTCATGGAGTGAAATGAGTACATTGACACATGGGTGAGCAGAAAACTACACGTCAACAAAACATTGTTTAAAATTTGTGAATACTGGGTGGATGAGATTGCCTAAATCCAATTTTGTTGAGAAAGCTAGGTTTATCTTAAAAATGTTACGCGTTGAGTGTGTGTATGTTACAGTTTTTTTTTGGCTTTTTTTTTGTGGTTAGGTATGCGTAGAGTACCTTGAGCAGGACAAATGTAGTATTTTTTTTATTCACGGCGTGAATTGAGTACATTGACACGTGGGTGAGCAGAAAATTACACATCAACAAAACATCGTTTAAAATTTGTGAATACTGGGTGGATGAGATTTCCCAAATCCAATTTTGTTGAGAAAGCTAGATTTATCTTAAAAATGTTACGCGTTGTGTGTGTATGTTACGGTTTTTTTGTTTTTTTTTTAATTTTATTTTATGGTTAGGTATGCATAGAGTACCTTGAGCAGGACAAATGTAGTATTTTTTTTATTCATGAAGTGAATTGAGTACATTGACACGTGGGTGAGCGGAAAATTACACGTCAACAAAACATTGTTTAAAATTTGTGAATACTGGGTGGATGAGATTGCCTAAATCCAATTTTATTGAGAAAGCTAGGTTTATCTTAAAAGTGTTACGCGTTGTGTGTGTATGTTACTTTTTTTTTTTTTTTATGGTTAGGTATGCGTAAAGTACCTTGAGCAGGACAAATGTAGCATTTTTTTTTATTCATGGAGTGAATTGAGTACACTGACACGTGCGGAATTTATGTACATATATTTTTTATGAGGGCAAACACTGGCACACTGGTTAAAAAAGGGAAAATTACACGTCAACAAAACTTTGTTTAAAATTTGTGAATACTTGGTGGATGAGATTGCCTAAATCCAATTTTGTTGAGAAAACTAGGTTTATCTTAAAAATGTTACGCGTTGTGTGTTTATGTTACGGAGTTTTTTTTTTTGTTTTTTTATGGTTAGTTATGCGTAGAGTACCTTGAAACTATATTGTACTCGTAGTTTAGATTCTGGTATGCATATTTTTGGTGCATGGTACTTATGCTTTTTGTTAGGGGTGAGTGTATACTGAATTAGTTTAGTTTTATAGTAAATCGAGAACTAAACCAGGACCTACGATTTAAGAATGTGGAAAACTAAACAAACCCATAAAAATCATAGAACCAACCAATCCAAATATTAAAATACGATTAGGTTTTTATTTTAAACTAGGGGTTGCTTGGATCTGAGATATCACTTTCATACACTATTTTGTCTATGACTTGCAATTTTTTTGGGTCATTAAATACGCAATTTTATTGTAAGATTAGTGCATATTAGGACAGGCCGTACAGTAAATTCCAAAATACTTACGTATTTTTTTTGGCTCAGATGCGTTTTGTTGATATTAGTTTGGAAGATGCTAAGGTATCCCCTCATTTAGGGGGAATACGAATGACAAAGGCATGATGTTATGCCATTTTGTAACTCGGTAAAATATGGCATAACATGATACACAAAAATAGCATAACAAAAACCTAAAATGGCATAACATTTAGAATTTTTTTAATTCACTTTTTTTTTTTTTTTGAGGGACACCTATTATGCCTTTTTTAATAAAATGACATAACATGAGTCTACACTAATGGCATAACCGTTATGCCATTAGGGCATAAATACGACACCATAACGGGAGATACCTTAGACGTTCCCAGTTATGCATTTGTTTTAGCCAAAATGTTTGTAATCAATCCCAAGGGGTTAGCTTCAATATTGATGGAGCCAGAGAGGGACAAGTGGCGGCAGCTGCCACCACAACGAGTTCAAAAAATGTTATTACTATATTGAAAGTATACATTTTATCTTCAAATTATATAGATCCGCCACCACTAGATTATTATTATTATTTTTTTTTTTATATAGGAAGTCTTTAATCCTCTAGCTTCTTTTTTTTTCTAAGAAAGGAGGACGAAGAAAATAGTCAAAAACCAAATTCATTGGGCCAAGTGAAATATTCTGAAATATGAGGTCTACATTAACAAAAATCAAACTTTACACTGTGTCTTATACAAACTCTGTGGTGAAAAGATAACGGGAAAAAACTTAAAAGTAAACAGAAAGAAAGGAAGAATATATGTTGTGATTGAGTGGCGGTAGACTCACAAGAAACCAGAAGGACATTGCTAGAAGTTTGATATCGATTCTATCATCGATGCTTTTAACTCTCTCTCTCTCTCTCTCTCTCTCTCTCTCTCTCTCTCTCTCTCTCTCTCTCTCTCTAGGCGATTTCATCAGGCGACAAATTAGGGCTTCTCCTGCTTGGGGGGGGCGGCGGCCGCCGTCCTCCTCCTCGTCCCCCCCGGGCCCGTCTTCTCTGCCTCTCTTCTCCCTGATCTTATTCATTCCCTCCTTCTCCCATCGCTCCCTCTTCTCGCCTCTGGTTCGGGTTTCGCCGCCATCGTGTGGTGGCCTCGCCACTGTGTGGGTGGGCTTGTTTTCTGGGGCTGGGCCACCGTCCTCCACCCCATGGGAAGGCGTGACGTTTTTGGGTCTCTATCTCATCGTCTCCGGCCGGAGGTTTCTTGGCTCCTCCGGTATGCCTAGCGGCGTCGAGTGGCTCGGTTGATGTGGCGGTTGTTGGGCGGTGGTGTGGGGTGGAGGTTTTGGCGTGGATCTGGTGTGAAGATGGTTGAAGTTTTTGTGTTTTGTCTGCTAATTTTTGTTTAATTTGCAGGTTTTTAGATTTTCAAAAATGGATCGGTGATTGTGGTAATCTGGTGCGGTGATGGTCTTGTCCCGTGGCGGTGAGGTGGTGGCGGCTCCCATGGTTGTTTGCTTTGGTCGTTTTGTGTGCCGAAGTCCGGTCGGCAGCCTTCCGAGCTCTCAATCGGGCGTGGGGCCGACAGTTCGTTGCTATGGGGCGGTACTATTGCTGTTGAAGATTATTGCTACTGGGGTTTGTTTTGATTTTTGCAGATGGAGGTGGTGGTCACGGCGGTGTATGCGGTTTGGACATGGTCTGGGTGTCTGGTTGTGGCGGCAACGGCGGGTGTGGCGGCGTTCCTGGGGCTGTCTGAGTTTAGGGGCGTTAGGGTTTGTTTGGTCCTTCTGGGCCAGGCTTTGGTTTTGGGCTGGATTGCTAATCTGGGCTTTTGGCTTTTCGGGTTTTGAGCTTTATTGTTTAATCTGGACATCTTGAGGTCCATAAGGTGTTTTGGGCTTCATCCCAATAGGTGTTTTGGGCTTTGTCCCAATAGGTGTTTTCTTCCAACTTTTTGTTGGATTCCCCCTCCCCTCTCCCAACTTGATATACCCTTTGTCAAGTTTATTAATAAAACTTTTTGCCTATCAAAAAAAAAAAAAAACAACATGAAAGTGCGTTACAATTCAAAATACCTCACTTTAGTCGATAGACCAAATTAAAATTACCCTTTCTTGATATTGTACATGCATATATATGGCAAACATTGGCCATTATAGTTTTTAGTTGTTATTTTAGTTTTTTCTAAAGTCGATAAATGTGCATATTGTGGTCCATCGTTTTCTTTAGTACAATGTTCCGCCACCACTAAAATGAAATCCTGGTTTTGTCCCTGGTTAGCTTCGTGGTTTTGGTCTGAGACTTAAGGTTTTGCTTTCTTTTAAGCTCTCAGATTTGATTCCCCTTGCCACCAACTTTTGGGGCCAGCTCACCCCACGCATAAGCGTGTGAACGACTGTTGGAGGCTGTAAAGATTAGTTTAAGGTGAACGCAAGCTGGTCCCAAGATACCCAACAATACCAAAAAAATAAATAAATAAAATCTTGTAACGAAAGATTATTGAGCGGTGTTCCATATGCTTCTCCAAATTCTATATAATCTACTTTCTATTCAGATTCTTGGAAAAAAGGACTACTTGTTTTTCTGAATTTATATATAAAAGAAAAAAACTACAAATCCTGGCAATTACTATGTCAAAATAACAATTAAAATGGTTGTATTAAAAGCACAATGGGATACGGTACCAATGGAAGTGAATTTGGCAATCTTAGGGCCTGTTTGATAAAACTAAAAACTAAAACTGAATACTGAAAAATTAAGTACTGAAAGTTGAATTTTTTAAGCTAAAAAGTTGTTTGGTAAACATATTAAGTACTGAATTAAAAAAATGATAAATCAATTTTAGTTCTGATTCTCTCTTAATTTAATAATGGTCACAATGTACTTATAATAATGGTAGAATGGTGATTGTGGTGGTGGTGTGTTGGTGGTGATGGAGTGGCAGCGGCGGCGGCGGTGGTGTTGGAGTGCTGGCGATAGTGGTGTAATGGTGGTGGTGGAGTGATGGTGATGTAACGGTGGCAGTGAGTGGTGGTGGTGGTGGTGGAATGTTGGCGATGGAGTGATGGTGTAGTGGTGATAGTGAGTGGTGTCGGTGGAGTGATAGTTGTGCAATGGAAGCATTGTGGTGGTGGCGACGGCGAGGGTTTTGTAGTGGTGGTGCATGGCAGTGTGGGTGGTCGTGGTGATGAAGTGATAGGGGAGCGATGGTGGTGGTGAAGTGGTGGTGGTGGTGGTGGTGGAGTGGTGGTGAAGTGGTGGAGGTGGTGGTGGTAGTGGTGATGGTACGTGATGGTGGCGAAGTGGTAGTGGCAGTGGAGTGTTTGTGGTGGTGGTGGGAGTGGTTGTACGAGTGGTGGTTGTATGATGATTAAAAGCAAGTACACAAGAATTCAGCTACAATTAAGTAGCTCAAAGCTACTTAATTTTTTTCAATATTTTAGCCTACATTTTAAGTAACACTTAATTTGTTCAGCAATGTATAATGTCGTTATCACACCTACTGAATCACTTATTACTTAATTGATTCAGTTTTAAGTGCTGAATTTAGGTTATCAAACAAGCCCATAGATGTGGACAGAACGACCAAGCACTATCATTGGTTAATTCTATAGAACAAAATCGGCTTATTTACGTTTTTGGTTCTCAAAGTATTAGTGAACTGCCGATTTGGTCCCCATTGTAAACATTTAACCAATTTAATCCCCAACGTTTAAAATTTGTGTCAAATTGGTCCTCCTCTCCAACACCGTTTAGGCTCTCTATCAAAAGGTGGGCATTCTAGCTTGGTATTTCAGCCCCCATTACACTTTTTCAACCCTAAAAACGTGAAGCGATTTCATTATACCGACCGAAGTCATTACACCAGCCCTAATTCCTGACACCCATCCGTAATCTCGATTTCTCTAACCAAAAGTTTCATAATCTGGAGAACCTTTGCATGAATCTACTCGATCAACGTTGAATATGGAAAATCAAGAGCGGAATGAACAATGCAGAGGTATGCATTTTCCATTGTAGCTCACTTTCATTGCTTTTCCTTCCTCGATTAAGCTATGGAGTGCGGTTTGGGCCCCATTGATGACTTTATGCATATAAATCTGTGTAAAGCTATAAAAATATGGGTGTGTGTGCTCAATGTATAATATATGCATGTAGTGTGTGTATATATATATATCAATATTCATATAGGTTTGTGCACTTTACACGGATTTGGAAAAAGAATAGTTTTTTAAAGGGTTTTGCCTGTACCAAGTTTTTTTTGGACGCATTAATTCTAGAGGTGTGGACCACCATTTTTGTTCTGTTTTAGGTATGATTTTGTGCTGTTAAATGGATGTATTTGGGTTTTTGTGTAGGGTCTTGCAGGGACTCTCCTTACTATGCAATGGAAGTACTCCACCATGGGGGTACATTTAGTTTTAGGCCCATGAGGGTTTACACTGGGGAAAAAATTAACACAGTCCATGGGCTAGACCCTGACTATATTTCTTTACTTGAGCTTGATGCTATGGCCAAGCAGCTTGGATACCATTCTATGGTGGCCTTTTACTATAAGATGCTTGGCCTTGATTTGGACAAAGGGCTTGTACCCATGACCAAGGACAAAGATGTTTACAATATGTTGGACTATTAGGACAAGAAAAGGATTGCTATAGTGTATTTGGAGCACATAGGAGGACTGAAGTGTCCTAATAGTGTAGCCCAAGAAACTGATAATGCAACCCAAGAAACTGACCCAAATACGCGAGGTATTAACTCAACTTTTGTGACATTGATTCCGAAGGTTGATTGTCCTAGATCTTTTAAAGAATTCCGACCTATCAGTATGGTTCGATGGGTGTATAAGGTGTTATCAAAAGTTTTAGCTAATAGACTCAAAAGCCTTTTACCTTCAATTATTGGTGAATCTGAAGCAGCATTTATCGAAGGTAAACAAATATTGGATGGTGTTCTTATAGCAAACGAAGTTATTCATTGGTGGAAGAACAGTACTCGAGGGGGCTTGATCCTGAAAATTGACTTTGAAAGAGCCTATGATTGTGTCAATTGGGGATTTTTACTAGATTTACTTGCAAAAATGGGGTTCGGGGAGAAATGGTGTGCTTAGATTAAGGAGTGCTTGTCGTCAGTATCCATGTCAGTGTTGATAAACGGATCGGCATCAAAAGAATTCAATATTCAGAAGGGTCTTAGAAAGGGGGATCCTTTATCTCCATTTCTTTTCAATATAGTGGTTGAAGGGCTTAATATTTTGCTAGAAAGAGCAAGGGAGCAGAATATCATCGTACGTGCAATAATTGGGTCGAATGGGTCAAATGGGGTTGTTGTCTCACATCTTCAATTTGCAGACGATACGATTATTTTTTGCCGAAATGATGGGGAGGAACTGGCCAATATCAAGAGAATTCTTCGTTGTTTTCAACTCATGTCAGGGTTGAAGATAATTTTTTCTAAAAGCTCTCTGTGTGGGGTTAAAGTGAACCGTCAAGAGATATCATCTTTGGCTAGGGTTATGGGATGTAAAGTCGATCACCTACCAATCAAGTACCTGGGACTGCCGTTGGGTGCTAATCCGAAAAGAATCCAAACATGGGATCCAGTGGTGGAGAGAATGGAAAAGAGACTTAGTGTGTGGCGTGGGAGATTCAACACTTCAGGGGGAAGACTCACGTTAATGAATTCTTCCCTTAACAAGCTGCCCATATACTTTATGTCCATCTTTAAAATGCCGTTGGCTATTGCTAAGGTTTTGGAAAAGATTCAGAGACAATTTTTCTAGGGTGATTCAACGGAGAAGAGAAAGATTCGTTTGGTTAAATGGGACATGATTACCAAAAAGAAAATGTTTGGAGGGCTAGGGGTGAAGAATTTGCTAATCCAAAACCTTGCTCTGTTGGCCAAGTGGTGGTGGAGGTTTAATAAAGATAGTGATTCACTATGGGTGAAGGTGATTAAGAGTAAATACAAGTTGGAGCAAAATTTTTGGCTACTTCGATTGCCGTCTTCCGGTAAGATCTCAAGTATTTGGAAAGACATTTGTTCGGTGGGGGATTCCTCCTCTAGCATTGGATCTATTATTCAAGAGGGTTTTAGACTGGTAGTCCATTCCGGGCAGGATATCTCCTTCTGGAATCATGTCTGGCTAGGGGACTCGACCCTTAGAGAGGAATTCCCGCGCTTATACTTAATTTCGACCCAAAAAGAGATGGTGATCAGGGATCTCAAAGACACAAATGGTGATGGGAGTTGGAACTTGTTGTTCCTGAGAGGGTTGAGGGATTGAGAAGCCCAACAATTTGATGGTCTACTATTGCAATTACAGTCTGTAATTTTGGATCCAACCAGGCGTGATATGTTGGGCTGCAGGTGGGCATCGGACATTTGCTTTTCAGTTAAATCAGCTTACAACAAATGGAAACAAGAGGGCTTCTCAAGCAATTGGGTGCTGGGCTCAATCTGGAAGAGTATTAGTCCCCCAAAAGTGGAAATTTTTTCGTGGCTGGCATTGCAGGATTGAGTAGCAACGAGTTCGGTTCTCCTCTCTCGAAACTTGATCTCTGAGGGCCAATCAATGTTGTGCCCGCATTGTTCTTTTCTCTTAGAAACTCCAGAGCACCTTTTCCTTCACTGTCAATTTTCTTGGCTTGTATGGTCTTTGATTTTGGATTGGTGGCATGTTAGGTGGGTATGCCATGCATCCTTGTTTGACTTGTTTTCTTGGTGGCTTGGGTTCGGTTTCAAAAATTTGGAGAAGTTTTTGTGGGAAACAACTTTCCAAGCTACAATTTGGTCATTATGGTTGGTTAGGATTGATCTTGTGTTCAACAACGCTACTTGGCGTGTGGAGAATCTTGGGGAGTTAATTAAAACTAGAGTAGCTATGTGGGTTAAGGTGAAATTCGATATAAATGTGCATTCTGTGGAGGACTTTAAGGGCTATCATGACGGTATGAGGAAGGTGAAAGTTTGATTGTCTGTGAGAGGAGTGGGTGGTCCAATTATCTGTTGGATGTGTCATCTTCTCCTTTTCGTCTTCTTTTTTCCTTGTGATCTTGTTTTTCGTTGCTCGTAAGCACCTGTGCTTTGTGAGCTTCATCTCGATGTACCCTGTTCGAGCTAATAAATTTCTTCGTTTTGCCGAGAAAAAAAAAACTATGATTTGGGCTCCTTTAATTTTGATCCAGAGAGTGGATTAGACTGCATGTATTGAGCTAGAAGATGTTAACTTTGAATCTGCCGGGGATGTTTTGGGAAATTTTGATTTTGCGATTTCAGCTGTGAATGTTGATGACATTGGATTAATGGATCTTAATTTTCAAACTGATATAGATGGAGTGCCAAAGGATTGTGTTGATTATGTTGAGATCATAGATGAAAAAGATTACAGTGATTCATCAAGTGATGATGTATATTACAGTGACCATTTCTACCAAGAAGAAGATGATGATGGGTTATATGAGACATATGTTGATGAGAATGAAGAATTTGTGGGGTTAAAGGTCACTCCTGAAGAAGAAATTGGGTTTTATAGGAATGGTGATGGGTTTGACGGGGGCGTGATCTTCATTGGAAATCAGTTATGGGAACTATTCGGTGCATCTCGCTCCGAACAGAGTTTGAGCAAAATAACCGCCACATAGCCAACTCCTGTTCGGTGTAAACAATTACACACCTCAATTGGACTTAATTAATTGGGCCTTTCCTTGCTAAAATAAAATTAATGTGGCCTATTAAAATTAGCTAGATAAACTCATAAATATCAGCCGAATTTAGTTAATATTTAATTAAATCATCCTCCAACGCTAGTCCATAATTTGGTGCCAAAAACTGGTGAAAATAGGTCTACATCACCAATTAAAACTTACTGACAAAGCCAACGAAATGACAAACAAATACTGAATCAACCTTCACAAACCCAAAAATTTAATTCAGTGCGTTCCAATGAAAACTCCAATTCACCAGGTTTTTTTTATTTTGTTTTTTTCATAGCAATATACATCAGCGGGTTAGTAAAGTTAGTAATCAAGGGAAGGGGGCTTGAAGCATTCCTAAATTCACCAGGTTCGAGAAGCCGCATCTAAGAGCAAAAGTGTTCATTTGAGTATCCATACGAGGAAACTTATTTTTTCTCCATGAATACAGCACTAAGGATAGTTATTTTCCCTTGTTTTCAAATGGCATCATTAAGACCAGGAATTTAACAACTGTTTTCTTTAGCAGATGCCAAAAAGGTGGCTTCGGAGAAGGCAAGAACCGAACTTGTAAAGCATCAAGCGAAACGTATTTTGAAAACATTCTCTAATTTGATGGCACTGTGTGACACATTACCTGACCTCAACTATTTGTTTTCTCAGTGTAATAATCATCAAGCTATGATTTTTCTGTTAAGGGCTTCAGATCCTCTGCCCCGAACTCCTGTCCCGATTCCCTGTCCTACACCCGTTATGCAGACAGACGTGTACATTAAGAAAACATAAGTATTACCACCGTAATCTCCAAACCTGTCTTTCTGTTTTCAACTCTTCTCCTCTCATGGGTCAAGAGACTCGTGACTCAATTCAAAATTTTCAGCGAGTCAACTCACCATCATCTTCTTCTTCTTCGCGTCACAGTAATCAAGTGCAATACTAAATTGTACTGGTTCTCATACCCCTCTAAGTCGTTAGCATATATGCTGTGACAAAGTGCACCAACTTATGACTATCTTACTCTAATCAAAAGCGCTATTTATCTTCTTTCTTTCTTTTTTTGGACCTGTGCATTGCTAAAATTTAGCAAATATTCAGTTACGGAAAACACCCACATAATTTAGCACTCCGGGTTAATTAATCTCCATGATCCTGGCTACCACCAACATAACAAAACCCATTTCAAAATTAATATCCTGAACAAGCCGCAACAATCGGAACAATAACAATGTCAATCGGACTAATGGCAATAAACAAGTGGTGATTCTTAAATGAAGAAGGTGAGGGAGGGAGAGAGAGAGAGATACCGGTGAGAGAAATCAGTGGTGATGCCAACATAAGTTTTGATTGGGACAATTGTGGAGAGAATGAGGTATACCGACGACGAATGCTTCAATTTCGATTGATTCGATGATAGCAATGGTGATTGGGAATTACTACTAGGTTGTAGAGACGAGGAGGGAGAAGTTTTTGATGGTTTACTATTAGGGACAGAATTAGGGTTAGGGCTGTTATTACCAACATCATGATGATGATTGATGATGATTATGGGGCTTCAGAGATCGCAATACCTTGGACAGTAATCTCTTCATTTCGTTTGGGGGGATGATGATTTGATACAGCTTGGGTCCGAGAAATCAAACCGGGTTCCCTCCAGTAGATACAGGACACTTGACAAAATGGTTCGTCTTGTGGATTCACAATTCACATGGGGTCTTATTCTTTATTTGGGTGTTTGGAAGTCTAATTTTTTTTGGCATTTTGGAATTTTGAATTGTGGTCAAAATAGATTATAAATTTGGTATGGTGTTTGAAAGATATTTGCAGAATATATTTTGCAACAGAGTAGTGTTTGGGAGAATATGCTCAAAATAGATTATGAATGGATATTTTAAGGATAATACTCAAAAATAGATTATGAATTTGAGAAGATAATCCATAATGAGAATAGAAAAACTTCTTCAGGGTTGATTATCAAAATGTACTTTTAAAGCGTAGCTTTCATAATGTATTGTGAGAATGAAATTGACGAAAATTATTGCACAATCTACAATCACAATCCATAATTGGCCTCCCAAACACCCTCAGCTTTGAATTTTTGTTGTTATAGATGGATAGATTAATCATACAAAGAACTAAAATGATATGAGTATTAATAAGTGCTTGTTTTATACTTATTGTTTTACATGAAATTAAACATAATTTTATCAAATATTTTGACACAAATGTGATTGGATCAAATTGGTGCGGATGTACCGTGAAATTCATATTTTGATTGAATGGTCTCCATATCATGATTTACAGGTGAACGTCATTCTGAAAATTTGAATGATTATTTGGCCGATCTCTTAAAAAGACCAAAAATAAGCTATATTCCCAAAAAATCTCAAGAACAATGTATGCGATCGACCAAGTACAAAAACATTCCAATCCATGAGTACAGACGTACAGAAGAACACATCAAAACCTTGGTGTGAAATCTCAGTATGGGTGGGTTTGGATTAATCGGTTTTGCTATCTTCCACCCACTAGGCGGAGAATAATATACACATAATTCTAAATATGTTCGGATATCAATATATATCTCACGGATATTAACATACTTTCACAAGTATCAATACATCTTTTTTAGATATCAATGCACATTTTTATCTATTATCCTACCTCTTTAGGCAGATGTTAAAATATCCTGGATTAATAAGTTATTTTGACTTATGTTTTTATCTTTATTCAAAAAAAATTCGTATTTGTTAGTTTTGCGTCAAATTTTTGTGACTTATTGATTCGACTCAACGAGAGGAATCGGAAAAGTAAAAAATTTTGATCGAAACTCATAAATTTTTTTCCAAAAAGACAAGAACAAGTAAAACAAAAAAGCTTATTTATTTACTTATTTTTGTCATTATTCAAAAAATTATAAATTTCGATCAAAATTTTTTGCTTTCTTAATTCTTCTTGTCGAGACGAATCAATAAATCACAAAAGTTTGATGCAAATTAACAAATGCAAATATTCAGTCGAGATCACAGAATCTTGTAAACTTTGTTTGCCTCTTGGGTACTCGGCTTCCACCTTGCTTCGCAGAGCCTCGATCGGTAGCAATCTCATCCACTAGGTCCTCGGCATGGTAGACAGCATCTTTAAGCTCGTCCAGCCAATTAAGCTTTCACAGCTCGATCAGTGATCTGCCTGTCCTCTGCATCGTTGAGCCCCTTATTAAGTTCAAGTAATGTCACCTCCAGCTTCTTGAGAAGACTTTCGTCATGCTTTCGACCCCGGAAGAAGTTGATGAAGTCTTTGGAAGCCAAACGGTCGAGCAGCACTCCAAATGCAGCGCCTAGAAATGCCTCTCCAGCCATGTTTTTTTTCTGTTTTTTGCAGACAAAAGAGATCACAACACGGTTGGGAAAGAATGCAGGAAACCAAGATTGAAAGTCTTTGCAACCTACAGAATGAATGTATTTTTCAATTTATGGAGTATCGGTTTGATTAACGAGAAAAATATAATAAAAAATAAAAGAAAAAGGAAAATAAAATATTTTTTTCCCAAGGCGGGGGTGCTGTCCCAAAGGGACAGCAGCGTACTGTTGTGCACAAATTCTGGACCCACTTCGGTCTCGCTCCGATGATTGGAAGCATTCACTTCGCAGAGCTCGTCAAGTAGGACAACTATTCAAAAAGTCAGCTTAATGGGATATCATTAAAAGTCTGATCAGAACCCATATAACTCTCAATCCATGGATTACAGTGGATTTGATTCAGTGTTTCGAATTCATTCTTTTCAAGATAAAAAGGTTCTGATTAAGCACTTAATGATATTCAATTAAGCTGATTTTTTGTACAGTTATTCTATTCGACTAGCTCTACAAAGTGAACGCTTTCGATTATCGGAGCAAGACCAAAGTTGGTCCAAAATTTGGGTACAACAGCACGCTGCTGTCCCCTTGAGACAGCAGCCCCCCACCTCCCAAAATCTCTACCTACGATTTTTAATAAATTTTATCTACTTTTGATTCATTATTTTTAAAAACCTTCATCTAAATCCAGATCAAAGTTGGAGTGCTGGACCAACAAAACAATAAACAGCAGTAAAAATAAAGAATACCTAGCGATACAGGTTGGAAATTTAATTACCTTAGTATTTTATGGAGAAAACTAAAACTGCTACACCTTTTCAAGTCCATGGTAACGAGAGAACGCAAACCCTATTCTCTCTCTCTCCCCCACACTCTCTCAGCCTTAGCCACCACAACTTTTTCTTTTCCTTTTCCCTCCCTCCCCGTGGATTGTATACCCATGTGCGGTGGAATGAGGGGAGAGCCATGATACTATTTCAATTCCCGTTTGTTGTTTTTTTTCCCTTTTCTTTTTTCCGTCTCTCCAAAACAACGACTCATCGTCCGATCTGTAAAAGTTCTCTTATTTTAGGAGAGTTGTTAGTTTTGTCGTTGGACGAATTCTATATACAGACCGGGTTCTCTCAATCGAGGTGCTTCACATTGATATATGTGCTTTCAGCGTGCTATTCTACGCGATGTCTTTGGCAAGGTAACTCGTAGTAGCTTGTCAGATCTGTAATTTTAAGAGTTTATTGGGCTGTTCATACTTGGTGAGTGCATCTGATCATCTAGGTATTTTGTATCTTTTGTCCTTAACTTTGCAGTTTTTCTAATTTGAGACTCCTAATTAGACCATATGTCAATTTGTGATTTTTATTATGTCAATTTTTTTTTGTATGTATATTTATGGTGATAGTTACAACTTTAAATTTATTCTATTTTTAAATTAACTTGTTGAACAGGTCATTTACAGTAATTAAAAAATAATTTTACTATGAAACCACAATTATTCGTACCTGAGTTCACAATAATTATACCACAGCCAAATATATGTTTAAGATACCACAAATTAAATAATTAAAAGATATAAAAAATGTCATACAAAAATCAACAATAGTTGTACCTAAGCAAAATATATGTGCCACGTATTAAATTACACAACCACAAATGTTATAACAGTACCATCGGTTGTCGTTACCTTAGTACAATGTTTTGTACGAGATTTAATATAATAATTTTCAATGCCTGCCATATTATTTCCTCAAATTTTCAACTCACGACATATTATCACAACTTTCAATTCTCGCCTTATTATTTTCTCAAATTATAAATTTTGGCCCATACAACACCTCAATAGTTTAAACTAAAAATAAAATTCCCACTGGAAATTTTCATCCAAAAAATTTACCAAAAGGTAAGTACTATACCAAAATTTTTGAGCACAACTATAATTTCCGCTCAAAATATTCCCCTCAAATCAAATTCTTTCTCAACAAAATTTATTTCTCAAAAAAAATCCCTCCATTTTTCATGGAAAAATAAAAACTCATCCAAAAATCAACTATCCAACTATCTCAAGACCAGGGTTTGGGTTCGACTTTTTTTTGTTAATTTTGCGTGATACACATAGTGATTGCAGTAATTATTGTATAATAATGGCATTATTTGGTAAAAAAAAAAGTGTTAGTTTAAGATTTTTTGCTACTTTTTAACATACAAGAAGAATACATAATATTGTATTCATATCAATTTTTACAATAATTAAAAGATACTTTAGTAATAAAGGACATGAATCCTAGACGTGAACAAAATGATCAAGTCCAATCATTGGTTAATTTTAGGTGAAATTCCCCGGAGACCTCCTCACATATATATGCCTCTTTCTACGGAGACCACCTAAGGTATTAAAGTGTCCAAACACACCCCTAAACTATAACTGTTACCCAACTTGACCCGGCCCCTTCCGTTACATTGCCGTTAAGTATCAAGGGCAAATATTACAAATTGGACGAAAATACCTGCATCTCTCGCCGAGATCTGTTACCAGCATATGAAATACTTTCTCTCTCTCTCTCCAGCCGACGAGAAGAAAACCTAACTACTCCATATTTTTCTAAATCCCACAATCAGATCGATGTCTAACTTCCTAAGTTCTTTTCGACTGAAACACGCTCCTAAATTTCTTCACTTTTGTCCTCACGAAAGGAGATCAATGGGTTCTTTCCGCTTTTTTTTTTCCTTAGTTTAAATCTCTTATTTTTTTTCATACCACAATAAATACTAGAAAAATTAACTTTTTAAACAAAATGTATAGTTCAAACTTCAAACAAAAGTTGGATAATTTTAGTACTCATTTGCAAACTCGACACCAAGGTGGAGCTATACAATGACATTGCTTTATCTTATCTGTTTCTGGCTAAAAATCTTCAGTTTATTGTCGAGAAGTTCCGTGTAAGTAAACCTTAAGTACCTCCTTGGTGATGACTGGATAACAAAGCATGAGAAGAAGGTGAGACAATACGCAGCAAACTACGAACTAACGGCTTGGAGTAAGGTGCTTTCTACTCTGCCGGAGAATTCAAGTGATGGAATGTCACCGGAGATGGTGAAGACCCGTTTCAGGCAATTCAACTCGGGTTTTGAACAGGTGTATCGGAAACAGACATCGTGGGTGGTACTCGATGGAAAGTTGAGGGATGAGATCAAAGTGTCAATTGCGAAGAATCATGTGCCTGCTTATAGGGAGTTCTATGACACGCATTTGGTAGCTTTGAGTGGGGAAAAGAACCTAGAAGTTTTGGTGAGGTTTGCGCCAGAGAATTTGGGGAATTATTTGTCAGATTTGTTCCATGGAACAGCCGTTTCAGGAAGTTCATCAAGTTCGATGTCATCGTCGTCATTATCGCGTGTATCCCGGTGTCTTTCCTAGATGTATTTACGTTGTGTTTGGGAGCATAATTCAATATGCCAGGGGAAATTGTTTACATTTTTATGGCCACCAAATATCTACGTTATGTGTCCAGAGATACTATTTTGACTCTGGAATTTTGTATCTGTGAAGAAACTCTCAGTCATGCAGTTATCACAGTACTTAAATTTAGAGGATATTTTGACATATATGGCTTATTTTTTTTACTTCAGTCTAACTATTCAGAAGACAAAATCTGGTGAAATAAGTAAACCCAAATCCAAATAACCTAACTCAGAAAAGTAACTCTGAAGACATTATGCGATCTAACTTCACATACCACATAACAAAAAAGAGAAGACAAAGAAATGGAATCGATAGGGAACAAGAAGGACTACCACTGGCCAGTCTTCTTTGATCGAAGGATCTCTGATGTGTGTATTTGTTATTTGTGTAAGCGTGAAACTTTTACTCATTACATTTGGCTTATTGACCTTTTTGGTCCCCGAAGTATTTCCGTCGTGCCCCTTTGGTCCCCAATATTTCAATTGCTAACATTGCATCCCCCAAGTATCAATTTTGTATTTAAAAGGTCCCTACGGCTCACGCCGTTCCTTCCCTCCGTCAAAACCAAGGGCAAAGTTGGTATTTCACCTCAAAACGGTGTCGTTTGGGGACCAAATTGGCATGACGGAAATACTTTGGGGACCAAATTGGCAAGACAGAAATACTTTGGGGACCAAAAAAGTCAAAAAGCCGTTTCTTCCAACCAAAACGACACCGTTTTGAGGTGAAATACCAACTTTGCCCTTGGTTTTGACGGAGGGAAGGAACGGAGTGAGCCGTAGGGACCTTTTAAATACAAAATTGATACTTGGGGGATGCAATGTTAGCAATTGAAATATTGGGGACCAAAGGGGCACGACGGAAATACTTCGGGGACCAAAAAGGTAAATAAGCCCATTACATTTACCAATCATTCTTTTAGGATTTACCTATTGCAGAATGTTTCTAAGTTAATCTTAACTTCATCTTGTAGCTATCGTTTGGAAAAACCTAATTAAGGTATTCAAAGATTATGTTTGAACTAATCGAAGAGAATGCAAAATTTTCTTCTAGTCTTGGTGCAGATGCCATTAAATTCCCCAAGTGGTGAATCCTCAGGTTCCTTAGTCATGGATTCTTAAAGTTTTATGTTCTTTATTGATCTTCTTGATTGTCATACATCAGAAAAGAAACATAGTCATGCAATCAGATTTCCAGAAAGTTCCTCGGCATAATTGGTGAACCGACCAGGCAACAGTCACTAGGAAAAGGCACCAATAATTGAGAGAAACAAACAATCAAAATTCATTCAAATGCTTTGACAAATATGCAACGTCTCATAATGGATGGACAACTACTGTTTTGAATTTTGTGTCTAGTGTGGTGTAGTATCAGCATCAGCAGGATTGTAGAGACTTTAAGAGTAAATTGCAGTAAAGGATGGATTCATGCCATCAAATACAACCAAAAGAAATCATGGTCGGTAATCAGTATCAGTGCTACATCAAAATAATTAGGGCAAAGTACGGAAAACCTCCCTGAGGTTTGGACGTTTGGCAGATAACCTCCCTGACGTTAACTAATGAGCACATGACCCCCCTATGGTTTTGGAGTAAATTGCAACCGTTAGGTTTTCCATCCCATTTGACGGAATGTGTGTTGCACGCGCCTGGATTGTGAGTATTGACCTAAAAAACGTGTTTCCCTCCAAAAATGATATTTGTTCTTCCCTTAATGCCCTTTGCCCATCTCTATAAAAGACCAACCCTAGTTTACTCCTCATATTTCATACCAGGTTTCCAACTTTCTTGCCAACTTCTAAGGTAAAATATTTTACTTCTTCTATGTAAATTCATTTATAATTTTTATAATTTCTTCTTTCCCCCCCCAATTATTTTTTTTTCCTTTGCCCCCGTGCTGCCGTTCTGATTTGGCTCAATAAGGAGATTCAAAAATGTAAAATTTTATGATTAAAACTCAATTTTTTTTTGAATAAAAATGAAGTAATTAGTGGCTAAAAAAAATTTAAAAATCAGGTTTTTACCCTTTTTTTTTTCATTTCCAAACAATAACGTAATTTTGACGAGGATTCAGAGGCAGTATCAAAGAATTTCCTGGAAGACGATGATTGCTGCGATTGTACAGTTTCGGTCTTCATTGCGTTCGCTGAAGCTACCGTTTAGGTTTGGATTAAAAAGTCAAGTGACTTTTTTTTTTGTCTCGTTTAAATTTTTTTGTATTTGTTTGTTTTGTGACAAACTTTTTATCCCTATTAATTCGTTTCGACGAGAGAATCGAAAAAGTAATTTTTTTTTTACTTTTTCTCTAATATTTTTTTATAATATTCAAGATAAATCCCAATAACCGGCTTTTTGGGCTTTAAGTTGGATGTTTTCAAAAATATTTGGATAACAGTTATATAATTTTTTACTTTTTTGATTGGAGTGAATCAAAAATCGTAAAATACTTGTTATAAAACAACAAACGCGAAAAAAGTTGAATAAGGACAAAACGTAAAAAATCCAAAAAAGGGAGAGGAGCCAAGGGATTGCTTAAAAAAATGAAGCAAGTAATGCATTTTCTTTTTGTATTTGTACGTTCTTATAGCTCGAGGGGTTGGTCAGTAGGTCTTAGAAATGGGGAGAGACACTGAACCCATTTTCTAGCAAAGAACCGATCGAGCTTCTTTTTGCTTTTGTTTCATTTAATACATGATGCGATGCGTACAGGAGGCGAGAGACTCTTGTGCAAAGATGAGTTTTTTAATCCTAACCCATATTATGCTCATTCCAAATCCATTTAAATTCATGTAAATATGGGTTGATATGGGTTCAATTAATCTCAACCCATTATATAATATGGGCGGGTTGAATTGAGTTAAAAGTGGACGGATTTGGGCGGATTAAAAACAGGGACGGAACCAGGATTTCATAAACGCGGGGGTCGAACTATGAACAAGAAAATTTTGAAATTTTAAGGTTCAAAAATCTAATAGTTTGTTTGGTTTAGGTTTTGAAGGAGGTTTTTTGAGTAATGAGTGGAGAAAGATCGAAAGAGAAATGAGATTAATAATTGAAAAAAAAAAACTTATGACAGACCGTGGGCAAAGAAAGAAATTGAGTTTTGGGACCCAAAACAAACACATTTTTAAAGTATTTAAATGTCTAAATAACATTCAACACAAAATACAATATTTAGGTGTTGTTAACCAAAAAAACACTAATATTAATATTGAAAAAAAAAAAACTCCAAAACAACGCGGGGGCCGTGGCCCCCATATGCCCATATACAGTTCCGTCTCTCATTAAAAAATATGGGTTAGGATTGCCACCCTTGATTTGATTTGGGCATGCAAAGAAGTGAAATTGCTTTATTTTTCACAAGGGTAACGAGGTCTTTTCGCTCTTTGCCGTTAACAGAGTTACGGTTGCAGTTTACTCCAAAACCATAGGGGGGTGATGTGCTCATTAATTAACGTCAGGGAGGTTATCCGCCAAACGTCCGAACCTTAGGGAGGTTTTTCGTACTTTGCCCAAATAATTAATCCATGGAGAAAGGGTATCTTCTTTTTTTTTCCTAACCTTTTCCCCCTTTGCAATAGCATCATGAATTGCATTATTAAGTATACTGGAGCTCCATTTAGGAAACAAGTAAACTCCCTTCAGACCTTATCAAGCCATGTTTTGCCTCCTTTCCTTTTTTCTAACACTGTCGCTGCAATCAAATGCCAACAATCAGTAAAAGTCAAAGTGTTTTGAATTGAGTGCAATTAATCTGTTTAGCCAGAAGGTAATTGAAAGTGAAGAATAATACATACTTCTGTACAACCACCATAGGTTCAGGTACAGCTCCAAATTCAAGGATAAGTATATGAAAATGCACTAAAATTCATGGCCGTTCATGAAGAATAACAGGAATAGAGATTCAAAAATGAATCGATTGTCTGCCAAATAGATTTATTGCTTCACTAACCACAAAGAGTCAACTTGAAACTTACACGTACTTGATTGCTTACACTTTCTGGCCACTGCTTAAGGCCACAGGTTCTAACACCAAGCAGTACTGACCAATCCACGGGGTCATAGTTGAAACACTACATTGAAGTAGCACCTACGTGTTGCAATGGCATACTTCACAATTATCAGTATTGCACTTTGTTTCCCCTAAACTAAAAGTTGTAGAAGAAATTCATCCAAGGAAACAAAGCCTTGGTAAAGATTTAAGAATAAAGTACCCTGAACCGAAATCTGCCATAAAGAAACCAAAACAAAAATTAGCCAAATAAACTACCTTCATAGAGGACTTTCTTTTTCAACTTACATAATTAAAGTTGCTTCAAGTGACCCTATGCGTTTAATTTTAAAATTTGCATCGTTATATCTCTGTTTTCCCTCATCCAAAAACCATAAACTACAGTCCATGCCTACACTTAGCATCTTTTAGAATTAAGTCAAGATGTCTTCTTACTGAATTCTACCCAAGGAATCAAAATTGTAGCACAAGGTTCTGAAGTGCAAAATATCAGACTTAACCTACTTGCTTAATAGCCACATTGATATATCTTAATATTTTTTACTTGATATGAAAAATGTAGACCTTATAAGAGCATCTTCTTCATATTAAGTACAATTGAAAATATTGAGTCTCTTGAAAGCTGAGAGTCTATTGCTATTTCTGATTTTAGACAGTCAATAATGCTGGTATGGTCTATAATGCAGAATGTTGTCCACATAGTTCAACTCCAGAAGATTGATAGTTTGTTTGCTAAGCCTGTGGATCATGCAAATCCCTTATGATGGAGGGCAGCTACCTTCCCAAATACACAACTTCTGGAAGAAACTCCCCCAAATTAAGCTTTGAAAAATGCATTCCGACTCCTGTTTTTTCAAAGAATTCGCACTCCAATTATGACTATTACAACACTGAAGAGGTCAACAACCGAAAGTCATAGCAAAAGGTTGAATATAGTTATTAGTTAGTGTTTATTACCTAAGCGGAAAGTTCTGTTCTTTTGATAATTCTTCAAGTTCGGTAACAACAAATAATGTCTGCAATCCGAACAAATCGGGAAGTTTGAGGACCATTTAAATCAATCTGACTTTATCAGATGCATACATACACATTTATGGATAACAAAATTACAAAAAGCATATTTTACAATTGAAATGCAGGACCAATAGTCACGAATTGACAATATGCGAATAGTTCCTAATCAGGAACTCCGAATCGATGGTGGTAATTATCTCCACTTTCAAATCAGGTTGGCAGAATCAAATATGACAACAATTGGCCTGGATCAAAGATGACATAACTGACTAGAAATCAAGTGGCTCAACTAGCATCCAAAAGAAGGTGAACTCTGAAAGTCTATTATAATGGTTCTCTTGTACTTCTATGACAATCTCCAATGAAGAAACGAAGCCGAAGTCATCAATTCCCCCTTAATGGTTCAGTCACCATCTAGAACAATGTGAAGTATGATCGTTGTTGAAGTTTTAAGTAATAAAATTGCCACTCTCTCTAATAGCTTAAGCTTGTAGATGAGTTGGTGGTTAACAATTAAAAAATTGTTAGAATAGAGGGAATGTATGAGATTGGTGAATTTGCCCTATACTTTTGTTCAATCTAACACACACACACAGAGGCCAATGTGAGCTCCATATCATGTCTCCTTCTATTGAGCCTTGCTTGCCAAAACAAAAATCTTTGCTTTAGGTGCCAAATGTGAGCTCATTCACAAACCGTTTCAGCATTCATGTATAGACAAGAAAGGAACTCAACTGATCCATCATCAGTCATCACCATGTGGGTCAAACAAGGCAAGCGAAAAATGAATATTGACTAGCAAAAGTTTATTATCATGTGCAAAAATATCATTATTTCACTTTTAACGAATAAATTCAGCTTTTAACTTGCTGAATACATATAAATCTTTGAAGTACCCCAACACACTGAAAATTGCAAAATTGTGTAAACCACAGAGAGAAACTAGGATTTTAGGACAAGATAAGAGTACATTGGATCTCCTGATGATTATTACCATACCCTTAAATCAGACATATCCCCGATCTTACTCTACATGACCATGTGAAAGGAGTAGATGGAACAATCAAAAGATGTGTTCAAATATACAGAGCAAATTGATACAAGCAAAATCACAATGTTTAGTGATGTGAACAATATTTTCTGACAATCAAAAAGCTAAGAAATCTAGGAAACGTTAAATAACTAGTATTCCCTCAAATACTTGGAAAAAAGCCGAATCTTTGAACCTTAGGATGTATTTGGATCAAGCATTTGAGGAGGGATGTAACAATGCAAAAGAAAATGGAAGGGAAAAATTAGCTTTTTAACTGCATTATTCTTTATCATGTCTATCAACCTTCTTATTCCATTATTCTTAACTCTTCCTTCACCTTTTCGTTTCCCGACAAAAAATCCTTGATCCAAATGCAGCTAAAGTGACATGCATGTTATGCTAATTAGGAACCTTTCCCTTACTTAACGTAGTAGACTAGTAGCCCTAACAATTGTTGTTGTTCTGTGTTGCTTGCCTAGTGCAATAAAAACCCAATTCTTAAATCCAGGGTCTTCAGACCCCATGATGTTCATAGACAATGTTCTAAACGTCACTCGGCGCTAGTCGGGCGGTCAGCCACCTTAGAGCGATTAATCGGATTAATCGGCCATTAATCAACGCATATTAATTAGTACTCGATGATTAATCGTTAGTCGGACCTAATCAGATAGGCTCCACCGTCAATTAATCGGCGGTTAATCGCCAATTAATTCCTTGTTTTAGAACACTGTTCATAGAAGATTTTACCCCTATAATACTGACTTACTGAGTTATCTGGATTTCTTAGCCCATCTATAGCCACTATTCAAACTTTTCCTTACATTTGAGCAAAAGGATTAGGAATGGATTAATTTACATTTAAGCATAAATTTGAGTAAAGGGCAGTCGTAAAATTGAAACTCACAAAATAGACGTCAATATTTGGAACGAGATAAGGGGAAAATAGTCAATAGAAATATGCATACATCAATATTGTACATACAAAACAATTAACGTTTTAGTAGGTCCAGATCTCTTACCTTTTGTTCAAGCTCTCGACTTCTTCGTCGGTGACCTATCCTCCAAACAACACCTTACTGATCCAATCCGATAGCTGCCAGCCATTATCCCACACAAAAACACAAAATAATCAACAAAAAATAAAAATTGACAAGAGGAGAGAGAGAGATGGGGGAACCTGGTGGGAGCGAAGAGCGGAGGCGGGTGTGTCGGCAGGGGGGATTTCGGACCAGACCAACAGATTTGCCGTGGAAGTGTGAGGCTTTCTCACCGTAGATGAAGTGCATTTGTACTGAGCAATTCTTCAGACGATAGAGAACAGAGGAGATGAAGGGGGAGCAAACCCTAGGGAGGAGGAGATGGCGTCTTACGTTCTTATGGAGCAGAAGGGTTTACTTCAATTGGGGAGTGGGAAGGGGGAAAACACAAAAGGAAGAGTGGGAGACACGAACGACGTTGTCTTGGAAGAGGGGTAAATTTGTCCATATTTGTTTTGATTCCCATGTCTTTTGAATTATTTATCTCCTTCTCATCACTTAAGAATTCCAAAAAAGTGGCCCATGACCTGGGCATTTTTTGCCCCTTTCTCCACTGTTCTGTGATTTCCCCCATTTTTAATGGCAGCCGACGCAGATCAATTAGCCAATGAACCAGAACCGCGGTGACCTTACCGACAGAATCACTAGCTAGATTCGCCCATATTAACGGCGACTAACACAGATCCGTTTGTCATTCTACCGCTCGTGTGCCTCAAACTTGAAAGTGCCACCAACCGGCTTCACAAACCACAGCCCAACGAACCACCATTCGAATCAATCGAAGCACCATCCGCAAGAACCATCATCCGACATCCAAATCCGATTCTGCAACAAGCAATAAAGCACCCCAGCCTGAACCTGTACACTTCGGCACTGAACCTGGAAAAAATAATTCCAAACCCTAATACATGATTCCAATTGGATCTAGCGGGAAAGGGCAAAAGAAAGGGGGAGGCCGGAGCCCGATCAGAAGGGCAAAAAGAAAGAGAAGGAAGAAGGATAGGGTAATCCAATCGGAAAGGGAAGTTGTTCGGGTGAAGGTAAAACTGCCGCTCGACGAGGAGGGAAAATCAAAGGAGGGAAGCTGAACAACAGAGAGAACGAAGGGAAGGAGCTGGCCGCAGTTCAAAACGCCGTGGAACAAACCGTTGAGGAAGGTTTGACCAGTGATATTAGCGGCAGCAAGGGTGAGCGGCAATAGGGGTGACTTAAGATGCTTATTCGTGGGAAGGATGAGGTGGATTGATTGGTAGTGGCGGTAGGGGAGGGAGGCTACTGCCTCCCTCCACCAGAGAAAACTGGTTTTTCTTAGCTTAGGAAGTATGCTGGGCTTGAGAGAGAGAGAGAGAGAGAGATAGAGATAGAGGGCAGCAAGATTGATTAATCTAAGCTTGACTTTTGTTACTTCTATTAGAAGTTTGCAGACACAAAGTGGGTACAAACACAAAGTAGGTTAAGATCAAAGAGAGTGAATATAAGACACAAAATATATTAGAAAAACACTGATTTCATTTACTTGAACTGACTTGGGTATTACACAGGGTAGAACTCCCCTTTTTTAGGCATAAGGAGAGAGTACAACCACTATTGCTTATATCACTGATTACATCACTCCAATAGTATTACACATATAATTGGTGACAAACAGTACTACACCAATTATCATACCTGACAAAACTATTATGACATAGACTTTCAAACGTAGACTTTCTTACTATTTTACATATCACCAGATAATTGGTAACAAACAGTACTAACTAATTATTTTACCCTCTTTCGGAAAAGAGGACAACGACAACACTACCTTTACTTTATTTGTCTTTAGACTTTATATTACGTCACAACTAACACTCTCCACACAAAAGAGACAGGTGACATGAGCACATGGTTGTCACTCTGGATCATCTGAACTATTTTCTCCAGAATAGTCTTCAGTTCTGTTGGTCAAGTGATACTGGTCCAAAAGATAGCGAATATTCTGGCGCCATTCTTCCGGATAAGTATCATTGAATTTTCAATTTGCAGTTTCATAATGGAGGAGCGATGAGGGAACTTCTGCAGGTGTTAATCCATTGAGTGAACACAGTGTTTGAGTCATGACAAGATAATTTCCACTGTTTATCTGGATTCTTTGAGATTCTGGATATGCAGTGAGGAAGATAGTGTGATACTCTTTGTGCCAAGTGATAGAACCATCTGGATTAGGAAGACATTTGTTGTTGCGACTTGTCCAAAAAGCAAATTGGAGATTCCCCCTACACTGTTAGGGATTTCTCTGATCTTTTGTTGCTAGAAAGATATACTTCCAAAGAGCAAAAGAAATTTTAAAAAGAAATCTTCTGGAGGATGAACCTGACTGAAATTGCACTTTGGTCCCTCAAGTTTCAATTCTTTCGCTTTAGTCCTACTTAGCAAGCCTCGTTAGCATCTAACTATCCGATTAGAGTAACTAAACCGAAAAGTTCCCTAGTCTTGGCAAAATGACCGTTTTGCCCCTCGTTGGAACTTTTGAACCTTTTGGACCCTAGACTTTATATTTTGATATTCTTTTTCTTTTAATCAATTTGGATTATTTCTTGGACCATTGGACAATAATGGTTAGGAGGATTATTATCCATTGGGTAATAGAATCCCAATTGTTTATATTAAAAAGTAAACTTACTTTATTGTACTTTTTAATTACTTTATTATTTTCTTTGGCCTAATAACTATTATCCATTGGATAATAGATGTTAGGGGAAGATTTGTCCATTGGATAAAGGGGTTAATCTTCCTAAGTGCCATTAGATCATTTAATTAATTACTTTCCTTAATTTGGGGAAAAGTACTATTACTTTAATCAAAAGTAAATAGTGACCAAAGTACCCTTTAATTATTCTTTAATGGGATTTTTCCTACTTTTATATATATATATATATATATGTGTGTGTATATATGTATTGTACCTAGGATGATTATTCTAATGCCTATGGTACCCTAGAATTAATTAGTAGTTGGAAGGTGAATCCTAGCCTTTATTCTCATTGGATTGCAAAGTACCCTTGAAACCTTTGTTTATTGGATTTTCTTACAATTGTATGACACATATGTATGCATATATGTGTATATACCTTGCAAGAGGAGAGAGAGGGAGAGAGAGAGAGAGAGAACCCGAGAGAGAGAGAGAGAGAGAGAGAGAGAACCCGAGAGAGAGAGAGAGAAGGGAGAGAGGAGAGAGAGAAAGGAGAGAAGTTGGAAGATTTGATGTAGTCTTGGTGATTTGTGATGTGTACTTCAAATCCTTGCAATTTATTTTCTTCCAATTCAAATCCTACTTCCTTTGTACTCCCTCCGTCCCAAATTGATTGTCCGGTCCGCAAAACGGAGTGTTAAAAATAATACAATTTTTGCAAGAAAAAATCAAAAGTTTTTCAACAACTTACTAGATATCAATGCGAATTTTTAATTTGTGAAAAAAATTTGAATTTTTTCTTGAAAAAATTGCATTATTTTTAACGCTCCGTTTTGCGGACGGGACAATCAATTTGGGACGGAGGGAGTACTTCATATATTCACCTAGCAAGCTTCTTAACCCTTGGATCTTGTACAATTATCATCTCAACCCTCCAATTGGATGCAAGATCTCTCCAAGGTACACCATAGCCTTACTACCTAGGATTTCCATTGATTTTCCATTGATTTTTCCTTGGATTTTCCATTTAAGTTGGAATTTCCTTAACCCTTGGATCATGTACCAATCTCATCTCATCCTTCCATTTGATCCAAGAATCCAATCTAGTACTAACCTAGCCATGCAAGCCTAGGATTTCTTCCTTGATTTGTGCTTCAAAGTTGGATTTGTTGGAATTAAAAATTGGGGAAGAAGAGAGAGAGAGGGGCCGGCCTTGATGAGAGAGGGGGAGCCCTTGGCCTATAAATAGAAGCTCATTCTTCCTTTGAAATTCACACCTCAAAGCAATTGCTCCTCCTTCTCTCTAGAAATTTCAAGTTCTTGTTCTTAGTTCAAAAGTTTCTCTTTGTTTTTGTGAGTTCTTGAGTGAAACCCCCGAGCCACTTCCAAAACCACCCGACGGCTCTAAAAGTAGAGTAGTAGTAGTTAGTTAGGTTGTTTCTAGGGAAAGTTTCCAAAACTTTTCCTTTCGAAGCAATCGGAGGGCCGTTACGCTGCCGGATTTCACCCGACGACCAAAGCCACCGCCAAGGAGAACGGTAGTTAATCCTAACTATTTTGTAGTCATTTCTATCTAATTAGTAGTATTCTTAACTAGTTTTCAAAAGCTTACTTGATTTTGTAAAGAAGTTGTGATCTTACTTTAAAGTGACGTTAAATGTGGTTTGAAAAGTAAAAATGCATGACTATGTTGTTTTTGGTATTCAAGCATGCTACGTAGCTTAGATGTTGTTATTTTACCCTTATGGAGTTGGAATGATGTATGTTGTTTGTAAAAAGTCTCACACGCGGAGTCTCACATGCAAACGTGACACGAAAACCAAGAAAATAGAAACATGGCACCTAGGGTGTGTTTAACAAGGTTGTTGTGTTTTTCCCGGTTGGAAAGTACTTTGGAAACCACATAATGACCATTTCAAGGGTATTATGTGAATGTGTGTGTGTGTGTGCCAATGGGAACCCGGTGCGGCGGAACCATTGTGAGGATACTCGAGAGTCCGGAACGGCGGAATCGAGGTTGGGTGTGTTTGGCTTGGTATCCGCGTTACGGAACCAATGCTTGTGTGCCAATGGGAACCCGGTGCGGCGGAACCATTGTGAGGATACTCGAGAG
>BPLS01000707.1:6825383-6904102 GCA_019656275.1 Rhododendron kiyosumense
ATGTTCCAAGCTGAGGATGCTTGATATATATGCTCCCTTTTTTTTTCCTTCAGATTATCGATTGAGGATTTTGAATTTCTTTGTTCTAAATCTTTTCTGCTGCAGTTCTATTAAAGATGTCAATGCTCGGTTCTATTAAAGATGAAGTGCCTTAAGTGGATGAATGGCATTACTAAAAACAAATAACTCGGTTACATATTGTTGGGTACTATTAAAATTTCAGTTCCTGAATGAAACCAGCTAGCTTGGTCTCTTAAATTATTTTTGGGAACAAGTGAAGTGATCACTTCTGACATGATCTCTAGAAAGCATGTAAAGTGATCACTCCTATTTGCTTTGGTTTTCTATTTTATTTTTTCAATATGCTCTTCAATTTCCCTCTGCCAAGGAATAGATTGGGAAATCGAATCCTTCCTCAGGGGAAGCTAATGCTCTTGAAAAGGGAGCTTTGGATTTAAACCAACCTACGGTATTAGTTGTTAGGATCAAGCGCCTTACTACCAAAACTCGTGCTTTGGTTTTCTATTTTATTTTCTCAATATGCTCTTCAATTTCCCTCTCCCAAGGAATAGATTGGGAGATCGAATCCTTCCTGAGGGGAAGCTAATGCTCTTGACAAGGGAGCTTTGGATTTAAACCAGCCTATGGTATTAGTTGTTAGGATCAAGCGTTTACCATCTTACCAAAATCCGTAGTGGTAAAGGCGCAACTCTATTTCTTTATACTAAAGCGTATCAGGCCCCAAGCGTCACGGTTCGACCCATGTGGACAAAATGCTGGCCCATGACCAACATTAGTCATCTCATGGTTCAGGATAGGCACAACTTGCGATTAATCTCTAATGGTTCAGGATATGCATAGCTGTAATTTCTTACATAGACTTTCATACAGGTATTTTGATGTTTAGTGATCGCTGTAAACCTACCTTTTTTTTTTTTTGAATTCATTTGTTGGACAAGTAGAGTTGGTTTGGAAGAAGGGGAAGGTGTGGTATGGTACTTTTAGACTTGGAGAAGTAAGTATAGTTCGCTTGGGAGAAGCCGAGAAGGGTCTGATAGTTCATTTAGATTGCGTGTTGTGCCTTTAGGCACGAGTTATCCCCTATATATATGAATCTTGATTTGAAAAGTAAATTTTGGATTTAAGCGAGTTGGATCAAAGCAATTTGATAAACACATATGTCTGCACAGGCAAGCCGTAGTATGTATACATACAGAGAGGGAGAGGGAGAGAGAGAGAGAGAGCGCGCTTGAGCTTATAACCTGGATAGAAAGGTTGAGGCCAAGAAAGACGGGGAAAGGAAGGGAAGTTTGAATCTTCGAGATTGCGAAGCCAGACAAGGTCTTCTAGGGTTTTGGATAGCTGAGGGATACGGAGAGCTCCATCGGCCCACTCCACGCCTTTCCCAATTCGATTCTTTAGGAACTGAACGTCCTTTCGAACCACCTGACCCAAATGCCGACCCAATTTCCCCACAACCCGCCACCCTTGCGTTCGTCCCGTCCTCCTCGGTGCCCCCACTGTCGAGCGCGAGACCAACGGTATCGCCACCGGCGTCGGAGATACAACTCCGATAAACATTATAGTGTAGGCCCTTATCGCCGAAAATTGGTCAGGAGATTAACGGCGGACACTAATTGAGTGTGTATGTCCATGCCCACTACTAGACTGGGAGAGTTTTTGTGGGTTTTCAGTAGTGATGAGGGGTGGTGTAAACTGGTGAATGGGGGTAGGTGGACTCTGATTTTGTTTTTGATGGATTTTGCTGGGTTGACTCGGGTGGTGCTGTTCTAAATAAGTCATTCGCTTTCCCGAAAAAAATGAGCCAAATAAACCCACATAAAGACGAAAATAAGCCAATAAGTCAACTTTTTCATCTTTATTCAAAAAAATTGGATTTCGGTCAAAATTTTTTACTTTTTAGATTCCTCTCGTCGTGAGAATGCAATAATCCCCAAAAAATTGATAATAAACCACGTGATACGAAAAAAATTTGAATAAGGACAAAAAATAAGCCACTTTGGCTTATTTGTCCGAACACTCCCTCATTTACACTCCTCTCCGAGTTGACGAGATGTTTGACTCGTACTAGGGAAATTATAGAGTGTTTTTTTTTTAAGTACTAATAGCATGAATTTGTTCTATAGTTTTGCTACGTGATCAATTTTAAAAGTTTCTTTTAAAAAGTTTGTTTTGTAAATTTTTTTTACTGAAATTTTTGGTATATTCTAATAAAATGGCATGCTAAAATCAAATTAATTGAAAATTAGTATTTTTGCTAGAGGATTAGCAAAGTTTAAGTTGATGGTATTTAATGTACACGTTGTAGTGTATATTACAATCCACAACTAGAGGTATTTTATTGAAAATTAGTACTTTGTTAGAGGTATTTTATATTCTAGTACTCCGTAAATTTATTTTCAATTATTTTTATGTTTCCAGGTATTATAGCAGTTCGGTGAAAAGATGAAACGAAACCGAGGAAAAAGTTGGAAGCCATCACCCGAAAAGCACTGGATAATTCCTCCTGGTTGCACTTGTGCATGAAGTATGGAATAATTTTTCAAATGGCATTGACGGAATCAGAAAACGTACGTGGGTTTTCTGCGATTAGAATTTCCGTTTAAATAATGGTTCTTTTATCTAGACTAAATCTTTTAGGAAGAGAGAAGAGAGAAGAGAGAAGAGAGAAAAGAGAAAAGAGAAGAGAAGGGAGGAGCGACGTAGCTCTTGAGCAACTTCACATTTCTTGCTAGCGAGATTGAGAAGAAGAATGTGATAAAGTGGTTCTGCTCAACGCCTTCAAGGAAGTTCTTTACCGTTTTCTTTTTACTTTTGAAGAATATGTTGGGCTACATTATTTGCTAGGGTTAGGATGAAATTACATGCTGCTTGATTTTCTTTTTTGTTTATAGACTTATAATTTCTCCAAACAAAAGCATGGTTTAACTTGTTAAGAGTTCCTCTTGTTCATTTGCCTATCTTTCACTAAACCATTAAAATTGAATTTTTATTGTGTTTTGTTTGATTTAATTTATAATTTGTGAATAACTAATATAAATTTTGTTTTGATGGATTTAATGAATATTTTGATTTTATACATTTGTTGGGCAAAACAAAAACTATAATAATAAAAGCTAAGAAAAAGAATTGTCTTGTATATTTTTCGCAATAAAAGAGCTTAGCCGCCAACTTATTATGTAGAGCAATTGGAGAATTGAGAAACATAAATATTATAGATATGATGCATGTAATGGATTCCAATGCCTTGGTATATTTATCATCACTTTAAGTACTTTTAATTCTTGCAAACTTATTTTTCTCAATCCAAACAAAATATTGTTGAACTAGATTGGAAACTTTAATTTTAGATTATTAGAGTTGTTCAACTGTGTTTCATCCGTAATAATCCATTGGTTCAACCTTGCACTTGCTAAATTATACTATGGTACGATTTGTGCACTTGCAAGTAGATTAAAGTTTTCACAACAATATGCCCAAGGCGCATATGCTACAAACGAGTCAAGTCTGGATCTGAAACCTTTGATGAATCAACCGTTGCTACAACACCGAAATTGTACTACCCTAGAGTGTATAGAGGTTACCATGATTTTGGCCCTTCATCAGTACCAATACACACTTCAAGACTTTCAAAACTCCACCTTCATCGAGAAATTTGCAACCATGAGAGTCAAAAGCACCCCAAAAGATAAGATTTTTCTTCAAATTCGGAACACATCGAACTTCAGATAAAGTCCTAACAATACTGTCATGCATCCTAAGTTGAATCGTTTCAACTTTCAAAACCAACAATCTTACAGGCCATATTATAGCCCATCAAAACTGTATCACCATTGATTGCCTCAGAAGTTGAAAATCACTCCCTATGCGGACACATGTGGTATGAACATCTAGAATCTAGAATCCATAATTCACTTGATATTAGAGCAAGAATCACCTATTGTAACTGATGACACAATATCTGACTCATTTGAACTTTCAGCAATTTCAACAATTACTTTACCCCCTTTTTGGTCCCTTTTTTTTTGTTTTCTTCTCCTTTAGTTTTTTCCACAGTTGACCTTGTTTTCATTGGATGGTTTGATTGTTTGACACTACTACAAAAACCTTAAAAGATGACACTCAAAAAATTAAAACAATGACAGTTTTTGTAAAACTGTCATAAAAAATATGATGGTAGACTTTTGATGACAGTCCATCTTACAAACTGTCATCTTTGCGATATAAGATGACGGTTTAGAATAAATGTGACATTATTATCTTTTTCTTTAATGTCAATTTTTGCTTAAAACTGACATTAAAACATGCGCTTCCGGAAGCCCATATGGGAAACCTTTTAATGACAGTTTTCCTTAAAAGCGACATTGAAACTAAGGGGGTGTTCCCCTTTCTCAAAAAAACACTTTTTCGAAAAAGAAGGTAATTTCAAACTCAAATTTAACGAGAATGAAAAATGATTTTTCAATTTTTTTTGCACCGTTTAAAAGATCTCAATGAGATCTATCAAACAAGATCCATATTGATAGAAAAATTATTTGCGTAAATATATGATTTTTGAGTTTGAAATTACTTTCTTTTTCTAAAAAGTACTTTTTTGAAAAAGGGGAACACCCCCTAAGCCCTTTTAATGACAGTTTTAGTTAGAACTGATATTGCAGTTGATCATAAAAGATGACAGTTAGAAAGTGTCATAAAAATATATAAGATGATAGTTTAAAACTGTCATCTCATACTTTCAATGTCTACGATGACAGTTTCACCCAAAACTGACATTAAAAGTGCTCATCTTAAAATTTTTGAAAATATACTATACATGTTTTTGTTTGTCTTTTGTTAACAATAAGTGTGCCAACTCAGATGGTAACACGCGCACGAGGAACTGAAGTTCTTGAGTTCAAGTCCTGGATGACAGTTTAAATCCGTCATCTTTGCGATTAAAGATGACAGATTAAGACTATCATCTTTTATCACAAAGATGACAGGTTTAAACTGTCATCTTATATGTTTAATGACAGTTTTTTTATTGTTATAACAAATCTAGACTTTTAATGACAGCTCCATAGATGACAGTTTCAAAACTGTCATCTTTTACGATTATTGTAGTAGTGTGAGAAGGTTGACTGAAAACCTTCTGTTCTATTAGGATAATGAAGTCACAATGCTGCTCCAATTGCGAATTCTCCAAATGGCCATTATTTAGTTGCCTGGTCTACAAATTGTTTTTACCTCGTCTATGTTAAATTGTTATTCAGTTATAACCATTTTGTCGTTTGTTTCCTTCCCCTCTTCTAGATGGATTTGAAACTTTTGTTTATAGGTTCAGTTAGCAATATGTAGCCATTTGGCTTAGACTTTGTCAATTTTCTTTTGTTCTTCTTTTCTTTTCCTCCTGGGATATGCCCCTTGTAGGCTGTATAATTGGTTAGCCTCTTTTCTATTTCAAGTTGATTTACCTTGGCTGGTACATTGGTGTGGTGACATTGCAAGCAAATAGTGCAAATGAGTGTATGTTACGCAGTGTATTCTATCCTAACAGGTAGTTGGTTCTTTGCTGGTTCTGTACTGTCATTTGTGATCAAATTTTCAGACAATGTGCTGCTATCACTACTATATAATAGGTATATATCTTAATCTCATCGGCTCAAGTGGTGTGGTCTTAAATAGTGTTCTGATTGTGTTGGCTACATTGAAGGCAATTTACCCCATTTGGGGGTAACTGTTTTCATATTCTTTTAGTTGTAGTATATATAAATGTGTTGCCCGTGACCCGAGTGATTATATCCTTTTCCTTTTGAGAGGAGATAATATCTAGTGGAGGCATTTTTGTGAGGTTAGCGGAGGGAGTTGATGGAACCTTTATTTCTAGGGTGAAAAATAGAGAGGCGGTTAGATCTTGAGGGTGTTTTGTTGGTGAGATCTTTAATACCAACTTGGGATGTGTTGCTCGTTTGTTTGTTCCATTAGATTGGTTGAAAGGATAGAATTCTTGTTTTGGCATGGTTTTATCATTCCTGTTGGTATTGTCTTCATTCTTACATGTTTGACGAAGATAACATGTTATCAATCTAGCTTGCCACTACTGAAAGGTTTTGCTATTTTCAGTAACAAAATGCATATGGGAATGTTATTATTGTATATGCAGTTCAATATTTGTGTCCTTTGATTACTCTTTGTTGCTGGCAATTCTCTTAATGCCTCATGTATTTGTTTGACACTTTTCTTTACTTTTGCGTGATCTTAGTTGGACTGAACGAGTTTAACAGGTTAATTGTAATTCCTAATACGGGGATGCCCCGAATTTCCAGTGTTCATTTGTTCAAGGGCTAACCTCATTATTATCCTTATTGCCTATCTTTTGGGATGTCCCTTAGACTCATTCATTTTCCTCATCTTGACTTTCCACAGTTGACCTTGTTTTCATTGGGTGGCTTGATTGTTTGAGGAGATTGACTGAAGACCTTCTATTCTATTTAGAGCAAGAAGTCACAATGCTGTTTATTACCTCTTTAATTGACCCAAATCAAGTGGCCAATTAATATGCTAAATGTGTGAATCTCCAATTGCCAATTTTTCAGGTGTCCAATTCTCCAAATGGCCATTATTTAGTTGCATGGTCTACATATTGTTTTTATCTTGTGAACTTTTTTTTTTTTGATCTGCTTTTATCTTGTGAACTTAATCTATGTTAAATTGTTATTCAGTTGTAACCATTTTGTCATTTGTATCCCTCCCTTCTTCTAGCAAAACTTCTATGATGCTTTCAAGTGGTATGGGAGCATGGGAGCATCATACTCTCAATGAATATGGACCATTGGATTGAAAATAATTAAATCACAACCCTTTGATCAAAATCAAAAACCAAAAGTTGAGTGATTTTGTTAAAATTGAGATGGTTTTGTGAACTTAAACCAAAAAAAAAATGAAAGACTACTTGCCACAGAATAGGCAACACTTACCATTAACTAAGACAACACTTACCATAGTATAAGACAACACTTACCACAAAAATCAACAACATTTACTACAACCGGTTGGTCAGGTAACAAGTTACCAATAATTTTAAAAAAAAAACCCCCTATTTTTTGGTGGAAAAATTTGGAGATTTTGGAAATTTATATATTCAAATCACTTTAAGCTATATACAGCATATTTTTTGCCTTTTAGCTAAGAATTGGGTAGTGAAAAACCTAAAAAATGGTGTTCAGTTAAAAAGGTAGTTTAAGATTTTAATTTGTTATGAAGATATAATTAGAAGAATTATCTAACAAAAAATTTGAAAAATATTTTCCATAATTTCTAAATAATATTATAATTTATTTATTTTAAAATAACCATTTATTATAGATATATTTAAGTAACTTACTTTTAAATATTATGGAAAAAACAAGATATTCATTTAATATTTTGATAGCTTACAAATTTAGTTAATAAATATTATAAAATAATGCTATAAGTTGATTGTTACAACAAAATTGAACAATAAATATATTTTTTCTTAATAGATATTGAATAATTTTGTAGGATTCTCAATTGAATTTATGGTAGTATTTAATGAAATTACGCTATTCAATTTCATTAATATAGTTTGTAGTGGTCAATATGATATAATTTATAAATCTAACAACTAATAGTGTTGATACTAATACACTTGGCAGTGATCAATCAACGAGGATTGACTCATTTGTAATTAATTGATCTGGTTATCTGTTGATGTAGGACAAGAATTTAGGAGATTTCAATTTTATGGAAACTTTATTCTAGGAATTATTCATTTTAGGAATTTCCCTTTTAATGCCACTTGTTTAGGCATATTCCTATTAGTCCTTTAATTTTGTTAGTCTTTGTTTCCAAGTATTCATTTGCTTGGTCTCCGTTCCAAGTAATTATGTTATTGTTAGGACTCCTACTAGTATAAATAGGGGTGTAAGTTATTCAATTATTAAACTTTTAAAGCTTTTAATTAATAATATTGCAGAGATTCTCTATTTTTTTCTTGTGCGCAAGATTTGCTCGTTGTGACGAGTTGTTTATCTCGTTTGGACTAATACGCTAACTAGTCTCTTGTGAATTCCGCTGCGTCAAGTGGTATCAGAGCTACGCTTTTTGTGGTTTGATGGCACCAAATAAAGTTGAAGACACACCCATTGACATTGGTCATGGGCTTGCTAACCTAAGGAAGATGATGGAGGATAACCGAACACAGTTGCAGGATCGAAGCACTCAGTTAGCCGAGATCCATCAGGATACTCGCACTCAGTTCACAGAGATCCGTGAGTTGCTGCAGGGGTTGACTCTATAAAATCGCCAAAGGCTAGAAAGGTTTGAGAAGGATCGCGCGTTGGGATTTGCCCATCGCCAACCTCCTAAGCAGAATAGGAACCGCGTTGAGCAATTTGCCCGCAACCAAATAATGTCTCCGGAGGATATTCTTATTATCATTATGATGGTAGGAATAAATTTGAAGGCGAGCTATTCAAGAATCATGATGCTTATCGGTCGATAAAGTGACAGCCAAATTTTAGGTATTACAATAATTTGCTAAAATTTTAGCGGTCTTGCATTTTTTGAAGATCGTTTGGATTGGATTCTAAATATCGAAGATTCCTTTGAGTATGCAAAAATTCTAACATAACAAATGTGGAGGTATTTGTTAATGAAGCTTACGGGTCCAGTGCTACGATGGTGGCTATATATGCAATTTCTAAGAGATCGATTGGGCAAGCGTCGAATTCATGCATGGTACAGAATTAAAAAACGTATGATGGAGAGATTTTAACCATGGAATTATGAGCAATTGTTGGAGGAATATTGTTGGTTGCAAGTGGGTGTACCGCATCAAGCGCAAGGCAGATGGTTCTCTTGAGCGTTATAAAGTGCGCCTTGTCACAAAAGGATTTAGTCAACAGTATGGTGTTGATTATATGGAGACGTTCAATCTTGTGGTTAAACCAACCACGGTTCGCATTATTCTTGTGCTTGCCATATCTCGTGGTTGAATGGTTCGTCAACTTGATGTTCACAATGCTTTCTTGCATGGCCATCTTCAAGAAGAAGTTTACATGTCTCAGCCCCCTGGCTTTATTGATCCAGATCACTCTACTCATGTATGTAAACTACATCGCAGCCTCTATGACCTTAAACAAGCGCCGCGTGCTTGGTTTCACAGACTTACTACTGAGCTTCTTAATCTTGGTTTTATTGCCTCAAAAAAAGACACATCACTCTACATTTATTCTCATGAGGGGGTTCAAATCTTTGTTCATTTATGTCGACAGCATTTTGGTGACAAGTAACAACTCCTCTATAATATCATCTCTCATTCACAGATTGAGCTCTAGTTTTGCATTGAAGGATTTGGGTCCACTTAATTATTTTTTGGGCATCGAGGTTGTTCCTCACTCGGAAGGTATTTTGCTATCTCAAAGACGCTATGTTCAAGAGCTTCTCGCCAAAGTAAATATGAGCAAGTGCAAGGGTATGCAAACTCCATTTTCAGCCGCCATTAAACCCTCCAAATCCGGTGGCAAACCGTTCTCGGACCCGACCGCTTACCGTCAAGTTGTTGGCACTTTGCAATATTTAACTCTTACTCGCCCGGACATATCATTTGCTGTTAATAAAGTTTGCCAATTCAAGCAAAACCCTTCTGATGAGCACTGGATCATTGTCAAGAGAATTCTTCGTTATCTCAGTCAATCTCTTAATCTTGGATTACTTATCTCTCGTTCAACTCACTTGAAATTGCAAGCATTTTCAGATTCCGATTGGGCGGGTTGCCCAGATGATCGCCGCTCTACTGGTGGTTATGCTATATATATGGGGAATAACGTAGTCTCTTGGTCCTTGCGCAAGCAACGAACCATTGCTCGCTCGTCCACAGAATCCGAGTACAAGGCTGTTGCCGATGCAACTGTGGAGCTTTCTTGGATTCAATCTCTACTATTTGAGCTCGGCCTGTACTTACCATCTCCCCCCTGTGTTGTGGTGTGATAATATTGGTGCAACGTATCTTACTTCCAATCCTATTCTTCATGCTCGCACCAAACACGTCAAGATTTACTACCATTTTGTTCGCGAAAAGGTAGCCCGTGGTGATCCCCTGGTCCATTATCTCAGTACCAAGGATCAAATTGCCAATCTCTTTACCAAAGGCCTCCCCACTAGCCGTTTCTGTGAGCTTTCTTCCAACCTGAAGTTGAGGTCTCGATCCCCATCAGCTTGCGGGGGATGTTCGATAAAGATAAGAAGAGTTAGTTTAGTTATCTAATCTTTGTATCCTTATCAGTTGTATGTATCCTAGATCACGGTGAAATTTATCTCTTGTAACCAATTGTATTATAAATACACGGCAATCTAATGGCTCTGTGTGTGAGCCTTCATTCTCTAAACACTTGCAATGTTATCATAGCTAGGTAGCTTGGATTGTATGCATTGGCAGTGGGACAGATGTCCAATTGCTTACCATGGCTTCGTCAGCAGCCACAGCGGAAAACCCACTCTTGAACTTGAAGCAGTTGCATCGTATGATTTGTGGATTTGACATGCTTTCTTTGGCACGCTTGGGTCCTTCAACGATATCAACGTGCTTGATCAATCTCGATCTCTTTGATGATCTCAATGCTAGACCGCTTGTAAAACCAACATGACCTCCTTGTTGGCGTCTTCTTTGAAATTTTTGGTACTGCTTGGCCATGATCAATTGCGCAATTGCAATCTCCTCATCATCGGAGGAAAATCCATCAAATTCTTCTAGTAATATTCTTTGGGTTAAACTGCTTGTGACGATTTTTTTGAAAGAGTAGATTGTATATAGATTTGAGTGTGAGAATGAATAATGGGGAGGATAGGTTTATATATAGATGACTTAAGTAAATGGTGTAGTTGAGAGTGGATGAGAGTAAATGGTGTAGTTGAGAGTGGATGAGAGTAAATGACTGAAATAAATGGTGTAGTATAGAGTTGATCGGAGTAAATGGTGTAATTGAAGTGGATGAGAAGTAAAAAAAAATTGGGACCCAAGTCAATTTTTTTTGCGGAATAATTTTTTTTGAGTTCTCGATTACCGGATACTAAAACTATTTTTCAACAGAAATAATATTTGAATTAGGGTTAAGAAGGTTGGGGAGAATTAAGGAGGAGAGAAAGTTAATTAATTATCCATCCATTTTTTACATCTCACCATTGGAGAGGAGTGGGTCCTATTTTACATCCAACTAACTTTTAACCACTTTTTTCATTTAAAATAACTATTCATACGGTTCCAAAATACATCTCCATTGGAGATGCTCTTATCCGTTCAATTCATAGGTTTGAAAAAAATACGCATCGACATGTTTGACTTATAAAGCCACGAGTCTAACTAAAAAATCACGAAACGTAAAACAAAAGAAAAAGAAACACCGTTACCAGGTACATTTGAAGTATCAACTCTCTATACCGTAGGTGGAGGTGAGGCAGGAGTTATGGCTAGTTGAACTTATGTTGGCTGAGTAGGGCTGCAAGGTTGTGTTGGACCCATGCCAGGTCTTTGGACTCCTGCACTAGTAACTGGCATAAATCCCCTAGACCTGGGGTTCGAGCCAAAACCTGAGACATCGACCTACTTGAGATGGAATAGTGCCAATTGAACCATCGACGCGAGGTCTTTTTTTCACGAACCTACCCTATTTATTTTGTTAACGTATGTCCCATAGGTATATGATAGAGATTATATATTCTACTATGTAGAAAATTATAATGAACGAACTAACTTAATCTACTAGCTAGCTAGGCAGAGAGATCGTAACATCACATAGAATTAATGATCAACAATCCCATACCGATTCAGTGTAGAACTACTTTCTCTGTTGGTTTCTTGACAACTTGAGTATGCTTTGTAATCCTTTTTTCTTATCAATAAAAGTTTTTGCTTTGCTGTTAAAAAAAAATATTATCAAGAAGTTAAAAGTGTACGTTATCCTTGCACATGATTTTTCTAATAATATAATCGATGTATTTCTTATTGCGGCATAAGTTTTATTCTGAACATGAGCAAAGAAATAATGGAATAAAATTTATTTTTTGTCTATAAGTACACACCATAATTTATTGACGAGAATTTGATTAGTTAATGTTAGAACTATGGCTCATAGAGTTTTAGAAAGAAGGTCAGATGCCGGAGCGTAGAGTTCTAGAATTTGATTAGTTAATGTTTATACTCGTAAATCGTGTGCGTGTGTGTGGTGAATTAAGATATTTGATTTGGAGCAACAAAAAAGTAGAAAAATCATGTGCAAAAGTACTCTAAATACATACTACATCTGATTATGCCACGACTTCTGAAAATAGATACTGAATATGGGATGGGGATAGCAAGGTTTTTCTAAATGAAACTAATTGCGATAAAAATTAGCCTGAATATTAATTAATTCGAATATTCGCACTGAATAATTGCAATAATCTTATTTGGCAATGTCTTTGTAATCCTCACATAACAACAACGTCAAAAATAGTCTATGATACGGTGACTTCAATTTCTCCCCCTAGCCCATGAAAGATAAAGAAGTGATTTTGCCAGCAGAAGAAGCATATTACTGGTACCATGCATTGTCAATACCAAGTGGCATTTTGATGAAAACAATCAAGAAGCAATTCAAGCAAATATGTTAATGGCGATGTAACCTTACGCATGTAGGACTCCCATTTCATGTTACGAGTAGTTGTCTAGTCTAGTCTGCTTTTATATATATATATACCTGCAATTACCATGTGATGATCGTTCATAACACAATAACATAACGACAGTTAATTCGAATATCTCCAGTGTCGCGGCAATATTCTTAGTGACAAAAATAAACATAATCGGGCTATGGCAATAATGAAGAAAATAGTTCGCAATACAGTGATCACTTCAATTTCTAACTTTCCCAAGACCTATATAATCGTGACCAATTTTCTTTTCGTGCATCGATCAAAAAGTAGAGTAGGAGGCACAAAAAAAAGAGGAGTGCTAGGTACAAAGAAAATTGGCAAAGAAATGACCCTTAAAGTGTACATGAACGGTCCAGATTCACTGTGCAGTGCATCTGGACCGTTCATGTACACTTTAAGGGTCGTTTCTTTGCATATTTTCTTTGCACGCAGCATTTCTCCAAAAAAAATGTCCAGTTCTTTCGTTTTTCCCTCTTTGCTTGATGATTTAGGGGTTTCGTTGGGCTGTCCTCTTTCACTCAGCGTGTGCGCCAAGAATTTTTGCATGCCCAAATAGTGGTTGTTGTTCATGTTATATCATCAAGTAGTGAGTTTCCTAGTCTAACCTAGTCACCCCCTGTAACATATTGTGTTATGGAATTAGTTGAGGTGCGCGCAAGCTTACTCGGACATCCAATTATCCAAAAAAAAATAATGATTGTGTTACCATGATTCAACAATTAATTAGACACTTTAATTAGTTACAACGATGCATCCATTTATTGAGTGAGAGAAGATCACAGCATTACAGCAAGGGCACAACCGCACAAGCACTATTTCTTTGTGCCCAAGACACGTAATTATGGGGAAATTCTCACATTATCTCTGTATAAATAGTTCTCTAATCTTGCTTTTGAGCATCTATCCAGACGCAGAAAAGAAAGGGTTACAATCAGTTGATGGGTTTACCTGTCTCAATGATGGGTGGTCCTCTTTTTCTCCATCCGGTTTTCAAGGATTTTTGCATTCCCAATGGAAGGACTGGCTGCTTTTCATTGCGTTCATATTGGATTTCTGCAATCGAGGGCAACAAAGTGACTGCTGATGGTGGCATATATACCACCATATGATGGGTGAAAGATCAGCTTGTAGTAGTTAAGATGGCGTTGTTATCTGCTAAACCAAACCAAACTGAGCCTTGAATCCTAATCACTTGGGTTAGCTACATGAATCCATTTCTTCCATTGAGCCCTGTTAAGAGTTACTTGTTCACACACACCTATTATACTCATATCTTTGCGCACTACAGCATCTAATGCCAATTTAGGTTTACTCCTCCCCAGGACATTGCTACCTAGGGCTATTATATCTGCTCTCTTAACTACCGCATCTTCTGGTCTACGGTAGACATGCTTAAACTACCTTAGCCTCTTTTTCCTCAACTTCTCCTCTATAGGTGCTACACCTACCATCTCACGAACTGTTTCATTTCTAATCTTGACTCGTCTAATCTTACCACACATTTATTTCAGCATTCTCATTTCCGCTACACTCATCTTGCTCACATGTTGTTTCTTAATAGGCCAACATTCTGTCTCATAAAGTATCGCTGATCTTATGAAAGTTCTATAGAATTTTCCTTTCAATTTTGTGTACCCTTTTGTCACATAGTACATCAGTAGCGCTTCTGCACTTGAGCCACCTCTAGCGGTTTTATCTACGAGGACAATATCATCTGCAAATATCATACACCATGAAATATCCTCTTGAAATTGTCTAGTCAGTTCATTCATAACTAAGGCAAAGAGGTACGGGCTCAGGATTGACCCTTGATGCAATCCTATGATGATTGGAAATTCACTTGTTTCACCTACTGGTGATCTAATGGTAGTGACGGTACCTTCGTACATGTCTCTAATCACCTCAATATACCCTTTCACTCCTTTTTTCTCTAGAACCCACCAAATAATGTCTCTAAGCACCCTATCATAAGCCTTTTTTAAGTCTATGAAAACCATATGGAGATCCTTCTTCTTTGATCTGTGTTTTTCTACCAATCTCCTTAATAGGTAGATAGCTTCTATGGTTGATCTTTCAGGCACGAACCCAAATTGTTTCTCTGACACCGTAATCACCATCCTCAAGCGATACTCAATAATTCTTTCCCATAACTTCATCGTATGACTCATCAATTTAATACATCTATAATTATTGCAACTTTGAATATCCCTTTTATTCTTATAGATAGGTTCTAAGATGCTTCTTCTCCATTCGTCAGGCATCTTCCTAGTCATAATAATCTTGTTGAACACCTTCATCAACCAAGTCACCCCCAAGTCACCTAAACTTTTTCACACTTCAATAGGGATACCATCTAGTCCTAGGGCCTTACCCGGTTTCATCATTTTTAAAATTTTAACCACTTCGAACTTTTGTATTCTCTAATAGAACTCATATTCTATGTTCTCACCAGGTACATACACTTCCACCCCTCCAAAGCCTCTTTCATGTTTCTCGTTTAACAACTTATCAAAATACAACTTCCATCTATTCCTCCACTCCAACTTCTCTCAACTATCCAATGTGGGACAAAGCTCACAAAGAGGAAAACCAAGCATTGTAAGGAAATAAGGAAATTTTACAAAACCAAAACGACGACTCCTTTATTTTGAAAATCTCTAATAGGAGGATGTAAAGATTAGTTCGAAGTGTACGCAAGCTGGTCCCAAGATACCTTGCAATACCAAAAGAATAAATAATAACGAAAGATTATTGAGCGGTGTACATATGCTTCACCAAATTCTATATAATCTACTTTCTATTCAGATTCTTGGAAAAAAGGACTACTTGTTTTTCTGAATTTAATAAAAAAAAAAAACTACAAATCCTGGCAATTACTATGTCAAAATAACAATTAAAATGGTTGTATTCGAAGGCGCAATGGGATACGGTAACAATGGACGTGAATTTGGCAATCTTAGATGTGGACAGAACGACCAAGTACTATCATTGGTTAATTCTACAGAACAAAATCGGTTTACTTATCTTTTTGGTTCCCAAAGTATTAGTGAACTATCGATTTGGTCTCCAATGCAAACATTTAACCAATTTAATCCCCAACGTTTAAAATTTGTGTCAAATTGGTCCTCTCTCACGCCGTTTAGGCTCCCCGTCAAAAGAGGAGGGGGGGCATTCTTGGTATTTCACCCCTCTTTACACTTTTGCCACCCTAAAAACGTGAAACGATTTCATTACACCCACTGAAGTCATTACACCAACCCTAATTCCTGACACCCATCCGTAATCACAATTTCTCTAACCAAAATTTTCATAATCTGGGGAACCTTTGCATGAATCTACTTGATCAACGCTGAATATGGAACATCAAGAGTGGAATGAACAATGTAGAGGTATGCATTTTCCATTGTAGCCCACTTTCACTGCTTTTCCTTTCTCGATTAAGCTATGGAGTGCGGTTTGGGCCCCATTGATGGCTTTATGCATATAAATCTGTGTTCAGGAGGAAATTTTGAAGCAACTCCAGGTACCAAGTCTGAATGCAGAAAAAGTTATAAGAGATTCCTGAAAATGTCACATGACTCACATCTTCTTCAATATACAGGAAGGTTATATTCTTCAAAGTGACAAATAAAAAATGCTTTATTATTCAAGCCCCATAGTCAAAATGGTTCCAAATCATAAAGCTCAGTCTGAACTTGCTCCACATACCTCTACTATGTTGCGAGAGGGTGCATATGCAAGTGTTGTATTCTTCTAATCTACGTATCCCAGGATTCTGTAACAAAGATCAATTGTGAGGTTTCCATTCTAGTCATTCTATATAACATGAAGAAGTTAAGTCTTTACGTAACATGGCATGTATGTTGGTGGTACTTCACTCCTTTCAAAGTAGCAGACAAAAAAGGATGGCAAATGAATATCAGGTTTGATTCCAGATAACTTGGGATCTTCACTTCAAATCGTTTTTCTATTATGGCTAGCAGTCATAGGATACTTATATGGCCAATCCAACCGTTTTTCCCTATTTTGCTAGTTCCAACACAGGGATTCCACCGTCCAAACTACGCAATGTAGAAGTAAATCAGGAACTTAATGCAAATCTTTCGATGAAGGTTAACATCAAATGTAACAAACGGACAGCAAACATCCAAAAAAAATAGGCAAAGAACTAACCAGAACTTACTGGTGGACCATATTGAGGATCTTCAGCAGTCAACGGGACAAATTTGGAATCTTCAATCAACTCAGTAGGAAGGCCTATAGAATGGCCTGTGCAAACTTTAGAATCAAAGAGACTAAAAGAACGTATTGTTTTCAAAGAGAAAGAAATGCAAACATTATCCCAAAAATGATTATCCCAAAATCCCTCAGGCTAAGGATTGAAAAGAAAAATCTCTTTGACGACTTGAATTTCATGGATGCACGGAGTATATAAGTATGACGATCACTTCAATGAGTGCGATGATACCATAATGGTCAAAGTTTTCCCGGTAGTCTGTAGAGCCTAATGTACTATAGCCAAAAGGCATTAAGCTAGTCAAGGTGTTCACTACTTTAAACACAAAAAGAGAAAGGAAAGAAAAAGGATGCAATTTTTTGTTGTACATGCCAGTAAACACTTGGAAATGACAAGTTTCACTTTATGGCCTTCAAATATTACCTTCAAACACATTTGGCTTCACTTCCAATGAATTTCTACCTTCAGTCCCTTTTCATTCTTGACTTCAATTTTGATGTACGAATATATAGAATATCTACCAAAAATTGTAAGTCAACTGATGACATCCAATGTGACAAAAGCTAAACATAAGAGTTATGCACAACTTTATATTTCCTTGGGACAATTGTTAAGTTACGGAACACTGACTTTAAGAAAGTAACAGAAAGCATGATAATGAACACAATAGGCACTTAACTGGAATTACACAGTCAAGTAGGGATTTGGTTGTCGGCCCAAAACAAACTGGAGTTCACCACTCGTAGCATCTAATGTTAGGTCCTCTTATGTCTTTCGTCGATTTCTCATTTCAGTGAGTTCTTCAATGTGGATTTACCAACAGAGACAGAAAATAAAATAAGTGACATGTCAAACATGTTTGGATTATACACAATTTATACACAATGCAAATTGAAGCAATTCATCAAATTGGTACATCAGTTTGACCCATAAGGGCACAAATTGCATAGGTGGACTATACGTTCGACCGTAGTGAAGCATACAAAGAGAGAATAAAGAACCATGGAATAATGGGTTTAGGAAGACTAATACAACCCATAAGGGCACAAATTGCATAGCTGGAGTATACGTTCAACTGTAGTAAGCATACAAAGAGAGAATGACAATAATAAGCCTAGTTGTGATTGTCATGGCACCATAAAACTGTTCTGGTAATGAATTCTCCCAACATCCTCAACACCTACGAGAACCTTTATAAAGTCGTATACGAACGTAGATGGGTAATTACACAAGAGCATAACAGGGAAAGAAACTGAAATTGGTGCCGTAAAGCAATAAACAACTGTGATTGTCAGGATCAAATGACCATACCCTTTCTAATATAACTACTTGGGCCATATGAAGCAATTGAAACCACAAAAATATGGGAGCGTTGAGGAAATAATCGCTATTACTTGTAAGTATTTGAACTTCTTAGTTTTAATCGAGGAAAAGAGGGACGAATGTTATACTTTATTGTGTTTTTTTCTTTTATATATCGTCCAAGAAACTGGGATTGGTGCTGTAAAGCAATAAACATCTGTGATTGTCAGGATCAAATGACCATTTACCTTTGCAGAGAGAGAGAGAGAGACAGAGATAGAGGGAGAGAGATTCAGTTGTGGCCGGAGGAGTTTTTATAGTTTGTAGTTGAATTTTCCGGGGAGGGGGGTGTCTTGTTGTTTTGTAGTGTTTTATTTGGAGCCGTTGTATGGTGTTGCCAGTTGGTATTAGAACTTGGAAGAGGTGTAGGGTAGGGCAGTTATTTGTTGCAAGGGATAGGGGCATTTGTGGAAAGCAAAAAGGAGGAAACAACTTCCTTCATTTAAAAGAAGTAGTATTGATAAGCATTGCCTTCACAAATTGAAATTGAAGCACCAGAGGCATTTCTTTTTCAGAACACTAATCAATGGACTATAAATGTTCAAAAATGTTTCTTCCTCTACATCTCAAGACGCACGAGATCTTGTACCCCTTACCAATGAGGCCATATCAATTCCTAATCCACAGAAGCAAACAACTATATATAGACACTAATGCAATTACACTCGCTCTTCATAGACAAACTTAGGATTCACACCCGTGTAAATCAATGTGAGAGGGTCTTTTCTTATCAGATAGGAGGGGCTGTTGTACAAAGTATACTTCTAAGTATGATTGATGTAAGACGTGTAACTGATCTGAGTCGATATTTTGTGGTAGTTCTTAGATGATTTTAGGCAAGCACCCACACTTACGGAAGAAGAAAATATCGATGCCCTTTCCAATGACAGAACTAGAGGGAAAGAGAGTGACTATCAGGCTGTCTATAAAATTTATCAGTCACAACTGCATATCGTACACACATAAAAATGGAAACAAAATCAGTTTTCCTTAACTTCCGAACTGAATGGGGACAAGGTTTCAACATCTCTAGACTTGGCTGTACAAGTCGTATAATGGGTTATGATTTCAAAGACTACAAGCTTCAGAAAAAACCAGATTTCAACAATAATCAATTCTAGAATAGCTTATTTCAACGGCACAAATTTTTTATTTCAACAAATACAAGATCAAACACAACATATCAGATTTCAACAAAAATGGGCAGTAAAAAAAATTTATTTCAACAAATACAAGAACTAACACAAAATATCAGATTTCAACGAATAATGGACAGTAAAAAAAAAATTATATTTCAACAAATACAAGATCTAACACAAAATATCAGATTTCAACGAATAATGGGCAGTAAAAAAAAATTATTTCTTAAAAACAGGGAATCAATTTTTACCCAAACTCAAATATTGGGTTGAGGTGGGCGAGATGTTGGCCTTGTTCTTCTCGTCGAACCTGGGTTGCGGATCTGGATCGAAACCGGGTCGTCGGATGGCGGCCTGGACGCCGTTGGTGTTGCTGGTGGGGGCGGCGCCGACGTCCACAGGGTGGGTAGATGTAAGGTGTGACGGAGGGCGGAAGAGAAGAGGACAGTGAGAGAAGAGAAGAGTGGGAAATGGAGATGAAACGTTGGTGGGAGATGAAGATGAACGTGGTTAAATGGGAGAGATGAACGTGGGAGATGGAGATAGAGATGTAGATGAGATGAGATGCAGATGGAGATGATGGAGATAATGAGATGTACTGGATAAATATCTTAACCGTGGTTAAGGGACGGGGGTTGGTGTGGGAGTAAGTGGGATTTTTTTTTTAACCGGTTTTTTAGGTGACAAGTTTGTTATGTTATACCATTGTTTACACATTAACTGGTTTTGGTTATGCTTCCAGTGGTTTTAGTTATGCTTCTAGCGGTTTTAGTCATGTCATTTCTTATGGTGTCTCCCAAACAGAGGGAGACACCGAAGCGTTATCCTACACAATAAGCAGCTACAACCCATATGTGTTATTGCAAAGAGGTCAAAGGCAGCCTGGCTCAGCTGGATATCCATGTAAGAACCTGAAACTTGCTTTTGAGGCCAAATTTCATAAGCATCCTCCCATGTTCTTTCTTAATGTCTCCTATACACAAGCCCCTAACCAAGATCTATCTTATCTAACTATCTAAGTACAATTGCAATAGGTCAAACACAGCCAGCCGAAACTTCCTTTTGAGGCCCAATTTCACCAGTAATCTCCCATGTTCTTTCATCATGTTTTCTATGCACAAGCTGTAACTAAGATCTATAATCTAACCAAGTACCAAAGTTCAAGATTAAAGTACATTAGAAGGCGTAGTAGTTCAGGAATCTCACAATCAGCAATAAACAAAACATCTCTCTATCTCTCTCCTTTATCCCCTTTCTTACTGGATCTTGTTCAAGGGGTGGATCAATCTCAAAATAATATATTGCAGTTTAAAGTTCACAATCATACAAATTACAAACTTTGAAAAACACTAAAGCTTCATAGTTCATATGCATGCATAAAGATCAGTGAACTCTAGCGGATATGACCAATAGAAAAAAAAAAGAACTCTAGCAGATATGCATCTCTTCTAAGAAATGATTGTGATTGCCTATATTCTGAGATTCGGTAAGAGAATCTGTCTGCGTTATATTTCAAGGATCACAAGTTAATCCACACAGTACGGACTTTAGTTGCAGGAAGCTTCTAAAGTGGTGTCGCTCCCACCTTTGGAGCCTGCTTTTGCGCTCCAACTGAGGATCTGCTTCTATCGAGATGGGAGCTCAATCCTTACAAAGATGGGAGCTTTTGTATGATGTTTTAATAGAAAAACATGGATTTATCACTTGACTTTACTAATTGTGTCTTTGATGAACTCATATATATACCCCAAGTCATGATATCTTGAAAAGAAAACCATATATGTAACGCTGGCCCATTTCTTACACTTATTGAATACTTGGCCAATATTTTTACTTCCTAAAATGATTGTACTTTCAAAGTGAATACTCTATGCTATATTATTTTGATAATATTTATACACGCTCCTCTCATGCTCCCAACCTTGGGAGCTTCTGTATTCCCCCACTTCATGCAACTTAGGTACGAACCAAAAATACATATGTGCATGCCGCCTCCTTATAAGGAATACTAATTTGGTTATCCTCTTTCTCGTGTATAAAGCGGATTATGAGAGGATCTTAACGTGTCCCTTCAAAGCAAGTACCAAATGTAGAACATTAACATCCAAATAGGGGCTGCAATATAATTGCTAAAAATATGTTAAAATAAAAAAGAGTAGGCTCAATACACTTTCACTTTAGCTCATACAAATTGGATTGATAGAAGAGAAATCCAAGGAAAATGTCGCTAAATTTGTGATGAGACAAAGAGAAAGATAGTAGCACCTCAAACTTATATACCTTCTTTTCCTCCATGTCACACACTGGAAACTAGTTTGAACACAATCATGTCATGCCCAAGCAATACGAGCACTATCCTCCACAAAGTCATAATCCAAACACGACCTAAATGATTAATTGGCCATAGCTTCACAATTTTGACCATCCATGATCCGCCCGCTTTAGAAGCCATGCAATGCAACTGGACCAAAGTTGTAAGCTTTTACAAGTAACAGCCACATGATTGAGATTTTGTGATTCTTCAAGAGCTTATGCAAAGAAGAATACGAACCTAGAAAAATAAACCACGGAATTAGAGAAATATGCAGTAGGTTAGATGCTCTATAGAAGGACCAAGTACCTTATGATAGAAAGTGATGCAACAATATCACGTTTTTCTCTGGAAAGTAAACTCAAGGGAACTATGAATTTGGAAAGTGCAATTGAAAATTTTTAGCATCTTTGGCTAAACCACTCAAGGGAAGGGTCCAAAATAGTCTAAAATACATTACTCCATCAAACCTTCAGATTTCGTTCGGAAAATTCAGCCCTTGTGTAGCTCGACATTAAACCATGTGGAATGCAACACCATAGGACCAATTGAAAGGCGATTCTCTGCTGATTTATACAATTAAGAAACATTTTTTCTATCTTTTGAAAAAAAAATCCTTGTCAACATTCCCATCACTATTTCAAAAAAATTAATTTCCAAGCCAGAAAAGAACACAAATTTAGCTCACATACTGAAGAAAAGATGAAAGATCAAACATGCATAGTTGGACATGCCTCTACGTCTTTGTTATTAGTCAGCTAACTTCCAAACGCTGGAAATTGAAAACCAATTAAGAATGTCAGAAAGCTGCGGTCTTTGCCTAATCCGAATTAGTAAAAAAGAGTTTAGAGCAAAAAATACAGAGAGTTGCATGACATTGAAAAAGAATTTTAACATGCAGGAAATAATCACCAACTTCAATGGCAAACAGCTCAATATTCTTTTAAGAGAATTAACAAGGAAAAGGCTTATGATATCGAATTTCTTCATGTTCTTCCACTTAATGCCTAATCACCCTGTATTTGGTACAGGCTTTTCAGCTTATAAACATGAGTATCAAATGGTTACTATAATTCCGAATGATCTTAGAATGGGCACCAAAGCCAATTACCTTTGTGGTTGTTATTTTTATTGTTTGTAGTAGTAGCAGTCGTAGCCCATATCACAAAACTGCTTGATTAGATAACCTTTTTTGGGAATGCAAAAAAATAAATAAAGAAATAACTAAAAAAAATCACGAGGAGAAGAAATGAATATGGAAGCCCATACATCTAGATGCAAAAACACAGAAAAGTAGTTGAGAAATTAATATGGGCTAGCTGGAGAATTTAATAACAGAAGAATCAGAAGATGATCATTGGAATGAAATAACGACAGGTCAAATTTTTCTTGGAAGAATATTTAATATGCAGTGCAAAAACAAATACCTGTGTGGGAAGCTTTGGTTTTCTCTGCCCACATATCGTAGATAGACTTATTAGTCAGTGATTAGTTCATCGTCGATATCTATAAAAGGGATGTGAGCAATCTTATGCCAGTCTTCTCCTTTCTCCCTGCGGCAACGAGGCTTCAGCAGTGGACAGTCACGAAATGACAATGCATTGAGGGAAGTGGGAAGCCCTTCTTCTGGCATGGATTGGAGCTGAGGGCACTCGAAAATATATATGTGTTTGAGAGAGCCAAGAAGTTGAAGGCCCCTTTTGTTGAGTGATTTGAGATTCGGCAGATCTCCGAGGCAAAGATATGTAAGAGTGGAGGGCAGCAGCCCCTCCTCGGGGAACGACTCCAACACATCTTCTGATCCACCGAGCAGTGCAAAGCTTGTGAGAGAGGGTAGCGTTTGCAAACCCCAATCTCTTCGCCCACCAACAAGTTTCTTGCAATTCCTGATATAAAGATTACCTATTTTGGAGGGCAGACCCCCTTCCGGAAAAGACTCAATTTCTGGACAATCCTGTAACTGTAATGACCGAAGAGATGGGAGGAGGATGTGCATTTGTTCTGGAAGAGCCTTCAGTTTCTTGCAACCCTCAATGGAAAGTTTCTCAAGTAATGTCGGATTTTGGAGCTCCATCCCATCTGAAATTAACAAGGTCTCAAAATTTGTACAATCCACAATATCAAGATATCGAAGCTTTGGGAATAAACCTAGTGGGAGGGATATGAGACTCTCACAACTCCCCAACTCCAAACTTTCAAGGAACATATTGTGGTTGCTCATCTCCGGGACATATAGCCTTCGACATTTCTCTACACTCAGCTTCTTCAAATTTGTTAGCTCGCTTGGAAATTCCTTCAAACTTGCAAAGCCGGAAATCTCCAGTTTTTTGACAGAAGAAACACTTCGCCACTCCAATTGTACCCCTTGGCATTCCTTCAACAGTAGCTTGCGTATAGAAGTAGTCCTCGGAAGTGAAGTCACAAGTTCTGGGCATTCCACTACCTCAAGCTTTCGAAGCCGGGAGAACTCTCCAGCATCTAATATACACCAATCCACCCACCCAGACATTTTCTCAAAACGTAGAGTCTCCAGAGATTGAAACGGTTTGCTTAAAGAACCGCTATCTCCATAAAATTCATGGCCCACGTTCGTTATATTGGGCATCCTTGCAATGGTAAACTCCTTCAAAGAGGGCAGTTGACCAAGTGGTGGCAAGGAAAAGCAATTCTCGCAATTCTCCAAACGTAACGACACCATATTGCAAAACGATTGATCTCCTAACCAAGTAGGAAATCTTGTGCCTCCATAGTTTTTTATCTCAAGGTGCTTCAAGTTTGTATGAGGTTCTAGCTTTTCAAGCACATCTCTTGTATTCTGTGAGTCTTCTGTAATGCTATCCCATTTCAACACTAGCTTTTCAAGGTACTTTTTCTCACACATCTTTGCTTCCAATGCATTGTTGCCACTTTTTAAATTTTGCAATCCTGATATGGAGATGGTTCCGCGAAGATAATGAAACTCTCCTAACTCATTAATACCTAACCCGCTGCACCTTCCCACTACAAAAATAGTTAATTGTTGGAGATCTTTCAACCTACTTATATGCATTGGCATCTCTTTTAAGTTGGTTCCGCTTAAATCAAGATGACGCAATGAAATCAATTTTACAATCCCTGTCGGTAATGTTGTAAGAAGATCACAATCAAATAACAACAATGTTTCTAAATTATACAGCGTACAAATTGATTCTGGCAACTCCTTGATTCGGGTGTTAGAAAGGTCCAAAAAGCGTAGATGTTTCAGATTGCCAATTGAATGAGGCAATTCCTTAATCATATATAGTGACAGCGATAGCAGTCGTAATCGTGTCAATCTCGATAAAATCTCATCCAAAACCTTTTTGCTCAACGACCAATATACTTTATAATTTCTATGACGTAATGGTAGAAAAGTTCTTAAACACTTAGCTTCCATAATTCCCTTGAACTTCTCAAAGCTATCAAAGTGTTGAACATACGAAAAATGACGTACCTTATCAGAAATACCGTGTGGCTTGCCATCCTCAAGGCTATAACAGAAATCTCCCATCACATATTTAGCTAAATCATGAACAAGATCATGCATGACAAATAAATAATTATTAGTATTTGATCTCTGAAAAAATGACCTTGAAAGCAATTCGCGGAAGCACTCATAACCTTCTTCTTCCACTGTCTTATTACTCTTAGGCTTCACCAAAAAACCTTCTGCTATCCAAATTGAGACTAATTCCTTCATGTCGAATTCATAATCCTTAATAAATATTGAACAAAAAGCAAAACATCTTTTCAAATGGGAGGGAAGATAATAATAGCTCAATCTTAAGGCTGGAAGGATGTTACTCTTCTCCTCCGATAATTCCCATATGGCACTTTCCAATATACTATTCCAATCCTTAACATCTTGTTGGTAGCGCAAAAGACCACCCAATGTTTTTGCGGCTAAAGGCAAACCTTTACACTTTTTCACAATCTCCTTGCCAACCTTTTCAAGATTGGGATGTGCATTGCAATCTCCCTTCTCAAAGGCATGTTTGGAAAACAACATCCAACTATCTTCCTCTGGTAATTCCTTTAACCAATGAATAGGAACTGTTTTCATGATAGATGCAACACTTTCATTGCGCGTTGTAACAATAATCTTACTCCCGCGTGCTCCAAATTTGAAAGGAGTAATCAAGGCGTCCCAATGTTCATAGTTCTCATTCCAAACATCATCCAAGACAATAAGAAACTTCTTCCCACCCAATGATTCTTTCAACTTGACCTGAAGCAAGTTTAGGTCTTTTGCATCAGAAGCCGGCCCAGTGACTGACTCTACAATTGTTCTTGTGATACTTAAAACATCAAATACATCAGAGACACAAACCCATACTTTCTTATCAAAATGCGCATCCACACTGCCATCATTGTACAGAAGTTGAGCAAGAGTGGTCTTGCCCATCCCACCCATCCCGACAATTGGGATCACGTCTATCTTATTACTGTTTTCTCCATCAGAGAGCAAAAATTTCATTATCTCTTCCTTGTCATTCTCCCGTCCATAAACACAGGATTCATCCACCAAAGAAGTTGTTGGCAACCTGGTTTGGGACCACTTCCGTGCAGCAACCTCTCTCAAACCAAGTACATCTTTAGCTTTCACGAAATGGTCTAACATGCCAATCATTTTCTCTAATTTGGAGTTCACACCATGGTCAAAAAAGCTAGTGAAAGTTGAGATCACAGAATCTTGTAAACGTTGTTTGCCTCTTGGGTACTTGGCTTCCACCTTGCTCCGCAGAGTCTCGGTAGCAATCTCATCCACTAGGTCCTCAGCTTGGTAAACAGCATCTTTAAGCTCGTCCAGCCAAGCTTTCACAGCTCGATCAGTGATCTGCCTGTCCTCTGCGTCGTTGAGCCCCTTATTAAGTTCAAGTAATGTCACCTCCAGCTTCTTGAGAAGACTTTCGTCATGCTTTCGACCCCGGAAGAAGTTGATGAACTCTTCAGAAGCCAAACGGTCCAGTAGCACTCCAAATGCAGCACCTAGAAATGCCTCTCCAGCCATTTTTTTTTTTTTCTGTTTTTTGCAGACAAGAGATCACGACACGGTTGGGAAAGAATGTAGGAAACCAAGATTGAAAGTCTTTGCAACCTACATAATGAATGTATTTTTCAATTCATGGAGGAATTAGCGAGAAAAATATAATAAAAAATGAAAATGAGAGAAAGTGAAGTAAAAGAAAAGGAAAGAAAAATACGGTCCCGCTAATTGATGCCCCTAGGACATAAGTTTTGAACACTAGTTTACGGTGCTTTTAAATGCTTTTGGTGCAATATATATTAGTTAATCCATAAGTTGGGTTTATGGGAACTCACAAAAAATGAGAAATCAGCAAAAAAAAATGACCAAGAAAGACTTCATTCGAGCAGTTTTTGTTTATTTTTTATCGAACGATTCAAATAAAAACTGCTCGGATGAACCCCTTTCCGGTCAATTTTTTTTTGCGAATTTCTCGCTAGTACCTTTAAAATCACGTTCTGAACATATTGAGCAGCTTGGATTATCGAAATTCGAACGAAAAATAGGAGAAATGGGGAGGTACTTATTTGAAAATGACTCTGTGTGTGTGTGTGTGTGTGTGTGTGTATATACGGGACAGTTCCGAAGACACCCAAAAAAACACCTAAAAAAATACCTCATAGTTCCCGATCAAATTTTGATAATCCGAGCCGCTCAACGTGATCAAAACGTGATTTTAAGGGTACCCGTGAGAAATCAGTAAAAAAAATGACCAGGTGGGACTTCATCCGAGCAGTTTTTGTTTATTTTTGATCGAACAGTACATATAAAAATTGCTCGGATGAAACCTTTCTTGGTCATAAAATCACATTTTGAAAATGACTTTATGTGAGTTTCCTTCTTCAAAGGACCACCTTAACTTAATAAAATAAGGACCTTCTTTTCCCAATAGAATTTCGATAATCCAAGCCGCTCAATGTGTTCAGAACGTGATTTTAAGGGTACCTGTAAAAAATCAGCAAAAAAAAAAAAGATGACAGGAAAAGTTTCATCCGAACAATTTTTGTTTACTTTTTATCGAACGGTACAATTAAAAACTGCTTGGATGAAGCCCTTGCCGGTTATTTTTTTTGCTGATTCCTCGCGGGTACTCATAAAATCACGTTTTGAACACATTGAGCGACTCAGATAATTGAAATTCAAACGAGAATTGGGAGAAATGGAGAGGTCCTTATTTTAGAACTAAAGATTGTTCCACTCTTATATGGAAAGAAACTGGCGGCCAGTGAACAAAAATTGGCGGCATGTGAATAAGTTCCATATGAAGAGTCAGACTCACATGTTGAACGAAAATTTTCCTCCAAAACAATATTGTTTTTCTCACCTTAAAGAGTGAAAGAATGGGAAGAGTCATATGGTCATTTTTGTCATTCCAAATATTGTTTGACTTCTTTTAATAAAGTAGTTTATAATCTCAATGTAGATGTTGGAATGAGTATAAAAATTGTAATTAAAATATTTAAACTGCTCTTAACTTGTGCCCCAAGGACACCTTGTAGCATTTCCCTTTTCCTTTTTTTTTATGCATTTTCTATCATTATCTTGCTAATTAAATAGACCAAATCAAACGGACTTAGAGTGAATTGAGAGCATTAACTAGTGGGTGAGTGGAATTTGTGGAATAAATGTATTTTTTTTATGAGCGGAATAAATGGAGTCATGCTACTGGTACAGCGGCTGCTGTACAGCAGCCGCGTACAGACCCCCTTTGCGTCCGTCTCGGGTTCCGCAAAGATGATCGGAGCCGCTCATTTTGTTCAAAATACCTGGTTTAAGGTCCCTGTAAAAAATCATCTCAATCCGATATCGGGAAGGGTGTTTACGAATCATCCAACTTTGCTTCAAAAAATCACCTAAATTTTGAAGCAAAGTTGGATGATTCGTAAACACCCTTCCTGATATCGGATTGAGGTGATTTTTTACAGGGACCTTAAAAGAGGTATTTTGAACAAAATGAGCGGCTCCGATCATCTTTGCGGAACCCGAGACGGACGCAAAGGGGGTCTGTACGCGGCTGCTGTACAGCAGCCGCTGTACCAGTAGCATTTTTGGAATAAATGTATTGCTCCGTCAAATTTATGGAGAGCCATTGGCACAGTTGACTCTATTGGTTTGCAGGTCTCAAAATCTCTATGCACGATTTTTAATAAATTTTATCTCTATCACTCTGCACTCATTATTTTTAAAAACCTCCATCTAAATCCAAACCAAACGGGGCAAGAAAACAGATCAAAGTTGGAGTGCTGGACCAACAAAACAATAAACAGCAATAAAAATAACGAATACGAGCAATACAGGTTGGTTATAAAAAAAGAAGAAGCTATACAGATGAAGGCACGTGCCCACGAAACTAGGATTAATTCCATGTCAAGTGTAGTAGTTGAAGACAAATACAAAAACCAATCATGCTCTCCGAACAAGAATCAATTGGTACTGCTAGGGGTGTACATGGTCCGGTGGTTCTATAGACATTCAAGAACCGAACCATATCTAAGGCTTCCGAAGAATTGAGAAACATAATCAGATCGTTGCACGCGCATATGAAAACAAAGCACAACAAAATTATAGACCGGTCCAGTTTGGATCAGTTTCCAGTTCTAAACCATGTTAGCATTCAAAAATTGCAAATATATAAATAAATAAATAAACATGAATAACATACCAGGTAGTTCTTTAAAATAGCTAACAATTTCCTTCTCAAGACGATGAAATCTTTTTTTTTTAATCCGAAGAAGATGAAATCTTATTGCAAAACTGAGAGAGAGAGAGAGAGAGAGAGAGAGAGAGAGAGAGAGAGAGAGAGAGAGAGAGAGAGAGAGGATTGGTAGAGAGACACGTGAGAATGAAAGAAAGAAGATGGAAATCTTATTGCCAAACTTGGAGGGAGAGAGAGAGGGAGAGAGAGGGAATTGAATGGTAGAGAGACACGTGAGAATGAAAGTTAGTAATTTTGGAACCCCTGAATAGAATTCTGAAACAGCGAGCATCTAGCTTCAAATTCGAGATATTTGAGGATGTCAAATTTTTTTAAGGTTTACTTGATAATTTGACATGTTAAAGTTTGATATCTTCAAGGTATCCGTTCCAACTAACATATCAAATTTATTATTTAAAATTTTTTTGGAGTGAAACAATGAAAGAAAATATTTGACATCAAATATCAAAGTTGACATTAGAAATGAGATGTCAAATGACATTTGACATCTTGGTTAGAATTATTTCACATATTAATTCTTCCGCTTAACATGTCATGTCAAATTTAACATTTAGATTGGAGATGCTCTAACATACCAGCCAGAATGTCTTTCTCCATTTAAAAAACAAAAAATGTCTTTCTCCGTGTTCCTCTTCGTGAATCCCACTTTGAGTGACACCAATAATCTGCATGAAAATTCTAACTTAATATTCATTTACACATTCATACTCACAATAGAGGTGGGTCTTATAAACATTGGGTGTATATTATGTGCGGACTCTACCCTATTATAAGAGTGAATGTATAAGAGGGTGTGTATTTGAGTGTAGAGGTAGAACCCGCAATGAACTTCATCAGTGCGGAAAAAAAAAGGTACTAAAAAATTGATTGAAATGTTAAGAATTAAAAAGAAAATGGCCTTAGTGCAGCTGTAATAGGCCCCACAACGCCATTATCAACCGACCAAAATAAAGTTAAAGTTTTGAAGGTGACCAAACCAAATAAAAGAAAGATATGTCAAGACAAAAATAGGCCCACCGCTGGCAATAATTCACAGTGCTGAATATATATACCTTTAACAAGCAGGAGATGATTCGATTCCCATTAACTTTTTTTTTTCTTGACTTATCTACTTATTTGGTCTTTATAAAATATGCTCGATTTTAATTTGGTCCTTACAAAAATTTTTATTTCAATTTTACCCTTCTAATTTCTAACCGATTTCAATGCTACCCTTTCCGTCAAATTTGGATGAAAAATGTCTAAGGGGCTAAAGGATTAAGTGATGTGGATTGTGGATTAAGGAACCCTCAAAGTCTCAAACCCACTGACTAAAAACCCTTCTTTTTCTTCACATCTTTCTTCACATGCAAAACTAAAAACCCTGAATGCGAATAACATTTCCCGATCTCTTTTGCCCCAAACTAAAAACCCCGATTTATCAAAAATGATTTTTTTCCCCGCAATATACACCTCTGTCTTTTTTCTATTCTATAGTTCTTTTTTTCTTTCTACATGTACCAACTGAAGCTATGAATTTCATAATGCTTGAGCTCGTTTATTTAACGAATTGCCCGCAAAACCTACGCGCATACAGGAAATTTATGTATTTGAATTTTGATCTGATGAGTAATCATCCCAAAGTATTCGAACTGGTTTAGAGAAATGTTAGGTATACTTCCATTTGAACAAGGCACAAACAAACCGAATAGAAACATACAAATTGAGTGTCTGAAGCAGGGCTAAATAATTAAGGGACGAAAATTCGTTAAATTTTCGTTAACCTAACATTTTTCTAGGCAACCAAACGTAAGTGGATAAAGTGAAAATTAGGCCTAGTTTCCAAAAAAAAAAAGGGTAAGGCTTTTTTTTTTTTTTATGATTTATCACTTTTAGCCTAGATAGTGCTAAATCATGGATAATTCCGAATAAAAGGGAAAAAGTTATAATTTTTACTTTTCTAATTCCTCTGGTTGAAATGATCTAACAATCCATAAAATTTTAACGCAAAATTCTCAAGTGTGGAAAACATTTGAATAAGGGTAAAAAAAAAACCTCTAGCTTTTATTGGGAAACTAGGCTTTATGACCACAAGGAAAATCTAAAATCTCCTAACTATCAATGCACCTCGTCAATGAAATAAATTTCTGAGATATGTAATCGAGTTCATCCCTCTCTAAAAAAAAATGGGAAAAAGCCATAGTAATTTAAAATTACTTCTAGTTTTTTTTTTTTTCTTTTAACACCGATCAACTACATAATCCAGTGTAGAATCATACGGAGGTGTTATTCGGTGGGTTTGGGATTTAGGTTTTAGGGTTTTTAGTTTTCCAGGTGGGGACATGTAAAAGAAAAGAATGGTTTTGATCGAGTTTTAGGTTTTTATTTGGTGGGTTTGAGACTTTGAGGGTTCCGTAATCCACATCACTTAATCCGTTAGCACTTAGGCATTTTCCGTTAAGTTTGACGGAAAGGGTAACGTTGAAATCGGTTACAAAGTTGAAATCGGTTAAAAACTAGAAGGGTAAAATTGAAAAAAAAAATTTATAAGGACGAAATTGAAACCGAGCCTATTTTGTAAGGACCAAATATGTAGATAAGCACTTTTTTTTTTTTTTAATCATCGATTCCCATTAACTGATTGGACAGTTGTAGTGGGAGAGAACACCTCCACATGAAAAATTATACAATGCCCTTGGGGCATGCGAAAAATTATACTATGCCCTTGGGGCATGACCACGTGGTGCTCCAGGAACTTTCTGCACCACACAAATATGTGCAGACTACTAAAATGTGTGGTTCAGAAAGCCCCTTAGACAACACGTGACCATACCCGTGGGCATGTAATAATCTCTCCCACCACACGGTTTCCTTTCCACCTGATAAATTTGTAAGAGCATCTACAATGAAATTTGGGGAGGTATTTTCCTTTACACAAAGTCCAATCACGCATCCAAGCCTCACATTCTTTTCCGACAGAAAAGGGTATAATTGGTATTGTGGCGGACTCGAAAACATAAAAAATTAGGCTGGACCTAAGGCTGGCAACAAATGAGAAAGTAGAGGTTACTGTATAAAGAGCAATACGTACTATGGACACAGATAAATGTGCACATAGTCAAACACAGATGTGTACAGAACCTTCTGATGCATATTGCTTCTACACGGTTTATGGAGTCCATTAACATCGAGCGGGTCCAGATACATCTATATCTGGATTTGTGCACATCCACCTGTGTCCAGAGTATTGTTTTATCCAAAATAGTCCTTTGGAAGTTAATGTGTGTCTTTGGTTTTGTAGAGTTTGGTGAGTCATTCCCACATGGGATGAGGAAGCAGATAACAGGGAGCATGTTGTGGTGATATACATTCATAATAAAAGGGCCCTTTATTGAAGAAGAGTGACTTTTGTCTTTGCTGCATGCACATGCTGTGGGGACCTTTACTCAATCTTTTTGGTGGGTTTGTCGGAATAATTGATGGTTTGGATACCAAACCACTAATAGTTAACCAATCGGAGGCGGGGGGCTGCTCCCCTTGCTGCTGCCCGGCCTTTCCGGGCCCACTCCGGTCTCGCTCCGATGATCGGAAACGTTCACTTTGTAGAGCTCGTCGAGTAGAACAACCATGTCAAAAATCAGCTTGATTGGATATCATTAAGTACTTGATCGGAACCTTTTTATCTTAAGAAGAATGGATCCGAAACACTGGATCAAATCCATTGTAACCCATGGACCGAGAGTTATATGGGCTCCGATCAGGCACTTAATGATATCCAATCAAGCTGATTTTTGACATGGTTGTTCTACTCGACGAGCTCTACAAAGTGAACGTTTTCGATCATCGGAGCGAGACAGGAGTGGGCCCGGAAAGGCCGGGCAGCAGCAAGGGGAGCAGCCCCCCCCCCCGCCTCCTAACCAATCTTCTTTGATTTATACAACCATGAAAATGACAGCGGCCTTGGTTGAATGGATGATGCCATTCTCACATTATATTAGTAGTATTATTTCAAGGAGGTATTATATTATTTTAGGAGGTATTTCATGCAGGTATGGTTTCTACGCTCCCTTTTTTAATTATAGCATTCTATTTTTTGTCTTCTAGTGAAGCTTTTGTTTGCATTTTTTTTATTAAAAGACAAGAAAAAGAGTGCCATAATAAAAAAAGGGTATAATTACAATGAATCTTGTTGTTGTATCAGATTCATGTTTCTGTATCGGATTGTTTTATTTTGATGGCATTGGAGGTTTATAAAATTTTCTGTCATTACTTTGATTCTTTTTTTCCGCTGCCCCCTAAATTTCGTAGGACCTACCTGTACTTGGAGATATATACATGCTTAAATATTTCATATGTTTGCTAGATTTTCCAGGCTATGCAGAACAGGTAGAACCAAATATTCTTTACTGACAGAAAAGGGTATAATTGGTTTTCTTTTCACCTTTTCCTCATAAATTTGTAAGAGTTTAGCACAACAAAAATAGTATTCCCTCCATCTCTTTTTAAATTTCTAGCTTTGGAATTTGAACTTATTAAAAAGACATCATCATTACACCTTTCACATTAGTTTTTACTTCCACTTTCCATCCTTAGCCTTTATAAAAATATCACAATTACATTTTTATTCACCAACTTTTTAAAAAGAAATATACTTTTAGGGGTAAAAAGAAAAATTCACCAACTTTTACTCACTAACTTTACAAAATGAACACTTATTAAGGGACAGTTCAAAATGAAATACTGAACTCTAAAAAATGGACGAAGGGAGCATATTTTTTGAGTCACAATACTTGTGTTAGTTTGTGTGCTAGATTGTGATAAATTTTATAGTGTGCTAGCAAATGTGCAAAGTTTGGCAAAGAAACTAGTAAGCAACAAGTGAGTCTCATCTCTATAAATTCAAACTCCAACCATAAAACATAAATGTCAATGCCTTAACACTCGCTTGTGGGACCTACGTTTTATTCTAATACACACTTTAACAAACATTTTAACATAAAAATAAATATACCAAACCCATTGATGTACGTACTCGTGTTACGTGTATACACTAAGCATACACTTGTGAGACTAATTTTTCATCCTAAAACACACTTTAAAAAACATTTTAACACACAAATATACCAAATTCATTGCGGATGCTATAACATCCTTTGTTAGTTGCCATCTGAGCAACATGAAATTTGTCACACTTAAAAAAACGAATGGTTCCGACAATCTAATAAGTGGGTTTAAAAGGAGCTTACGAATGGACAAAACTTGACGGTCCATTACATTTCAGAGATTGGAGAGGATTTTCACCTAACAAAAAAGAAACATCATCACCGCAAGAGGGATCGATCTTATTCAAGAGTCATTATACAAATCAATGGCCTCCCAAAACACACAAGGGACGAGAAGTTGGAAGTCACCCAAAGTAAGTATGGACTGTGGACAAAAAAGAAAATTGATATTCGCGCTTTACTTTTTACTGATGGCGCTCCAGTTTGTTCATAAAGTTACTAGTAACTTCACGTTAAAATTGGAGCGCCATCAATAAAAAGTAGAACGCGAAACTCAGTTTCCGATAAAAAATTATGACTAATTCATATATCACCGCAAGTCCACTAATGTCATAAGAACTTCCATCTGTTTACTGCTTTAAAATAGGGCAAATTTTAAAAAATCCCTCAACTTTTAGAAACTTTACAAAAAAAATACTTGAATTTTAATTAATGATAAAAAGGCACCTGAACTTACCATCTCGTTAACAAGAAAGCCTTTGCCATCCAATTCCGTCAATTTGTAACGGATGGAACTAACGGAAGGCGTTAAACATTTTTCTTTTTTAACTTTTTACTTCAAAAAATTATTTTTAACTCTTTTTAAGTAATAATTAACTATGCAATAAATTTTTTATTACTATTTATTAAAAATTACTTTAATCCTTTTTTACTTTCAATTTTTACCTTTTCCCCCTCTCTCCGTCTTTCCTCTTTTTTTTTTTAAATATTTTACTACACACCACAACCAACCGCCAAAGCTCTAGCCCTAATTTCAAAAATTCAAAATTACTGTAAACCTGTTTTTTTTTTAACCTTGTTTTTTTTTCTTTTTATTTTTAAAAATAACTTTAATCTTTTTAGTAAATAATTATGCAATAAAATTTTTTTCCCTTACTATTTATCAAAAATTGCTTTAATTTCACTTTTTAATATTCAAAAAAATTAACTTTAACTCCCATTTTTACATTAAAAATTGTATATATATATATATATATATATCTCTCTCTCTCTCTAGATCTCTCTCAACTGAAACTCTCTTTCTTCTCTATGTGAGCAGGAATAGGGGAGATTCTTGTGGCTTAATTTGGTGGCTTGGGAAAGAGGTTGCGTCGTGGGGATTCGGGCTCTCCCACGGAAACCTTCCGTGAGAGACAGAGTTTTCCCCAAGACCAGAGGTACAGAAGGGACACATATCGGGGTTTTACATGGACGCCATCATGGGCCTGACCTAGGCCTAGGTGCCCTATAAATACACTTGACATTCTTCCTGATTTGACAGAGTTGACTTTTTCTAGATAGATAGATAGAGAGAGAGAGAGAGAGAGAGAGAGAGAGAGAGAGAGAGAGAGAGAGAGGGAGTGGCGAGCACTGAATTTGAGAAAGGAGAACATTCTTCCCCAGAGAAAAGGTGACCTCACCCTGTCAATCTAGAAAAGGTCAATCACTGCCCCTGCGGAAGGACAACAAAGGACACGATGCCTTTGTTAATTCTGTACTTCTTGCTTCGTCCCTCACCCCACAAGATTACTCCTCTTTTCCTCTCACTAAACATCGACCAATCGCACCTCTCCAGCTCACGCGAGATCTACATGTAAGCGTACCTCAGTGGAACCCCAACCTACATACTGTTTCCTACGGACAAAATTAGGGACAAACTACTAAAAGATTGAAAATATTACTAGAAGCAAAGTAGTACAGATTCTAAAGTTAGAGAGTTGCTGAAAATTAGTAGTTCTGTGAGTCAAAATGATACTCCCTCCGTCCCAAATTGATTGTCCGGTCCGCAAAACGGAGTGTTAAAAATAATACAATTTTTGCAAGAAAAAATCAAAAGTTTTTCAACAACTTACTAGATATCAATGAGAATTTTTAATTTGTGAAAAAAGTTTGAATTTTTTCTTGAAAAAATTGCATTATTTTTAATACTCCGTTTTGCGAACGGGACAATCAATTTGGGACGGAGGGAGTATAAGATTAAGCACCTAGTAATAATGTTGAGGGGCCTCAACTGTGCCAAAACTGGATGGACCAGCACCGTATGCGTGTCATGCTTGTAACTGAAAGTTGTTGAGAGCCAGAGACTTGGGTACTTCTTTCTCTGCCATAATAGCGACACAAAGTCATCAGCTGGAAAACAGGTTGCAGCAACATAGCCCCGGCCGCTTCGGACAAATAGTAGAAGAGCTTATTTCACTTGGAAGATCAACGTAGAAAACAAACTATCCATCAAACTCCCTAATATGGAACTAATAAGCCTGAGGTGGGTCTTCTCATCACCTAAAAAAGTACCAAATACAAAACACGAAGTAAAAGTCGGAATCTATGCAATCTAGTTACAATTGCAATAGGTCAAACACAGCCATCCCAGCTGGATATATACCCGGAATTTTCTTTTGAGGCCCAATTTTACGAGTTTTCTCGCTTGCACACTCTTTCCTCATGTCCTCTGTACAAAAGCAGTAACTATGATCTATGATCTATCTAACCAGGTACGTACCAAACTCCAAAATTAAATCGTAAATCATAACTCGAAAGCCTTCGATGCCCATAATAAAAAGCTTCAAGTACATTAAAAAATGTAGTGGTTCAGGAATATCAGAATCTGCAATTAAAGAAATATCTATTTCCCTCTCCTTTTTCCTCTTTTTTGCTTGGTCTTGTTCAAATCAATCTCAAAATAATTGCAGTTTAAAGTTCAGAATCCTACAATACTATGAAAAACTGTATAGGGTTCATGTACATCCATAAACATCTGTTAAGTCTAGCAGATATGCATCACTTCTAAACAAGAGAATCTGTCTGCATGCATTGTATTTCGATCTCGATTACTATGAAGTACTGACTCCAAGGATCACAAGTAAATGTTCACCGTACGAACCAAAAATAGCTGTTTGCGAAATTGCGTGCCTCTTTCTCGTACATAAAGTGGATTATGAGTGGAACTTATCATGTCCCTTCAAAGCAATTGTACCAAATGTAGAATATTAACATCCAAATGGGGGCCTGCAAAAAAAATAAAAAATTAGGATAGAAAAGAGTAGGCCCATTATGCTTTCACTCCAGCTCATACAAACAGGATTGATAAAAGCAGAAATCCGAGGAAAATGTCGCTAAATTTGTCATTAGAGTCATGAGACAGACATAAAAATAGCAGCATCTCAGACTTATATACCTAACATTGTTTAATTTCCTCCCTTTCACACTGGAAAGTGGTTTGATCACAATCATGTAATGCCAAAGTGATACAAGCGCTTCCCTCCAAAAAGTTATAATCCAAACATGACCTAAATGAACCGCCATCATGTCATACAATTTTGGCAACCCAAGATCCACCCGCTTTTAGAAGCCATGTTGTAAGCTTATATCAAATAACAGCCACATGATTGAGATTTTGTGACTATGAAAGAGCTTATGCTGAGTATTACACCAACCTAGAAAAATTAACCACTAAATTAGAGAAATATGTAGTAGGTTAGATGCTAAATAGAAGGACCAAGTAGTTTATAATAGAAAGTGATGCAACAAAATCATGTGGAAGGCAAAATGCAAGTGAAAAATGTTAACATCTTTGGCTAAACCACTCAAGGGAAGAAGGGTCCAAAATATTCTAAAATACGTTACTCAATCAGATCTTCAGGTTTCTTCAACATAAATTTCAGGCCTTGTGTTGTTCAGCACTTAACCAAGTGAAATGCACCACACCATGGGACTGGGACCAATTGAAAGGCGATTCTACGTTGATTTATACAATTAAGAAACATTTTGTACATCTTTTGAAAAAAAAATCCTTGTCAATATTCCCATCACTATTTAGAAAACTATAATTTTGAAGCAAGAAAAGAATACAACGCGCAAATACTAGAAGAAAGATGAGATCAAACCTGCATAGTTGTACATGCTTCTAGCCATTTGTTATCAATCAGCTAACTTCCAAACTTAGGAAATTGAAAACCAAGTAAGAACATTGGAAAGCTGTGGTCTTCACCAAATCCGAAGTTTAAAAGAAAAATTAGCGAGCAAAAAGATAAAGTAAGTTGCATGGCACTGAAAAAGAATATAACATGCAGGCTTAAACGAGCACCAACTTCAATGGCAAACAGCTCAATTTTTTTAAGGGAATTAACAAGGACAGGCTTATTATATCGAATTTCTTCAAGTTATTCTACTTCATGCCTACTCATTTGGAACGGGCTTTTGAGCTTGTAAAGGTGAGTATTAAAATGATTACTAGAATTCCGAATGATCTTAGAATGGGCACCAGGGCCCATTAGATATGTGTTGTTATTTTCATTTTTTGTAGTAGTAGCAGTCGTAGGTCCAAATGGGGTTGAATCAATAACCTATACTGCTCGATCAGATCACGTTTTTGGTTATGCAAAAAAAATAAAGACTAAAAAGAAATTATGAGGAAAAGAAATGAATGGAGAATTTAATAACAGAAGAATCAGAAGGTGAATGGAATGAAATGAAATAATGACATACAGGTCGAATCAGAAGATGAGTTGGAAGCTTTGATTTTCCCTGGCCGCATGTCAGACTTGGTCAAAGACGGGTTCAAAATTGATTACTATAATAGGGATGTGAGCAATCTTATGCATGCCATTCTTCTCCTTCCTCCCTGCGGCAACGAGGCTTCAGCAATGGACTGCACCGAATTTGCAGCTCTAGGAGGGAAGTCGGAAGCCCCTCTTCTGGCAAGGATTGGAGCTGTGGGCATGCAATTCCAAATAAACATGGTTTTGAGAGAAGTGGGAAGCCTCTAGCTCTACCTCTACCGAAAGGATTGGAGCTGAGCGCAATTATGAATCTCCATGCGTTCGAGAGAGCCGAGAAGTTGAAGGCCCCTTTCGTTGAGCGATTTGAGATTCGGCAGATCTTTCAATGTTGAGATGTGTAAGGGCCCGTTCCACTTTTTTTAAAAGTGGGTTTTTGAAAAGGAAGGTAAATTTCAAGCTCAAAAATTATGTATTTATGCAAATAATTTTTCTTTCACTATGGATCTTGTTTGATAGATCTCATTGAGATCTTTAATACGGTGCAAAAAAAATTGAAAAATTATTTTTCATTTTCGTTATATTTGAGTTTGAAATTTAGAAAAAAGGAAGTTTTGGAAAAAGAAGGGAAACTGGAACGGCACCTAAGGCTCTGTTCAGTTGTCGAGAAAGTTGTGTGGAAAATTGGTTCCCAAAAAAAGTGAAGTGAGGTGAAGTAAAAGAAAAAGAAAATTATTTTCTTGTGAGTGTTCATTTGACAAAAGAATTTTGCAAGAAAAATTAAGATTTAGTTGTTCATTTGTCAGGAAAAAGAAACTTTCGAGAAAATTTTGTGAGTGTTCACTCATTTCCCTTTTCCCGCGACACAAAATCTTGTGTTTTTTGCAGGATCACTTTTGCAGGAAAGTAATTCTTGCAGGAAAACTTAAATTGGTAAGTCCTAAAATTTTCCTGCCAACTGAACACTAGGAAAGTTATGAAAAAATTGATTTTCCCATCATTTCTTGTACTTTCCTGGCAACTGAACGGGGCCTAAGAGTGGAGGGCAGCAGCCCCTCCTCGGGGAACGACTCAAACACATCTTCAAATTCACCGCACAGTCCGAAGTGTGTAAGAAAGCCAGGGAGTGTTCTTCGAATCCACCCCGTTCATTTTAATATTTTGGATTTAGATTTATAGGTGATGAGTATAAAGAGAAATAAGAAAAAATTACTCAAATGGTCCCTGTAGTTTGGTTTTTGTGTCACGTTGGTCTCTATAGTTTTAATTGGCTCGATTTTAACCCTGTAGTTTTGATTTTGTGCCAATTAAGTATAATCACTAACTTCCATTTCCTCCTACTAAAGGAACCAATTGTGAAAATTGCACTTGACCCCCTGTGATTTGCATTTGGCATAAATTTCCCCTTATTCATTTAGGGCCCGTTTGATAAGGCTCTTGCATGTTGGGATTGGATAACCAATCCTATGGGATTATAAAGCCTTTGTTTGGTAACCAAAAGTAGTTTGGACTACTAGTCCGATGGGATGAATAATCCGGGTAATAAGGGGTATTGCTAATACCCCGTAGGACTTGGTATTAAGAGTCCGATCCCAACTCTTTCACATTACCAATCCCTTTACATTACTAATTTCTTCTATTAATCCAATTACATCATCTAATCTCATCTCAAACAAACATAATATTAATAATCTCATCATCTAATCTCATCTCAAACAAACATATTCATTATCAATCCCTTCTCATTAATAATCCCTTCTCATTACCAATCCTAATCCTAATCCCATCTCCTTACGAATCTCATCCATCTATCACTGTTATCAAACGGGCCCTAGAAACTTCAACACAACCCATGGTAATTTGTATATTAAAGTGAATCGTTACATGCATTAATGATAAGTTATTTATTCTACATTTGTTAGTTTTGAGTCAAACATTTCTTGAATTATTTATTCGTCTTGACCAGAGGAACGTAAAATGTAAAAAGTTGTTTTGACTTCTCTAAGTCGCTAAGTACAGATATAAACCAACATATATTCAGGAAGTTTTGTCGTGTCTCAATCCCATTGTCGGAAATCACTCTTGCATCTCGTTGTTAACTTCTTCCGAAACCACCATATCAAAAGCTCACAAAACCACGAAGTGGTGCTAACAATGAACTATATACTATAGATTATAAATACATACATATTTATGTCTGTATTGTATTATTTTTTTCGTTAGTGAACTTTTTTTAGGATTTTGGACATAATTTTTTACTTTTTTTCATTCCTCTTGTTGAGACTATTAATAACCAAAAAAAAATTGGATCAAGAAAAATTAATCAGAACAAAAAATGATCGTTGATAGTTTGAGATTTAATCTAATTTTTTGTTCTAATTATATACAACAAAAGTAGAATAAATAACTTGTCATTAACGCATGTAACGATTCACTTTAATATACAAAATCACCATGGGTTGTGTTGAAGTTTCTAAATGAATAAGGGAAAATTTATACCAAGTGCAAATCACAGGGGGTCAAGTGCAATTTTCACAATTGGTTCCGTTAGTAGGAGGAAATGGAAGTTAGTGATTGTACTTAATTGGCACAAAATCAAAACTACAGGGTTAAAATCGAGCCAATTAAAACTATAGGGATCAAAGTGACACAAAGACCAAACTACAAAGACCATTTGAGTAAAATAATAATTGAAAATATGGGTAATAATTGAGGAGAAATAGAAAGAAAGATGAAAGTAATAGTTGGAGAAAAATAAGATAATTATTAAAATCCAAAATCCAAAACCCTTAAATGAACGGGGTACGTAGTTTCTTGGGTGTTTTGAACTCAGCAACTCAAAACGCATACACGTATGCTCCCATCACACCATGACATTGGGTTTATGTTCCCTTAAATGAAGCCCCTCCTCGGGGAACGACTTGAACTCATCTTCAGATTCACCGCACAGTCCGAAGTGTGTAAGAAAGCTAGGGAGTGTTCTACGAATTCACCCCGTTTATTTTGGTATTTTGGATTTAGATTTATAGGTGATTAGTATAAAAAGAAATAAAGTAATAATTGAAAATAAGGGTAATAATTGAGGGGGGATTGAGAGAAAAATGAAAGTAATAATTGGAGAGAAATAAAATAATTATTAAAATCCAAAATCCAAAACCCTTAAACGAACGGGGTAGTTTCTTGGGTGTTTTGAACTCAACAACTCAAAACACATACACGTATGCTCCCATCACACCATGACATTGGGTTTATGTCACTACAAGAAATTACACAATTGCCGACCAAAATTCCCGACTAAAACTATTTTAGTCGCCAATTATTGAACAATTGCCGACTAAAATCATTTAGTCGGGAAAGAAATTATGTTTGCCGACTAAAATAAATTTAGTCGGGAAATAATAATATTTGCCGACTAATAGATAAATTTGGTCGGCGAATATCAATTTTAACCCTAATTTAAAAACCAATAAATGGAAAACATTTCCCGACTAAATAATTTAGTAGGGAATATTTATATTTTCCGACTAAAATTTGATTTAGTCGGCGAATATCAATTTTTTCCAAAATTTTAAAAAATTAATAAATGAAAAAACATTTCCCGACTAAAATATTTAGTAGGGAATAGTTATATTTCCCAACTAAAATTACATTTAGTCGGCAAAAATCAATTTTTCCTGAATTTAAAAAATGAATAAATGAAAAACATTTCCGACAAAATAATTTAGTAGGGAATAGTAATATTTGCCGACTAAATTTATATTTGGTCAGCGAATATCAATTTTTCCTTTCTTTTAAACAAAATTTCAAGAAAGGAAATATTTGCTATGACGACATTGATCACGATGAAACCTTCCGGATCGAAACCGTTCAATTGTTTTCCTTCTAAATCATTATATAAGATTTCCATAAATTTTTAACCGAGCAAAAAAGACTTCAATTTTTGACAGGAATGATCTAATCCCACTTTATGTAAAAGATAAACAGTTTTGATTTTTAAAAAAAAAAGAGCTTAGGCCAATTTTCAATCCATTTGAAAAAGTGCAAAAATCTTTATTTTTTGATCATTTTATCATGAAGGGTCATTAATTAATTTTTGGTTCTAGGACCAACAGAGTCGTAAAATCAAATGAAAGAAGGCCCCGTTCTGCTAAATAAGCCAATTGACCTTTTTTTTTTGTCTTTATTCAAGTTTTTTTTCATATTTGATTAGTTTTTCATCAATTTTTTGAAGATTATTGTAACGTCATGATAAGAGAAATCTAAAAAGTAAAAAATTACAATCGAAACTTAATTTTTTTGAATAAAGACAAAAATAAGCAAATAAAAGTAAATTTTTTCGTCTTTATTCAAAAAAATTGGATTTCAATCAAAATTTTTTACTTTTTAGATTCTCATCATGACGATACAATAATCCTCAAAAGATTGACGAAAAACTAACAAATACGAAAAAATTTGAATAAAGACAAAAAAATGAGTCAGTTGGCTTATTTAGCTGACCATATACTTGAGAGTCTGGAGACAAAAATTAATTAAATATGACCCTTTAGAATAAACATTATTAGAATATTCGAATTAAAAATGAAAAGCTTTTAAAGCTAATTTTTTTGTATAAAATGCGCAATCAGAAATGGTGTTGATGCGTTTACTGAAGTAGCATAGAATATATAAATTAAATTTTCATTCTTGAGCACATGTGCATTGCTAGCTGAATGGTCAAGTGGCTGTGATATGCGAACAAGAGGTGGGCGTTTCGACTCCTGGGACTAGCACTTTAATGATAAAAGGTGCAATTCTAAATTACACGTGGCTGGTCAAGGATCTACATTGTGCCAACGTGGCACATTCTTTTTCCGGTGATGATGTCACATGGAAATTATTATTGGCGACTAAAGTATTTGGTCGCTAATAATATATATTCAGCGACTAATAGAATTGCCGACTAAAGTTTTTTAGTCGGGAAAAAAGACATTTGCCGACTAAACCGTTAGTCGCAAAAACGTTACATTTGCCGACTAAACCATATTTAGTCACTCTCATTCCCCGACTAAATTGCCTACCAAATTATTTAGTCGGGAAAACCCTTTGCCGACCAAAAACTAGACATTTGGCGACTAAAATGTTAGTCGGGAATGGTGTAATTTGTTGTAGTGTGTTCCCTTAATTTATTGGCATTTAGTTTTACGCAGCAAAATTTACAAAGAGATTAGTTGCGTGTTAATCGAACAAGTAAACTCGAGTCCACGAGAGAAGAGACAAAATTTGAATATTTTTGATAAAAAATTGCATAAATATTCGGTTACAATCTCTTTTATAGGAAAAATGCGTAACCCTAGCAAAACCCTAACTCAAAAAAGAAAATTCTCAAAATTTGGAAAAAATAATAAAATTGAAAAAATGAAAGAAAAACATGACTTTCCCAAAAAAAATCAACTTATACGGAATTAAACGCTAAAATTTATTAACGAAACAAATATTTCCTAAAACGGCAAAAACGTCCAATTAGAGGTCTAAACGAAGGAATTAGGCCGGAAAACACCATCGATCATCAACTTAGGGTTCATGAGTATTGACCGCAGTATGAAAATAAGTTAACCCACCAAGTTTTGGGCCCAATCCGAGCTTGCATGTCCGAAAGTTGCTGAATAGGGTAATTTGCAATTAAACAACGTTTGGGCTTCCGAGGCTTCGACTGGTCCAATTGATTGTGAAATTGGACTTTCACGTGTTCTACATTATAGTTTTATTTCCCTAGCTAATATTGCAGATTCATGTTCTCTTCATTTTTCTAATGAAGCAACCTCATTCTAATTATTTTGAAAATTGATTTTCACATTCTTTTTTTTGTACAAGTGCACTTCATTTTTTTCGTCTACATTCATGTAAAATTACAAAACTACCCTCCATACATTTTTTCCTTCACAGATGAAAAGGGTAATCTTGTAATTTCACATCACTACAAAAAAAAAAGGAGTGCGTTTTGATAAAGGGGGAATGTGAAAATCAATTCCCATTGTTTTGAGAAAAAAATACTCCCTCCTTTCCTAAATTACAGTCCACTACGAAAAAACGTACAATCTTTGGACCAAAAAATAAAGCACTTCCGTGCATCGTTTTTCAAATTTTTTGACACCGAATCAAAGATCGCAATTAGTTCTTTAATTTGGTGTCAAAATTTTTTAAAAAACGGTCCACATAAGAGCCTTATTTTTTTTTGTCTAAAAATTGCACGTCTTTTTATAGTGGATTGTCATTTAAGAACAAAAAAGAGTACTAAACATAAAGGGACTCCACATTACAATTCCACCTGGGGCCACGAAACATTCAGGACTGGCCCTTCCACGAGAAGCTCATGATCATCACCATCATCAACTTGCTGCTATGCATTCTGAAGTCAAGAATAACGGATCTAGTATCAATTAGCTAGTATCTGTATTGTAATTTGGCTTCACTCTGAACGACGATCGAGTCTACATCTCCAAGAACAAGTGCATAAGCTAAAAATAATATTAGTGAATTTGTGAGCCTTTTTTAATATGGCGTGGCTTAAAACAAAATTCGTTGAGAACAATTATAAAATTGCACATACTTTTATATTTTCGGTTGCACTACTAAGACGAAAATATAAAGTTGAATTTACGAAGTGGGACTCTTAAAGAAGAGACAAAGGGAGTATGGACTTTTTATGAGTTTCTGACTCTATCGGCATGAAATTCGGGCTCTGTCCATAGTCCTTGTCACTTCAATTTCTACCATAATATTGATTGCATATTACCTATGAATTAATCATACGCATGTAAAATATATAAATATGGGAATTAATTCATGATATCTCAATGTAATACACAGTTTGCCAAAACGCCTGTAACAGCAAATGCCAAGGAGACAAGGGACCGCCAAATTCATGCGTGAACAAATGCATTGATGAGAATTGTTAACGACAAGTGCAAATGTGTGCCTGGAGAAGGTGAAGAGAGATGCAAGAAGCCGGAATTTATATGTGGTTATAGATGGCAGAAATGTCAAATTCCCTTTATAAATTGGTTGTCGCGATCTGCTCTAGCTTTTTCTATCACGGTGGGATTTCGCGTTTTTTTTTGGAGGATTGAGTGTGATGTGACTTCATGTCATGTTTTCTTAGAGTTATTTTTTTTGAATAAATGGAGTAGTTTGTAACTTTTTTGATTTCATGTTATGTTTTCTCAAGCCCTTACTTGAATAAAAGGTTCATTTCGTATGAAATTAAGACTCAAATGTAAAATCCCCAATCCAAGGATGAATTGGAGTAAAAACTTTATTAAGATATAGTAGTAAATTATTAAGGGCAAAATAAGCCTTCAAAAAGTTGAGTAAAATTTCGAAAAAAACTCAATATGCGTAAAGCCCCCAAGATTGATTTCTTTATTTTTTTTGATAGATAACAAGATTTTATTATTACTCGACAAAAGGTACATTGAGGCGGCCAAACTCTGTAATTAAAAAAAAAGAAGGGAAATTGCAACATAGAGCAAGCCAAAAAAAAGAGGAAAAGAAAAGGATATATCCAACACGAAATTGAATAAATAGCCACAAGTAAAGGTGAAATCATCCAACTGCATGCCGTGAAAAAGCAATAAAACGCTATTCCAAGGACTGGCACTAGAAAACATCTGTCTGATGAAACATTGATCAATAATACCCAGGAGACTGGAGAGATTTCACAACAGCATCAGCTTGTAACCAAGGTCTTCAAGAATGATTAAAACCTTTGTGATTTAAGAGAATTAAGTACGAAATTAAAAGATTAAGCTAGTGTGCTCAAGACCCGTTTAATCTTTGTAATTCTTTTTAAAAATTAATATAAAAAAATGATCAATTCTTTGGACTTAAAAAATTGAGTACAGGGTTTCAAAAGGAGCTAGCTTAACTAAAGACGAGTCATCATCTATTACCGTAATCCAATACCCACGGCTCGACAACATCTGAACCTTGACGGAATCATCGTAGACTACTTCTGATTTATCGACACCTAGCCTGGAATACCGGGGCAATGCAATACCGGAAGTGATCGCACTATAAATTTTTTTACATCTAGCCATGGTCAGAAGGGTCACTAAAGAACGCACAGAGCATTGCTAAAGTCCCGCTAGGCTATACCAGTGGCCAAACAACCGTCGGGTGCGTTATTTCACGTATAGCCCAGTAAGCAAAATATTTCTTGCTTTTGGATTTGTTTGCAGGGCAGTTTCCTGGGTGCATGGAATAAAATTGATTTTCTTTCTAGTACATAGTATATACACAATAACTGACAAGATTTTACTCTATCTGAGTATTTGTCATTTATAGATAGTAGCGATATATAATTAGGTAAGATCAAGTAGAAAAATTAGAAGAAGAAAAAATCTTTTGTTACTCTTTTAAGATCACCTTTTTCATGTCTAAAAAAATAAATAAATTTAATTAGTTGATCAAAACGACACTTTCATTGAATTAAAATGGCTTGGATGATCTGGCACGTCCATTTTGAGGTAGATGAGGTATCGATTATTTGTGACATGGAATGGAGATCTCCATTCCACCCATGAAATGGAGAGGATGAGTGAATCCGATATTTAGCATCTGATACATAACGATCATTCAACAATTGATAATTCAAATAGCTTCCTTGACTCCTGAGTAAAAGCTTTATTTGGCAAATCTTCACTGGGAGATACTAATAATGAAGAAAATAGTTTGTGATACGATGACTTCAATTCCTAATGCTCAAGACCTATATAAATGTGACAATCTTCTATCTGTACACCTGAAAGCTGAAGAGGCAAAATTCATCTTGTCATTAATTTTTATTTTCTCTTTGGCGGTTTCATGGGTTTTGTTAGGCCCGGTACTCTTCTTCTCAATGGTTATCACCGCGAATTTTCACATGAGGAGAAAGTGATTGTTGTTCATGTTATATCATCAAATTAGCAAATTTCTACTCTCATCTATGTGGCGAACCCGGCCACTACATTGTGTATATGACCGAAAAATTAACATGATTCAATAAAAAAATATAGATGAACCTTATCCCAACAATTTCACATGCATTAACTGCATGTGATACAGCAAGGACTATTCCAATGTCTTTGTGCCCAAGACACAAAGACATAAATGCTAGCTAGTAATTGCGATTTTCTCAACCTGTGGCTATATAAACGTGCTTTCAATCTGTATATTTCTTGCACATAGAAGCTGGATATATAGCCGAAGATGGGTTACACTCAGCTCGTCGGACTTTTGGTGTCGATGATGGGCGGTGGTCCAGTCTTTTTCCGCGTGTTTCTCAAGGATTTCTGCATCCCCGGCCAAGGAAGTGGTTGTTTTTCCATTTGTTCATCCGCAGCAGAGGCAGAGAAGGTTTTGGTGGTTCATCGTAATCGTATCACCGAGTGATGTGAAACTATTGTGCTGAGCTAATGTAATCTGTTCAAATCCAATTGAAATAAAATAAGAGATTGCTTTCTAGCTCATCCTCTAATGTTGCTTTTGTTTTTGCGTGAAGGCCAAGAATTTTTTTTTCTCAGGGCGACTCTGCGTGGGTGATTATGTCCCATTCCACTAAGGAAAATAAGTATTTATTTTTTGAATTAAATGTAATATATTGTAAGAGAATGATCTGTCTCGCAAAGCGAAAATAAGTATTTAAAAATAAGAACCTTAGTAGAACGGGTTATTAGCTAGTCTTGATTCTTTCATTTCTTTGTGGGCATTAATAACTCAGATTACTTTTTACCTGCAATCCTTGTTAAATTTGCAAATTTCCTCGCATAAGTAAAAGAGTGTTAATGAGAAGTGCTATGAGCATCAATTGGCATGAGTTGATAGGCAAACTTTAATATTTTAAATTGGTACCATAAACTTACGAATGCGGAAAAAAAAAATACCCTTCCAACATTTAACTTCGAATTCTCTACAAAAAGATTAAAGAAAAATCTAAATTCTTGTTCAGTTTGTCTCTCTGATCCAAAATTCGAATTCTAAAAAATTTATCCTTTTAGGTTAGGCATAGATGTTTCATGGAGATTTCTACCATTTATCACCTTTGAGAGTTTCGATTTTCACTTTCTAATTTTATTTTTAATCCGCAAAAGATGAATTTTATTTAAAATAGGAAAGAGGAAAGAGATCCAACAAACAGTTGAATAATACACCACAAGGGCAAAGCTCATAACATCCAAAGGTCTACTAGAGTTCACAGTAGATAATACATTAAAGCTCGATCAACCCAACACCCAAATTAAACAAAGAAAGCTCAAACACCCAAATCCGGCCCAAGCTTAGACCAGCCCACCCAAACCATCCTACCAAACCCTAACTACACCGGCAGCCACAGCCGCACAAACCACCGGAACCTAGCCTCGCCATTAAGTTGAGCCAGCCTCTCCTAGATGTAGAAACTGGCGGCGGGAACCAGCCTACGAAAGTGAAAGCCAAGGTAGTCAGGGCCAAGGGGCCAACCACCACCACCATCTGCCATAACTCCAAACAATCCCCTGCAACAAAACAATCTCCATCAGCGAGATCACCATCCCCAGAACGATGAAATGCCAGCCCCACGCCCAATTGAGAGCTCAGAAGGCCACTAACCGGATTTCGGCACACAAAAGATGACCAAAGCATCACAACATATGGGAGCCACATCCAACTCACAACCACTGGACTGGATCATCACAGATCAAAACCGCCATCTTCACCAATTGTTTTCTAGAATAAAGGAGAACCTGCAAAACAAAGTTAGAACAACATCTATGCTACAGAACACCTCCCCACCACCGCCCCACCGCCCAACACCCACACAAACCAGATCAAGAAACAATGCCACCAACGCGTTGACTGCCACCTCCCCCAAACTTCCACGGCCATCCTCCGACCGAAAAGACCCACAGAGCCGTTAGGCAAAACCCACGTCTGTTCAACAACGGTAAACGTGGTGGGATCCGTTCTACCCCAATTCCTCTAGCCGTCGTCGGACCCTAGCCATTAGGACGACCGAACGCCGCTAGATGTGGTGATCGGCGGGTACCAGAGCGGCGACCAGGAGAGGCGAGGCGGGGAAGACAGAACGGCTGCAAGGAGAGATCTATGGGACATCAATCTGGAAGAAGAGAGGTAAGGAGAGAGAGATAGAGGGGGATGGATGTGGAAATTGGACCTGGGGGAGGAGGGAAGGAGGGCACCTCCCCCAGGCTGCGGCGGCTGAGGTTTAGCCCTAGGACTGAAAGAAAGGGCATTCAAGATTGGTAAAGTGCCAATAAACAAGATTATGATTGGTAAAGTGCCAATAAACAAGATTATGGAGAGGACATGGAACATCCAAGATTGCTTTTCAAATCGTTGGGAGTTCTTTTGTTGTCTTAACAGATTGAGTATTGGTAGGTTCTGTTTCAAGTATTGTTTACTTCATGAAAGTAAAAAAAAAAAATATTAAAAATATTCATCATATGTTTATGTTCGATCTCTATCTAGGTACAGTGCTTAATGGAAAATTCTCGTGATTAACGCAATGATGATCATCTTTGTCCTTTGATAACACAATCAAATACTCGTAGTTCATTCAAATATTAACGTAAAACGATCAATTACAGTTGCTTGCTTTGCTTAAATGGAGAAGCGGTTGGCATCGATTGTTTTAGAAAGTTGTAATTTGATCAAATCAATTTTGAACAAAGAGATGCATTGCTTTGCTCTATAATGTTGCTTTTGATTTGCTCTATGATTTATCTCAATTCTTTCGTTCTTCTTTTTAGACGGCTATTTCAATTTTCCAGTTGATGTTAGAGTGGTTGATGACAGGGTTAACAACTCTTAATTTCATGTAGTTTTTATTAGATTGTTAATTACCAACTCTTATAAAATCTTACACTTTAAAAGAAAGGGGTAACTTTATTATTTAAACTTTCAACACGCCCCCACATGTGTAACCATACTCTCCTCTATAAACTGGCTAAATACATGTAAATATTTTATAATAATGCTACGTACACTCCTCCAACCACTCTCCGACCACTCCTCTCTTATATATGTATGGGCCCACACATGTTATAGGAGTAATATTAGTATAAAACTAATAGATGTTTAGTTCAAACTATACAAACTTTAATCCGAATAAGGCACGGTGCTTTCATCAAATTATTATCGAATCATTAAAGAAAAAAAAATGAAATTGCCTCAACTTTGTGTTTGAATCAGCTCCACGCGTGCATATCATATATACTTTTTTTTCAACAAACAAAATCATCCCATTGAAATCAAACAAACTGCTTTACTTGACTATAGGGTCATACGAAATGGGGGTTCATGCTGCATGTTGGTCCCATCCGAGCCGTCCATGCTCGACAATGAACGGCCAAGTTTCATTTCAGCCGAACGGCTGAGATCTGTTTGGTCATGATAAAATCTAAACCGTCCATTGAAGAGCATGAACAGCTTGGATCGACACAGCACGCAAAATGCTCCCCGGGTTCGTCATATATATACAATCAAGTTCCATAACACCAACACTAAAACCACTTATATCAAGTAATAAAATTTCGCGTAATGCTTTTCTTTTTTTAATTGGTATAATAAGCTATTTCGGTCTAATGGGTTTTTCTTTTTTCCAACGGTAGGAAAATAGTATAAGAACTATGGATCCGTTTGATTAGAGAGAAAAATAAAATAAAAAGTGAAAATCATAGAAAGTTAAGTAAAAGAAAAAAAGAAGAAAATGTATTTTAGTTCCGCGCATCTGTTTGATTAGGATAAACGTTTTGCAATAAAATAAGGAAGTCAAAGTAGTTATTGTTAATTCTCACAAAAAAATAAATTTTCCTGCACTTTTTATGAGAAAAAAATTAGGCAACCTCTCTAGCTTTAGAGGGTTGTATGGAAAATTTTGTTTTCAACGACTTTTTAGGAGATTCTTGTTAATTGATACAAATTTTTTTGTTTTTCTTTCTTGCACTTTCTACCACTATATCGCTAATCAAACGGACCCTGTGTGAAACCGGAAACCATTCCACAATCACTACAAATCCAACCCAACTAGCCCAACAAAGGGAAGAAATAATCACGACAAATATACAATTATTATTTTTACTATTATATACAGTATTTTTTAAAACCGAATATCTAGGCCAGCTGAACGAGCCCCAATTGATTGGTCTAAGGACATCGGTTTTATTTCTAAGGCTTCGCTTGGATTCCTTTTGGCTCAACATAACCCTCGCATGTCACATGAAACAACATGCGATTCCGAATTAATGATCTATGATAACGCACTTGGGAAAATGGTAATTATTTCGTATATTATCAAAGATTTTATAGCATTTTATAAGGAAACTAAACATAATTAGCACGTACACAGTTAATGATAGGAAATTGATTTTGATACTGTAACGTCAATTTAATTCTTGCTCTTGCGACTTATATAAACCTTTGTGACACAATCATATTTTCACGCGCACCTCAAAAAAAAAAATTCGAATGATGGCAATTTTCTTTTGGAAATGTAGATAATTTTTCATTCGATCTGCTCAGAAAATATTTTTTCAACCAAAAGTTTTGATAGAAATCTTTAAAATTTTCTTCGTCTATTCCATGTCTCATAGATCCAGTATAAAATGGTCTCGTCGATTTTGTTGCTGCGCGGGTCTTCCTTTATTTTTTCATCAAGTATTTTTTCTCGATAAGAGAGAGATTGTTGTTCATGTTATATCATCGAAATCAAGTGGCTACTCTATTTGAATTTTGTATTTTAGCCATTAAAGTTGCTTTATTCAACGCAGCTAGCCATAAAAACAAATTGCTTGGGCAAAACGAAAATTAATGAAAAGGAAAAGATGGCGCGCTAACCTGATCTATATAAACTGTGACTAATCTTTTGATGTGCACTTAAAAAGGAGAACAGGAAGAGATGGCTCATTTTCAGTTTGTTGATTTTGCTATCTGGATCATGCATGGGTGGCTCGCTTTTCCTAAAAGTGGTCTCGAAAGATTTCTGCATTCTATGGCGCATGAGATTGGCTGTCATTCGTGCTTTATCGATGAGTGATGTTGGTGCATGCCTGCGGCTCTGAAAATATGTAACTTTGGTTCGATCGAATTGAAATAAGGAGATTGCTTCGTTCTGAAATATTTGTCTTGTTTTACCTTGTTCTGCATGTGTAATTCCTTTCTATGTTTTTCCCATTTTTTTCTAGATACACTTGAAAACAATCCAGCAAAAACCAAAAAACAAAGCGGAAGAGCAACAGGACATAAGGGAACATCACATATATCGGCATAAATTTCAAATCAAGATCCTCGTATGATTTTTCATGTGAATCAAAACATGACTAATGATGGTCTTAATTCATGACCCAAACCGTATATTTTAGATGGAGAATGATTAGCAAAGCCTAACATAATTAATTATCTGAATACATATATATATGGCGGTTCTGGAGTCTTGTGAAGATCATCCAAGCAAAAGAGTTGGACGAACAATTACATTATGTAACACCGGCTGACCCTTCAAATCATGGCCTAAGCAAATGCGAGATGAAGGCAATTGCTGTGGCACAAGAAATTTGTCAAAGGATATCACAATCAAATGCAAGATGAAGGCAATTCCATTTCTATTCAAGATGTAAGATGGTTCATGCCCATTCAAATATGTAAAGAAGTATTGAAGATCAACATTGAGGCTCTTCATGAAAATTATCTGGTACACCACCCCGGATGATGAACTATAGCTACTGCAACTTGGAGGGGATCAGTTTAGGGCTGGACGAGCTTCGAGCAAGGAAACAACAAAACTCTTGTCCAACGTAATTTTCAAGATAGCATCTCTAATCTCTTTTAATCTTCTTGGGTTCGGTGACACCGAGGACCATAGAAAAGAGGTAGGGTTGCTATCTCAAAAATTACGAACAAGAGCATTGTTGTTTCCTCGAAGTTTGTCCAGCCCTAAACTCCTGTCCAAGTTGGAGTGGCTGCAGTTCATCATCTAGGCTGGTGTACCAGATAATCTTCATGAAAAGCCTCAACATTGATCTTCGGTACTTTTTAACATATTTGAATGGGCTTGACGAACCTGCATCTTAATTAGGTCTTGAATAGAAATGGAACTTCACCTCACATTCGATCGTGATATCCTTTGACAAATTTCTTGCGCGACTGTAATTGCCTTCATCTTGGCCGGTGTTACATAATGCAATTGTTTGTCCAATTGATCTTCTGCTCGGATGATCTTCACAAGAGTACTTCAGAACTGCCATATATATGTACTCAAATTATGTTAGGCTTTGCTAATCATTCTCCATCTTGAAACCAACTCTGACTTCTTTTTTTTTGTTTTTGCGACTAGTAATAGGGTGGAAAGGGGTGACCAGCATAGCAACTCCACTTGAGTGTGACCATAGGGGCTCCCCACCTACCAGTGGAATATCCAGTTGAGCCATAGCTACTGTCCGTGAGAACAGGCCGTCACCACGGCACACATTGGTGGGAGCACAAATTCCCCAATCCCATGCCCACTTGCACGACTTGAAACCGAGCCATGCCTGCAGAGAGAGGGAGGCCCAACCAAGGAGGCTTTGAACCAACTCTGATTGATAAGTGGAGAACGAAGGAATTTTGGAAAGAAACGAAGAGAGGTTTTAACTCCAAAATTAACTTTTATAACTGAAGAGGGAGTAGGGGTTAATTTGGATTATTTTCTGAGTCAGATGATGAGGATGGATATGAATATATATACTTAAATTAGCAACCACTTCCCATAAAATTAGGACGTACTCGATCAGAGATGAGAAATATCCTCAACTGCCTCCTAGTTAACCTAGTCAAACAACCAAGTGATCGAGCTTATCAAGGAGTACTACTATTACTAATTATCCTCATTCGATGGATCAACAGTCACTTGTTTGAGTCCTCCAAATCAAACATCCATCAAGTTGACTTGGCAAAACTCAATTCCTTCAATCTTTCAACAAATTAGTATATCACAACTCTGTGAGGTTTTCCCAATTCGATCAATTGGTTTATCCATCACATAATAATTTATTACATTAAAACTTGGGCTATTTGACCACGACAATCCAACAATTCCGATCCATAACGGACCACTCCATCGGCATATGTAATACGCTGCCACAGCCTTTTTGTTCCCCACTTTTGCTTAAGGGCCTGATATGCAATAACCCGACTTGGATGATCTTGCCCGTCCATTTTGAGGTAGATTAGGTGTCGATTATTTATGACATGGAATGGAGATCTCCAGTCCACCCATGAAATGGAGAGGATGTGAATGTGATATTTAGCACATGATGCATAACAATCATTCATATCAACAATAGATAATTCAGAGTGCGGTCCTGACTCCTTAGTAAAAGCTTTATTTAACAAATCTTCACCGGGCTATGGTAATAATGAACAAAATATGTGCGATACAATGGCTTCAATTTCTAACGCTCAAGGCCTTTTTATAAAGGTGACAAGGTTCTACTTCTATCTGTACTTCTAAAAGCTGAAGAGGCAAAATTTCTTGTCGTTTTTTTTTTTTTATATCCAGTGTATTGTGCATAATACATTTGGCTTATTGATTAGGCAACATAATAACTGTGAAATCATTTCGCAATACCATGCCTTGAATTTCTTGATCTCCCAAACGCTATATAAACCCGTCACCTATCATGTTCTTGAAGAAGAGACAAAGACAGTTTACAACGGGTTCGCGACACACCTCATTTTCTCAACTCGTTCATCAAATAATCCGTCTAAGGAAAAATGATTGTTATTCATGTTATATCATCAAGTTGGAAAGAATTTCAAGTTGTAAGTTGTTGGTTGCACAGAGTAGTGTTTGGGAGGATATGCTCAAAATAGATTATGAATGGGTATTTTGAGGATAATACTCAAAATAGATTATGAATTTGAGAAGATAATCCAAAATGAGAATAGAAATACTCCTCCAGATTGAGCTGATTCTCATATTGTACTTCTAAAGTGTAGTTTTCATAATGTATTGTGAGAATGAAACTCCCAGACGAAATTTATTACACAATCTATAATCACAATCCATATTTTTAGGTGTTGGATGGATAAATTAATCATACAAAGAACTAAAATGACATGAGTATTAATAAGTGCTTGTTTTATACTTTTTTGTTTTACATGAAATTAAATATAATTTTATCAAATATTTTAAAACAAATGTGATTGGATCAAATCAGTGCGGAGGTACCGTGAAATTGGTATTTTGATTGAATGGTCTCGATATCATGATCTACAAGTGAACATCATTATGAAAATTTGAATGATTATTTGGCTGATCTCAAAAAGACCAAAAATAAGCTGTATTCCCAAAAAAATCTCAAGAACAATGTATGCGATCGACCAAGTACAAAAACATTCCAATCCATGAGTACAGAAGAACACATCGAAACCTTGATGTGAAATCTCAGTATGGGTGGGTTTGGATTAATCAGTTTGCTAACCTCCGCCCACTAGGCGGAGGATAATATATATATAATTCCAAACAAGTTCGACTATCAATGCATATCTTACGGATATTAACACACTTTCATAAGTATCAATACACCTTCCTCAGATATCAATGCACATTTTTACTTATTATCCTACCGCTTCGGGTAGAAGTTAGAATAATCCTAGATTAATAAGTTATTTTGACTTTTTTTTGTCTTTATTCAAATTTTTTTCGTATTTGTTAGATTGCGTCAAACTTTTATGACTCATTGATTCGTCTCGACGAGAGGAATCAGGAAAGTAAAAAATTTTGATCCAAATTCATAATTTTTTTCAAAAAGACAAGAATAAGTAAAAAAAAACCAACTTATTGACTTATTTTTGTCTTTATTCAAAATATTATGAGTTTCGATCAAAATTTTTACTTTTCCAATTCTTCCTGTTAAGACAAATCAATAAGTCGCAAAAGTTTAATGCAAAATAAACAAATGCAAAAACATTTTGAATAAGGACAAAAATATGTCACTTAACTTTTTAATCCAAACCCATCCGTTGTCCCACATCGGAAACTTGTGGGAAATTCATGTGGTTTGCATAGTAATGCCCACCATCTACTATTAATTCGAGATTAATCTTTTGAATCACCTAGTTAGGCTAAAGATTAGTAGGTCATCTGGTGCGGGTCGTTATAGTTGAAACCTTTTCTCCCTTCCCATTCCCCACATATTCAAAGGAAAGAAAGAACACGACTCTCAACCGTCTAGTTTACAACTTCATGTTCAGTCTCAAATACCATAGTGACGTCCAAACACTAATTAATATGGTTGCGAGATGCACTTAGCTTTTTAAATAAAAAAATTGGTCACATTCGATCAAACCCAATTTATGTCTAGATAAATCTGAAACGATCCTATGTTAGTTGCTATGCTAGAAGCAGAAACTTTGGTAGGTAACCTTAATGATCTCAACATGCTCTATAATAATAATAATAATAATAATAATAATAATAATAATAATAATAAAGAGGTTCCGACAATCGAAATGAGTCCTGAAAGAGCTCACCAACTTGGCAAAAAAAAACAAAAAACATCATCGCCACAACAAGGAGTGATCATGCTCAATAGTCATTAGAAGTACAAATCAATGACCTCCCAAACACTCAAGGGACAAGAAGTTCGAAGCTAATCAACCAAAGCAACTTAATGCATGGACTGTGGACAAAAAAAATTACTCGACTAATCGAAATATCTATTTCTAAACACTACAAAATATACAGCAATCAGCAAAGTCCGCAAATGTCCTGAGAATTTCCATCAGTTTACTGCTTTTAAAGCAACATGAAATTGGAACCACAAGCCTGTTGTATCCTATGATCTGAAAATGCGAGTTCTTGTATTATATATATAAAGGTATCAGAGCCCCGGCATAGCACCACAAGTGAAGAATTTCAAACTCCAACTGTTATGTGGAGTGGAATTTTCCTTATCAATTCATCTCACAATTTAATCCGGAACTGATCATTTGTTTAAGTGTTGCAAGTCAGAAATTGCACTCATCCCAGTCGCTAGTCGTAAGTTGCACCTGTGCGAGGCAGTGCGAAAGCATGGATCAAAACAAGGGGAAACAACAAAAAAGTGGGGAAAATAATGTCATTAATTAAATTGATAGTTAAGAAATTGAGGTAGGAAGAGTGGTACCTGCAGGATTTGAAGTGCAATACTGAAATCACCATTGTTCAACAACTGACAAAGTTGAACAAGCTTTCAGCAGTATTTTTTGAGATGTCCCAGCTGTTCAGCGTGGCAAACAAGGCACCTATTTCCGTTGAATTATCCTCAATTTCACGCTTCTTAGCTGGATTTGCTCGTGAACCTTCCAGTGCTTCCGATCTCTCATTAAAAAGCCACATCAAGGTTATAATGAACGGACTTTGCTAGGCTGAAGCACATTACTCACAAATGAGCAACACACATTAGATGAGGGAATATCTTTATGGTATTTTTCACCACAAGGATTCATTGGAACGCCTTGTAGTTGCAATGAAAAAGGGAAAAACTACTAAAAGACTGAAAATAATATTACAAGCAGAGTAGCACATTAAAAAGTTAGGGACAGTCCCTTTAACACAACTATATTAGTAATAATGTGCGCCAAAATGATAAAAGATTAAGCACCTGGTAATATGTTGAGGGGCCTCAACTGTGCCAAAACTGGATGGATCAGCAGTGTGTGCGAGTACTCCATATGACTGAAAGCTATCGAAAGCCAGAAACTTGGGTACTTCTTTCTCTACCATCTTAGTGACACAAAATCATCAGCTGGAACAGATGTTGCAGCAATGTAGCCCTGCTTGGGACAACAGTAGAAGAACTTATTTCACTTCGAAGATTAACGTAGAAAACTCAAAACAAACTATCCATCAAACTCCCTATTATGATAATAATAAGCTTGGGGTGGCATCATCAATAACCATCTTCTTATCACATTTAGAAAGTACCAAATACAAACGTTGAAGTGAAAGTAGGAATCTGCGGTCGAATAGAATAGAAAGGTTACACAATAAGCTGCTACAACCCGTATGTTATTGCAAAGAGGTCAAACACAGCCAGGCTCAGCTGGATATCCATGTAAGAACCTGAAACTTCCTTTTGAGGCCAAATTTCACAAGCATCCTCCCATGTTCTTTCATAATGTCTTCTGTACATAAGCCCGTAACTAAGATCTATTTAATCTAACTATCTACATAATAAGGGAGAATGGTTTTTGAATCTTATCTCTCTATAAATTCTAACTATTGATTTGCTCTAAAAATCCTACGGCTCTCTCCCTCTCTTTCAAACATTATTAATTGCACAATTACCACTAATTAGATCTCACGTTGTGCCGTGTCAAAACCTAACTAAAATCAAATTGTAAGACTGGTCCGATTTTTATTTAGTTCTGGTTTTATCCAATTAGAAACCAAACACTTATTCAAAAAATATGAACACATAAATTTAAAATATAAAGCACCAAATAACTCAATAAAATAATAATAGAAATTTTGTTAAGAATTGAAACCCAATATGGTCCACGAAATACTTAACACTCTATCCTCACTAAAGCAACTCCTAAAATTGATGAAAACCATCAGTAAAGTAGCCAAAACCACTAATGGAATAATCAAATTCATTAATAGAAAAAGATTAACCTGCCAAATCAAAATACATAGAAGTACTTTAGAAAGGAAAAGATTAACCTACCAAATCTATATACATACTTTATTACACACATATATACATATATCTACATAATAAGGGAAAACGATTTTTGAATCTTATCTTTCTATAAATCCTACGGCTCTTCCTCTCTCTTTCTCTCTCAAACAATATTAATTGCACAATTGCCATTAATTAGATCTCACATTGCGCCGTGCCTTTAGGCACGGGCAAACCCTAGTCTAAGTACAATTGCAATAGGTCAAACACAGCCAGCCTCAGCTAGATATATAACTGAAACTTCCTTTTGAGGCCCAATTTCACCAGTAATCTCCCATGTTCTTTCATCATGTTTTCTATGCACAAGCTGTAACTAAGATCTATAATCTAGCCAAGTACCAAAGTTCAAGATTAAATCCTAAATCGAAACTCGAAACTCTTAATTCAGTGCCCATAGTACAAAACTTAAAGTACATTTGAAGACGTAGTAGTTCAGGAATATCACAATCAGCAATAAACAAAACATCTCTCTATCTCTCTCCTTTAGAGCATCTATATCACCCTCGCCACATGGCCCCTTAGGCTATTTTAACCAGCCAAAAGTGAGAAATTGCATGGCATCAACCTCGTCATCATCTGGGTTAATTTTGAATTACTACAGTGTCTCGGTAAGAAAAACGAGGCACTATTCCCTCGTTTTTGAATAGAATATTATTTCGGCAAAGAACAAAACCCTCTATCTTCTCTATTCCTAGGCTCCAACTCATTCTTTTATTAAGTTGATCACTTTTCGTAAATTTACAATTAATGATTTTCATTTTTTGAATGCGACAATTAATGGTTTTCATAAGTCCCCGATCTCTAATGCGACGACGGCATTTAAGGAATTCCTTAAGTTCAATTCAAAATGAAACCCTGTATTCGCATATGACATTGAAATATAGTTGTTATGACAGTTGAAATATAGTCATTACAAATATGACACATTAGAATAGATCCGGTTAGAAAAATATAACGATCGAAGAATCTAAAAAATAACATTTAAATTGAAAAATATGAGCATAGCCGTTACAATAGAGCCGTTAGAATAGAGTCATGGCAAAAATATAGCCGTTAAAAAAATTAAAGAGTGATTTTGGCACTCCTCAAATTAATAACCGCACTCTAAAAGGGGAGTGCCAAAATCAATCCCCCTTACAAGTGTGGTTATCAATTTGGGGAGTGCCAAAATCAATTCTAAAAACATATAGCCGCTATGATGTATGACATTTGAAAAATAATAAAAGAAAAATTGACATTTCAATATTATGTTAGAAGAAGAAGGAAATAATATACTAATAGACTTTAATGTAGAATAGAGAGTCTGATGCAGTAGGTATTTTAAAAGTGACTAGCTAAAGTAATAAAGTGATTTTTTAAGGTGTAATTTGGTCTAAAATTTAAAGAGTCTAATGCGGATGCTCTTACCCCCTTTCTTACTGGATCTTGTTCAAGGGGTGGATCAATCTCAAAATAATTGCACTTTAAAGTTCACAATCATACAAATTACAAACTTTGAAAAACACTAAAGCTTCATAGTTCATACGCATGCATAAAGATCAGTGAACTCTAGCAGATATATATGACCGATCAAAAGAAAAAGAACTCTAGCAGATATGCATCTCTTCTAAGAAATGATTGTGATTGCCTATATTCTGAGATTTGGTTAGAGAATCTGTCTGCATTATATTTCAAGGATCACAAGTTAATCCCCACAGTACGAACTTTAGTTGCAGAGAGCTCCTAAAGTGGCGTCGCTCTAACCTTTGGAGCTCATTTTTGTACTCCCAACTAAGGAGCTGCTCCTATCGAGATGGGATCTCATTCCTTACAAAGATGAGAGCTTTTGTATGATGTTTTAATAGAAAAAGAGGGATTTATCACTTGACTTTATTAATTATGTCTTTGATGAACTCATATATACCCCAAGTCATGATATCTTGAAAAGAAAACCATATATGTAACACTAGTCCATTTCTTACACTTTTGGAGGACTTGGCCAATATTTTTACTTCATAAAATGATTGTACTTTCAAAGTGAAAACTCTATGCTATATTATTTTGATAATATATATACACGCTCCCAACCTTGGGAGCTTCTGCAATCCTCCGCTTCGTGCAACTAAGGTACGAACCAAAAATACCTATGTCACTATGTGCATGCCTCTTTCTTATAAGGAATACTAATTTGGTTATCCTCTTTCTCGTATATAAAAAGCAGATTATGAGAGGATCTTAACGTGTTCCTTCAAAGCAAGTACGTACCAAATGTAGAACATTAACATCCAAATAGAGGCTGCAATATAACTGCAAAAAATACGTTACAATAAAAAAGAGTAGGCCCAATACACTTTCACTTTAGCTCATACAAATTGGATTGATGAAGGAGAAATCCATGGAAAATGTCGCTAAATTTGTGATGAGACAAAGAGAAAAAGATAGCAGCACCTCAGACTTATATACCTTACTTCGTTTCCTCCATGTCACACACTAAAAACTAGTTTGATCACAATCATGTAATGCCAAATTAAAGCAATACGAGCGCTCCCCTCCACAAAGTCATAATCCAAACACGACCTAAATGATCGACCATAGCTTCACACAATTTCGACCACCCAAGATCCGCCCGATTTAGAAGCCATGCAATGCAATCGGACCAAAGTTGTAAGCTTTCATAACAGCCACATGATTGAGATTTTGTGATTCTTCAAGAGTTAATGCAAGTAGAATACGAACCTAGAAAAATAAACCACTGAATTAGAGAAATATGCAGTAGCTTAGATGCTCTATAGAAGGACCAAGTACTTTATGATAGAAAGTGATGCAACAATATCACATTTTTCTCTGGAAAGTAAACTCAAGGGGACTATGAATTTGGAAAATGCAATTGAAAATTTTTAGCATCTTTGGCTAAATCACTCAAGGGAAGGGTCCAAAATAGTCTGAAATACATTACTCAATCAGACCTTCAGATTTCTTTCAGAATATTCAACCCTCGTCTAGCTCGGCATTAAACGAAGTGGAATGCAACACCATAGGACCAATTGAAAGGTGATTCTCCGCTGATTTATACAATTAAGAAACATTTTTTCTATCTTTTGAAAAAAAAATCCTTGTCAACATTCCCATCACTAGCTATTTCAAAAAATATAATTTCCATCCTTGTCAACATTCCCATCACTAGCTATTTCAAAAAATATAATTTCCAAGCCAGAAAAGAATACAAAGCGCACATACTGAAGAAAAGATGAGATATCAAACCTACATAGTTGGACATAGCTAGGTGTTTGTTATTAGTCAGCTAACTTCCAAATGCAAAAAATTGAAAACCAATTAAGAATGTCCGAAAGTTGAGGTCTTTGCCTAATCCGAATTAAAAAAGAGTTTAGAGCAAAAAATACAGAGAGTTGCATGACATTGAAAAAGAATTTAACGGGCAGGAAATAAGCACCAACTTCAATGGCAAACAGCTCAATATATTCTTTAAATGAATTAACAAGGAAAAGGCTTATGATATCGAATTTCTCCAAGCTTATAAATATGAGTATCAAATAGTTACTATAATTCCGAATGATCTTAGAATGGGCACGAAAGCCAATTACCTTTGTGCATGTTATTTTTATTGTTTGTAGCTCATATTACAAACTGCTTCATCAGATTACCTTTGTCGGGATGTAAAAATAAAAAGAAAAAAACGAAATAACTAAAAAAAATCACGAGGAGAAGAAATAATGTGGAAGCCCATACATCTACATGCAAAAACAAAGAGAAGTCGTTGAGAAATTAATATGGGCTAGCTGGAGAATTTAATAACAGAAGAATCAGAAGATGAGTGGAATGAAATAACGACAGGTCGAATTTTTCCTGGAAGTATATTTTATTTGCAGTGCAAAAACAAATACCTGTGTGGGAAGCTTTGGTTTTCCCTGGCCACATATCGTAGATAGACTTATTAGTCATTGATTAGTTCACCGTCGATATATGTAGAATGGATGTGAGCAATCTTATGCCAGTCTTCTCCTTCCTCCCTGCGGCAACGAGGCTTCAGCAGTGGACAGTCATCAATTAAAAATACAATGAGGGAAGTGGGAAGCCCCTCTTCTGGCAAGGATTGGAGCTGAGGGCACTTGGAAATAAATATGCGTTTGAGAGAGCCAATATGTTGAAGGCCCCTTTTGTTGAGTGATTTGAGATTCGGCAGACCTCCGAAGATGAGATTTATAAGAGTGGAGGGCAGCAGCCCCTCCTCAGGGAACGACTCCAACACTTCTTCAGATCCACCGAACAGTTCAAAGCTTGTGAGAGAGGGTAGTGTTTGCAAACCCCAATCTCTTCGCCCACGAACAAGTTTCTTGCAATTCTTGATTTGAAGATCATCTAATTTGGAGGGCAGACCCCTTTCCGGAAAAGACTCAATTTCTGGACAATCCTCTAACGTTAATGACCGTAGAGATGGGAGGAGAATGTGCATTTGTTCTGGAAGAGCCTTCAGTTTCTTGCAACCCTTAATTTTAAGTGTCTCAAATAATGTCAGATTTTGGAGCTCAATCCCATCGAGAATCAACAGGGTCTCAAAATTCGTACATTCCACAATAACTAGATCTCGAAGCTCTGGGAATAAACCTAGAGGGAGGGATATGAGACTCTCACACCTCACCAATTCCAAACTTTCAAGGAACATATTGCGGTTGCTCATCTCTGTGACATATAGCCTTGGACATTTCTCTACTCTCAACTCCTTCAGATTTGTTAATGTTACCAGCTCGCTTGGAAATTCCTTCAAACTTGCAAAGCCTAAAATCTCCAGTTTTTCGACAGAAGAAACACTTCGCCACTCCAATTGTACCCCTTGGCATTCCTTCAACAGTAGGCCGCGTATAGAAGTAGTCCTCGGAAGTGAAGTCACAAGTTCTGGGCATTCCTCTACCTCAAGCTTTTCAAGCCGAGGGAACTCTCCAACATCTAATATACACCAATCCACCCACCCCGACATTTTCTCAAAACATAGAGTCTCCAAAGATTGAAACGGTTTGCTTAAAGAACTACTCTCTCCATAAAATTCATGGCCCACGTTCATTATATTGGGCATCCTTGCAATGGTAAGCTCCTTTAAAGAGGGCAATTGACCAAGTGGTGGCAAGGAAAAGCAATTCTCGCAATTCTCCAAACGTAAAGACACCATATTGCAAAACGATTGATCTCCTAACCAAGTAGGAAATCTTGTGCCTCCATAGTTTTTTATCTCAAGGTGCTTCAAGTTTGTATGAGGCTCTAGCTTTTCAAGCACATCTCTTGCATTCTGTGAGTCTTCTGTAATGCTATCCCAATTCAACGCTAGCTTTTCAAGGTACTTTTTCTCACTCATCTTTGCTTCCAACGCTTCGTTGCCACTTTTTACATTTTGCAATCCTGATATGGAGATGGTTCCGCGAAGATAATAAAACTCCCCCAACTCATTAATACCTAACCCGTTGCACCTTCCCACTACAAAAACAGTTAATTGTTGGAGATTTTTCAACCTACTTATATGCATTGGCATCTCTTTTAAGTTGGTTCCGCTTAAATCAAGATGACGCAATGAAATCAAGTTTACAATCTCTGCCGGTAATGTTGTAAGAAGATCACAATCAAATAACAACAATGTTTCTAAATTATACAGCGTACAAATTGATTCTGGCAACTCCTTGATTCGGGTGTAAGAAAGGTCCAAAAAACGTAGATATTTTAGATTGCCAATTGAATGAGGCAATTCCTTAATGTTATATTGTGACAGCGACAACAGTCGTAATCGAGTCAATCTCATCAAAATCTCATCCAAAACCTTTTTGCTCAACGGCCACCGTCCCTTAGAATTGTCATACCGTAATGGTAGAAAAGTCCTTAAATACTTAGCCTCCATTATTCCCTTGAACTCCCTAATGATATGAAAGATTCGAACATAGGAGAAATGACGTACCTTATCAGAAATACCGTGTGGCTTGCGATCCTCTAGTCTGTAACAGAAATCTCCCATCACATATTGAGCTAAATCATGAACAAGATCATGCATGACAAACAAAGAATTATTAGCATTTGATCTCTGAAAAAATGACCTTGAAAGCAATTCGCGGAAGCACTCGTAACCTTCTTCTTCCACTATCCTATTATTCTTGGGCTTCACCAAAAAACCTTCTGCTATCCAAATTGAGACTAATTCCTTCACGTCGAATTCATAATCCTTAATAAACATGGAACAAAAAGCAAAACATCTTTTCAAATGGGAGGGGAGATAATAATAGCTCAATCTTAAGGCTGGAAGGATGTTACTCTTCTCTTTCGATAATTCCCATATGGCACTTTCTAATATACTATTCCAATCCTTAACATCTTGTTGGTAGCGCAAAAGACCACCCAGTGTTTTTATGGCTAAAGGCAAACCTTTACACTTTTTCACAATCTCCTTGCCAATCTTTTCAAGGTTGGGATGTGCATTGCAATCTCCCTTCTCAAAAGCATGTTTGGAAAACAACATCCAACTATCTTCCTCTGATAATTCCTTCAACCAATGAATAGGAACTGTTTGCATGATAGATGCAACACTCTCATTACGCGTTGTAACAATAATCTTACTCCCTCGTGCTCCAAATCTGAAAGGAGTAATCAAGGCGTCCCAATGTTCATAGTTCTCATTCCAAACATCATCCAAGACAATAAGAAACTTCTTCCCACCCAATGATTCTTTCAACTTGACCTGAAGCGAGTTTAGGTCTTTTGCATAAGCAGCCGGCCCAATGACTGACTCTGCAACTGTTCTTGTGATACTTAAAACATCAAATACGTCAGAGACACAAACCCATGCTTTCTTATCAAAATGCGCATCCACACTGCCATCATTGTATAGAAGTTGAGCAAGAGTGGTCTTGCCCATCCCACCCATCCCAACAATCGGGATCACATCTATCTTATTACTATTTTCTCCATCAGAGAGCAACAATTTCATTATCTCTTCCTTTTCATTCTCTCGTCCATAAACACAGGATTCATCCACCAAAGAAGTTGTTGGGAACCTGGTTTGGGACCACTTCCGTCCAGCAACTTCTCTCAAACCAAGTACATCTTTAGCTTTCACGAAATGGTCTAACATGCCAATCATTTTCTCTAATTTGGAGTTCACACCACGGTCAAAAAAGCTAGTGAAAGTTGAGATCACAGAATCTTGTAAACTTTGTTTGCCTCTTGGGTACTCGGCTTCCACCTTGCTCCGCAGAGCCTCGGTAGCAATCTCATCCACTAGGTCCTCGGCATGGTAGACAGCATCTTTAAGCTCGTCCAGCCAAGCTTTCACGGCTCGATCAGTGATCTGCCTATCCTCTGCATCGTTGAGCCCCTTATTAAGTTCAAGTAATGTCACCTTCAGCTTCATGAGAAGACTTTCGTCATGCTTTCGACCCTGAAAGAAGTTGATGAACTCTTCGGAAGCCAAACGGTCGAGCAGCATTCCAAATGCAGCGCCTAGAAGTGCCTCTCCAGCCATAATTTTTTTCTGATTTTTGCAAACAAAAGAATGAATGTATTTTTCAATTCATGGAGGGTCTCTTTGATTAGCGAGAAAAATATAATGAAAATGAGAGAAAATGAAGTAAAAGAAAAGAAAAATAAAATATTTTTTCCTACATTCGTTTGATTAATATAAAAATTTTGCAAGAAAATAAGGAAGTCAAAGTATTGTTGTTGATTCTCCTAATAAAATAAAATTTTCCTGCATTTTTTATGATCAAAAGGCAAGTTCTCTAACTTTAGAAGGTTGTACGAAAAAGTTTGTTTTCTATCATTTTTAAGACATTCTTACTAAGTAAAAACCAAAAAGTATTTTTTTCCTTTTTCTTGCAATTTTTTACTATTATCTTGCTAATTAAACAGACCAAATCAAATGGACCCAGAGTGAATTGAGAGCATTAACTAGTGGGTGAGTGGAATTTGTGGAATAAATGTATTTTTTTGATGAGCGGAATAAATGTATTGCGCCATCACATTTATGGAGAGCCATTGGCTGTTCGTTTGTGGGAATTTGTGGAATAAATGTATATTTTTAGGAGCGGAATAAATGTATTGCTCCATCACATTTATGGAGAGCCATTGGCTGTTCGTTTGTGGGAATTTGTGGAATAAATGTATTTTTTTATGAGCGGAATAAATGTATTGCTCCATCACATTTATGGAGAGCCATTGGCATGGTTGACTCTGTTCGTTTGTGGGTCTCAAAATTTCTACACATAGTTTTTAATAAATTTTAGGCAAAAGTACACAAGCATCCCCTCAACTACCATTTTTTCTTATGGAGACCACCTCTGTTTAAAAACACCCATATAGACCCCCTTAACTACTGAAAACGGGAAAAATGCTAACTTCGTTAACAGAATGAAGGAAATGACTAAGATACCCTTTTTTATAAGGCAAAAGTATATAAATACCCCCTCAACTATCACTTTGTTTCACGGAGACCCCCTAACATTTATATTATACCTTCATTCTATCAGTCATTCTAGTCAATTTTTTTCGTTTTATACAATTTCTTTTTTCCCTACATCAATCATTTTAAATAGAATCTTCAGTATATAACAATAAAAAAATAGCGCGAAAACCGTGGCGTGACTACGGCAGGTGCCACAGTGGTTCTTTTGCTGATAAGAAATGAGAAGGGAAGAAGACAAGCGAAAGGAGAGAGACGTGGGAGAAGAGAAGTCGAGGAGAATGGTGGCGGTAGTCGACGGCAGCTGCTTCGTTGCTTTTCCCATCTCTATTTTTTTAACTTTTCTTTAGAGAAAGAGTGTGCATGTATTGGAGGAGAGAGAGAAAAATGTCACCGAAACCAGTGATTCGTTGGTTAGGGTATAGAGAAAGAATAGCTTAGATGGAGAGAGAGAGAGAGGAGAATACAATTCTTTTAAGTTTTAATCTAACCATTGATTTTAATAGTTGAGAGGAGAATGCTACTATGGGTTTGTACATGGTCCCATGGTTCTAAAGAAATTCAAGAACCGAACCATATCTAAGGCTTCTAAAGAATTGAGAAACATAATCAGACCGTTGCACATATGAAAACAAACCACAAATATCAATATGTACAATTAGGGGTGTACATGGTCCGGATTGGACCGGTTCTAGAGAAATTCAAAAACTGAACCATATCTAAGGCTTCCAAAGAATTGAGAAACATAACCAGATCGTTGCACATATGAAAACAAACCACAACAAAATCGTAGACCGGTCCAGTTTGGATTGGTTTCCGGTTCTAAACCATGTTAGCATTTAAAAATTGCAAATATTAAAAAAAAAATGGCCAAGCAAAAAAATATTTAAAAAAAATGAATAACATACCAGGTAGTTCTTTAAAATAGCTAACAATTTCCTTCTCAAGACGATGAAATCTTTTTTGTTTAATCCGAAGAAGATGAAATCTTATTGCCAAACTCAAAGACGGAGGGAGAGAGAGAGAGAGAGAGAGAGAGAGAGAGAGTCGATTGGTAGAGAGACACGTGAGAATGAAAGAAAGAAGATGAAATCTTATTGCCAAGCTTGGAGAGAGAGAGAGAGAGAGAGAGAGAGAGAGAGAGAATCGTTTGGAAGAGAGACACGTGAGAATGAAAGTAATTTTGTGATATTTGAGGATGTCAAATTTTTTTAAGGTTTACGTGACAATTTGATACCTTCAAGGTATTCGCTCCAATCAACATGTCAAATTTATTATTTTAGAAAATTTTGAAGTGAAACAATGTAAGAAAATGTTTGACATATATCAAATATCAAAGTTGACATGAGATATGAGATGTCAAATTACACATAAACATTTGACATCTTGGTTAGAATTGCTTTACATGTCATGTCAATTATTCCGCTCGACATGTCATGTCAAATTTAACATCTAGATTGGAGATACTCTAACATACTCTCTTCGTTCCATATAGAGAGTTCATCATGAAAAGTCATGTCGTTTTTCAAATTAAAATATCAACTACTTCCGTGTATAATTTTTGAATTTTTCCGCACTAAATTAAAGTACTAATCGAGATATTTAATACGGTGCGAACAAATTTGAAAAATTATGCACGGAAGTAATTAATTTTTTGATTTGAAAAGAGGTAAGAGAGGGAAAATGGGACTGTTATTGTGGAACGGATGTAGTACTAGCCAGAATGTCTTTCTCCATTTTTTTTAAAAAAAGTTGTCTTTCTCCATATTTCTCATCGTGAATCCCACTTTGAGTGACACCAATAATCTAAACGAAAATTCTAACTTAACATCCATTTACATATTCACACTCATAATAGAGGTGGGTCCTATATATACTAGGTATATAGTATGTGCGGGCTCTACCCCTATTATAAGAGTAGGTGTGTAAGAGGGTGTGTATTTGAATGTGGAGGTAGAATAATTGTAATCTAATGTCCTGTTTGGATGACATTTTGAAAAGAAAAAAAAATAAATTCAAAAAATACTCATTACCTCTACTTTCTATTATTAATATTATTTCTCTCTCATCTCTCCAATCTTTATTCTCTATTCACTTTCTATCTCTTTCAACTCATTACCCCTATCTCTAATCATTATTCTATTTTCTCTATTCACTCATTACACAAAATCAAACTTTAAAATATCATCCAAACAAGGCATAAATTGTTTATCCAATAGAACCCGCAATGAACTTCATCCGTGCAAAAAAAAGAAAAAAAAATGTACTCAAGAATTGATTGAAATGTTACTATAAGAATGGGTGATTTACGGGCCAGTCCAATTTAAAAAGGGTAAAAGGATAATGAAAGATAAAATGGTAATGTTCATATAAGATTATCCTTAAAGGCAAATAAAAATTGAGTTCATCCTTGGTGGGAATTAAGTCTAGATGAGAGGGAGGGGGGCAAGAGGACAGCAGCATGCGGCTGTGCTCCATTTTGGGGCCAACTCCGGTCTCGTTTCGATGATCTGAATCGTTCACTTTGTAGAGCTTGTCGAGTAGAACAACTTTGAAAAAAATCAGCTTAATTAGATATCATTAAGTGCCTGATCGGAACCTTTTTATCTTGAAAAGAATGGATCCGAAACACTGGATCAATCCACTGTAACCCATGGACTAAGAATTATATGAGCTCTGATCAGGCACTTAATGATATCCAATTAAGCTGATTTTTTGCATAGTTATTCTACTTGACGAGCTCTACAAAGTGAACGATTCCGATCATCGGAGTGAGATCGGGGTGAGCCCCAAAAGCAGGATAGCAGCCCCCCCCCCCCCCCCAGGTCCCCTAAAAGCCGAAGTCCAAACATCCCTATAGGTCTAAAAAATCCAAATAATACAATGAGCTCATAAAAAACAGCCCTAACAGCCAATCGTATATTTGAGTTTTAAATTGGACAGATAATTATTCTTTAAGCATGATGCTACTTTCTTTCTTGCTCCTTCCGCGAAGGCTGATGAGCCAAAACGAACCTAAAAGCAAACCAACAGGAGTAGATATTAGTGGTTTGGTATGCATCACAGCTGTCACGCACCGGAGACTTTGAAAGCTAGTTGCTTTCTCGTTCACAGGTAGGAAAGTTCCGAAAAGCTTCACGGCAAAAGCACAATTTCGCAATCTCCACGGCAGCCACCGCGTTTGATCCATGTCAGATTTAGGCTGGTTTCGCTAATGGAAATAACTACTATTTACTTTTTGAATTAGATATAATATATTTTGAAAGAATGTTTTGTCTCGCGAAGCGAAAAATTAGTACTTAAAAAATAAGAATCTTAGTGAAACGGAATGAGCCCCAAGGAAACTCCGGTTAGTTGGTGAGTTTGCTTCTCACACAAATCACCGAGGTTTGATTATTGGGGTCAGGTTGTGACAAAAAGTAATTTTTATGAATTTCCTAGTTCCGACATATATGACCTATATATTTTTTACTAGACCGAAGAGGGATTAGTTGTAGTATGCATTTAGCCCAAACACCCCTAACCGACTGCTAGAGGGGAAAAAAAGTGTGTTCAGAATCAAGGTTATCAAATTGTGAATCGAATCAAGAATCAGATTGACCATTTTTCCGAATAATGAATCGAATCGAATCGTGAATTGCAACGATTCGGTCCAAAATTTGAAAATATATTGAAATATATATCTACACACCTACATAATAAAGATACATTGTAACATCAAAAAATTTAAGCTTAAATCTATATTAAAGTTTGTTTTCTATTATTAATTGATAATCACATGGTCTAATAGGTAAGACACTTGTACATAATTTTTTTTGAAGTGGGCATTCATTCAATAACAGCCCATCGGGCAATACAAATTTCAGAAAAGAAATAGGAAAAAACTAAAGCTACCTAAACTTTGATCTCAGGCACCTACTGCCGAAGCAGGCCAGGCGAAATCGCCGGTACTTAAGAACCAATCTAAGTCTAGATAACAGAAGATCTACAAGATCAACAGCTCAAACCCTAAAATTAAAGCACCGCTGAAATCTGGAGGCAAGCAACAACAAAATCAACTACAAGCTAACTGCCCTCAAGGATAAATCCACGAGGGTCTCCAGCCAAACTTCTAGCCGAACTGATGCAGCCAAACCAACACCACCGAACCACCACAACCCCTGATAAACCACCGAACTACCATCAGCCCCAAATAAACACCAACAAACCACCATCAACGGACCATTCCTCAATAGGCGCCGGATTATTCACCCACCACCCGCCGGATCTGGGGGAGACCCAGACCGGAAACCCACTGGATCTGGGGGAAACCCAGATCGATAACACAACCGGACATGCCGGAAAACCTGGAAAAGCCAGGGAAAAAACAGAAAAAGAGAAAGAAAACCTACTTGTACATAATTTGAAAATAAAAATTATAGTAAAATGGATATGTGCATGTATGTGTTAACGATTCATTACAAAAATGAAAGTTTAGCACAAAGAAAAGTTTGTAGCCTGATTGGTACAAATCTAAACTAGCTTGTATGGCAACATATGTGGGTTGGTTCGAGACTCTGAGCCCTTTCCCGGTCTATGATTTAGAAGATACATGAATTGAAAAGATCAATTTGTGAGAAAACAGTCACAACACATCCATATAGATATTATCCTCTATAGTATTCACAGTTACTTATATAATTACCATCTAGCAAAGGCAAATTGCAAATGTGGTTTCATATTAATCGAACGCAATAGTTGTGATAAATCTTGATTCACCTATAGATTCGTATCGTTTTTGCGTGAATCGTAAATCGAATCGCGAATCGTACAATTTTGACAACCATAGTCAGAACACATAGAACTGTTCTGATAAAAAAACAAAAAAAAAAAACACAGAACTGTTTCATAAGGTGGTGTGGCCGTTCAAAAAAAAAAAAGGTGCTATGATTACATGAGATCGATTCATTAAAAAAAAAAAGAGAGTATAAAATCAAGCTGTTATTGTAAGATATGTGGTGCGGTGCGAGCTTATTCACGTGGTCTAAAAAAAATGCCTTCATTCTCATTTTCAATCCTTGAATTCTGCAAATTTTAATTAGTTTGTGAGGGTTTTTTTAAAACACTCTTTCACGCTCGCAGACTCTACATCCACATCCATGAGCTCGTGCATTATGTGAGTCAGGATGCGAGTATGGCAAAGTATGAAGTGATTAGCAAAGGCTCAATATATATAGAGCACGTTCTCTTTGATAAAGTGCAAAAAAATGCTATGGTTATTTATGATTAACAAAGAAGAAATATATTACACAATTAGTCAAAAACATGTGGCATGAGTGTAGCGATAAATATAGAAAAGTGATTTTGGCATTTCACAGTTAGACATTAACATTCCAATTCTTGTCTTTTTTTTAATGTGAAATTACAACAATACCCTTCTATGTGGATGAACACTATTAAAATAAAGAGTAATTTAGTAATTTCACGTAGAAAAAAGACAAAAAACTGTAGTGCCAAAATTAGTTTTCTAAATATACCATTTTTATATAGAGCTCATACTCAACTAAGGATAAAATAGTAAAATTACACTAAAAAAACCCGCACAAAGTCGCATCTTCTTTTATCTAGAGTGTACCAATAGATATTACCGTTTTAGTGGAAGGATCCTGCCAATGAGTTCAAAATTGGTTAGTGATTTTCACACTCTTCTTTTTTATAATTACGCTCACTTTTTTGAATGCCTTATTGTAATGTGAATTTACAATATTGTACTTTTAAGTGTGAAAGACTATACAAATAAAAGGTTAATTTTGTAAATACACATCTCAAAAGAATAAAAATGGGGTATGAAAATCAATTATCTTCAAAATTTTATCTAGAGTTCCGCTAGTGTTCAAGAAGTAGTAGCTGCCTTAATTTGGGCTCAAGCCCAGCCTTAGGCCCCGTTGCGTTAAGAAAAATAAGTACTTTTTTTTTTAAATTCAAAATGATGTATTATAAGAGAATGAACTGTTCCGTAAAGTAAAAAATAAAAAACTTTAGCGAAACCAGCCCTTATTATCATTTCCCAATGGGCTCTTAATATATTTTTGAGGTTTTTAAATATCCATCCTCAAACTTCATCCCGTGTAAGTATTCATCAAGGTCATTTTGAACAGTTATGTTTTCATCTCCGCTTTTAAATAATTCCAGAATTGCCCTTGATTATATAGATACATTGATTATTATACATATAATATATGTATATATAGGCAAAGATTTTTGGGACTAAAAAATAATCTTGGGAGTCCTCTAACCTAATTCAAAGATAATCACCCCTAATAAATCCCAAAAATTCGGCAAAACCATTTAAACCACCCCCTCCCCAATCCCATTTCCATTTGCAAAACCATTCCACCGCCGCACTCCTCGATCGGCACCGTGTGTTTCCTTCGGCAAAACCATTTAAACCAATCCCCCCACCCCCAAATTCCATTTCCATTTGCAAAACCATTCGACTGCCGCACTCTTTGACTCTGTCAACCGGCGCCGCAACCCTGTGTTTCCGCTTGAGCAGGGAGTTTCAGTGATATTCTTGATTGCGTTGTCCGTCCGGCTGTCAAAGAACTTAGCGATGATGGCCCACTTGTTGCCGAACCGAGAGTGGGCTACTCGTCCTCCTCCGCCGTGAACAGCCGGTGTTCCACCCAGGGCCAACCCTGGGGTAAGCCCCGCAAATCCTTGGGCTTGGGCATCCAAATATATATATATATATATATTCATGTTAGATATAAATATAAACAAGCTTCCCATATTTGCAACAAGGCATCTGCTTGGCATTGTGGGCAACGCGCATGGTTAAAGTTCAAGGCGATCCAGTTCGATTCCTAGTGCCTCATCCCCCGTTTTCCCTCTTTTTTTTTCATTTTTATTCTACTTTTTTTTTTCCTCCCAACTCTTTTTTTTCATTTTTATTCTACTTTTTTTTTCCCCTCCCAATCGACAATTTATTTTTTCATTTTTATTCTACCTCTTTTTGTTTTCCTCCCAACCCACAATATTACAAAAAAAAAAATCCTAAATTATTGTTGGAAAATTTTGACTTAACAAACACAATAGTGGAGTAATGTAGATATATTCATACATTTGATTAAAAAAAGTCAGAGTTAAAATAAAATTAAGCGAGCTAACATGGTTTCTATTTGGAAACTGATATTAGCACTCTAAAAAATAAAGGAAAGTGGCTTTGGAATTACACTGATATTGAAGTGCCTCCATTAATTTTTGAAGTGCTAATATCAGTTTCCTTTTTGTTTTTACTTTCGAACTATTATTTCACAAGAGAGATTAAATAAATTGGCTATGATCTCAATTGAAAATGATGCATCATTCCATTAAGAGCATTTAGGGACTTTTTTTTTTGTAACTTTTTACACTTTTCAAGACAGGTCATTCTTGTCACATATATCAACTAAAAAACACAAAAAACTAAATAACCAAAACTTAGTGGAATGGACCCCAAGTTCATGGATAAGTAAAATATGATGACTTAATTGAGAAATTTGCTTTAAAAAATGCAAAGGGAAGTTTTTTTTTTTTAATCGGATCATGCTAACTATAAAGCACTATAACCGGGGTTACATTTTGATGTTGATTTTTACGATATTATTCAAGCTAAAGGAACAACATGTAACTTTGACGTCGTTGTTTTTTTGGTACTTATATGTTTTTTTTTTTAATTTTGTATGACTTAATAGTAGATGGGCAACAAAGTATGAGGTTGGACTTGGGTAACTCAAATGTCGGAGCCGGCACTGGCTCCACCTCCTTCGCCGCAAACGATCGGTGTTCCTCGGAGAGGATAGGAGGGGCACAAATAACCATCACTCCGGCGTGGAATTTACTCGGCGATCTACTTTGGAATCGAAACACTAACTGCATGCATGGTTTTGTTGTTCCATTTGTCTTTTTATTTTTTTTGTGTTTGAATGCCGGATAAAGAAAGGGATAATAATCATTCTCAGTGAATTACCTATGGATGTGTATATCCCCAATTGTTGAATCGGTGGTTGGGAGGGGTGGTGATGGTTAGTGATTTCATGGTTTATTTACATAAATCGTCTTGTATTTTTACGATTTCATGGTTTATTTATGTATTTCATGGTTTATTTTATTCACGGTTTTGTGTATCATGGTTTATTCATCTTTTTTTGATTAAATCATTGTGTATTCCGTTTAGTTCATGAAATTATGGCTCGGATTTGTATTTATTTAAATAAATCATTATGTATTCATTAAATCATAATTATTTTAGTTCAATTCAAAATAAAATAATTAAAAAATTGGTAGGAAGTCCACTGTAGCATGTTTGTAACTCACTAAGTCCATTTCTAAATTTCATAACCCTTCTAGTCCACGAATATAGTTATATAACCTAATAACTCCAATTTACTTATAAAGGGATATTTTTCAAGACCAAAAAACCCTCCTATATAACATATAGAGAGAGAAACCCTAAATCACAAAACAGATCTGTGCCTCCCCTCTCCCCCTCTCTCTCTCTCTCCTCCCCTCCCCTGGTGAACCATCCCGGTAGATCAAGAAGGCAGTCGGAGATTGATTCGGAGGATAAAGAATGGAGCTGGAAGTTTGGTTTGACTAATGGCGTATTGTGGCCTCGTTGCTCATGTTCCTACGGTACCAAAGCTGCGGGATCAGTAGTCCAGCGGGGGGTTGTCTTCCTAGTCCCATTTCCCTGTTGTAGAACGACGCAGCAAAGGGAGCGGAGGGGCTGAATTTTCTCATCTTATTTATGATACGTTGTGAAATTGTAGTTTCAATCAATTATGGATTTTGAATGTGAACGTATTTGGGATGCCAAACAAGGTTGTCTTTGATGTGTGGGATTAGATAGTTTGAGCAGTGGTGTAGCTGCTGATTCGAGGTTCTTTGAGTTGGGTTTCTGTATCCACTCTTGTTCCGCTAAGGGTTCTTAAATATATAAGGTTATATGTATATTTTTTCTAGGGTTAGACATATAAGATTGGTACAGGTTGTGTTTTTTGAAAAAATATATAAGATTATGTGTGTTTTTCGTGTCACAGTGTTTTTTTATTATTTAATGTCATTTTTTTAAAACATTGTTAGTTAGAGATAGATATAAAAATATATAACGTTATATTGTTATATATAACATTCTAGATTAGAAATATTCCATGTTATTTAATAAAGAGAACATATAATGTTATATATGATCTTTTTGTACTGTGTAACTTTATATATGAGCTTCCATATATAACGGTATATATTTATTTTTTTGTGAGATTTAGAACTACAAAAGCTCACATATAATATTATATGTTTTGTTCTATTTTTTGTGAGATTCAGAGTTGCAGAAGCTCAAATATAATGTTATATGTTCTATTTTTTTTGTTGCAATATTTAAATATTCAAAAACTCGCATATAATGTTATATGTTTGTATGAACCAGCATATAATTTTAAAGACTAAAAACAAGAAAAACAAAAAAAAATTGTTGCATATTAGAAATTTTTTGCCACACATATAATGTTGTATGTTAGGAAATTTTTATCACTCATATAACGTTAAAAAATCAATACAAGAAAAATAGGAAAAACAAAAAGAGAAATTTGTCACATATATAATGTTAAATGTTAAGTGTAGCGGGTTCAATAAAAAAATCGAGAAAAATGAAAAAATACGTTTTTTGTTATTCATATAACGTTATATGTGGCGTGATGGCAGCGACGATGGTGGTGGTGGCAGCAGCTGCTGTGGTGGTAGCAGTGGTGGTAGCGGCGGCAGTGGTGGTGGTGGTAGCGGCTTGATTGCAACAAAAATGAAAAAAAATTGAAAACATATATTTTCGTGTTAGCCAAACAAGGCCTTTGTTTTTTAGGTTGGGTATTTTTGTCATTAAAATTATTAGTGGACTTAGTGGGTTATGAAACTTAGGAGTGGACTAGATGGGTTTGGAAAGTGCTATAGTGGACTTATGAAAAATTCTCCCTAAAATAATCATGGTGTATTCATGAAATTCACGTTCAGAAAATAAATTATGGTGTATTCATGAATATTCACGTTCATGAAAGAAATCATGGTGTATTAATCAAAATTTACGAAAATTCACGAAATTAAGGATTTGAAAAATTCACAAAATTAAGGGGAGAGAATGGTTTAGAATATAATTTGAAAATTTGAGAATTCAAAATTGCCCTTATTCCTATCCATTAATGATTCCACGGTTTATAGGTAATTGTAATTACTACAATTCCACTAATCTAGGAAAGAATATATATATATATATATATATATATATATATATATATATATATATATA
>BPLS01000707.1:6904112-6929623 GCA_019656275.1 Rhododendron kiyosumense
AGGGTAACATAGGCATTTCTCTATCTTAAAGGATGAAAACATAATTGTTCAAAAAGTACTGGATGAATACGTATGCAGGATAAGATTTAAGGATGAATATTTAAGTGTCCCTATTTGTTTTCTGAGTGATTTACGGGCCGGTCCAATTTATGGACCTATACTCTCACCAACTCCTGCCCAAAACCAAAACACACTGCTAAGGATTCTCTAACTTTTCTGCCAAAAACACCACCTTTTTTTCCCACACATATCTCTCTCTCCCCCTCTCTCTCTCTCTCTCTCTCTCTCTCTCTTAAATCCCGTTCTGGAATACGAAATAAGTACTTATTTTGTAAGAAGACAATTTCAAGCACAAAAATGATAAATTTATTGAAATCTAAAATTATACAATATTGATCTTATTTAAAAGATCTCAATGAGATCTTTTAATACAGTGTAAAAAAATTTGAAAAATTATTTTTAATTCACATTATTTTTGAGTTTAAAAATGTGAAATAAATACTTATTTTACAAGAAAGTGTTCTGAAATGGGATCTTAGACTTGCTCTATGGCGACACGCGCCGTCTCTGTCGAGATCCACGCCGCCGGCTACTTCAGCAACCCCCTCGTCAGATCTTGGTCTCTAAAGCCTCCCACTCCAGCATATGAATGTCCCCGATGCTTAGTTTCTCCAACAAGAGCTTCTTAAAGCCGGCGTCCACCGCAGACTTCCATACGCTGCCGTACACCTAGACGCACTCCTGGGTGTATTTGGCCGAGATCATCCTCTCAACGATGCTCCTGAGATCTAACGATCCTCGGGCGGGATCAAATCGATCTCTCGGATGCTGTTCGTGGATCAATAGCTCGAAGTAGAGCCATCCTCTCCTTCTCCATCTCCGACACCTCACTGAACAACATCGAATTCCCTGCTGACGTCGTCCTTACTGAAGTAGTGAGAGCTGTCGATGCTGGAAGCGGAGGATCGGCGGGAGGAGGAGACGCTGCTAGGATCGAAGAGCAGGAATCTGGCTCGATCGAACCGATGTGGGAAATCAAGAGGTTCTGGAACTCATCCTCGAGGCAGGCCATGGCGATTTGTATCGCAGAGCTGACCTTGCTCTGGTCGTCGGCCAGCGCAGTCAACTCCATCGAGCGCTAAGAGGACATTAATGGGCATAGAGTTTAGGATTTTTGATTACTCAAACAGATACGTTCCTCTTCACCAGGATTAGAAGAGCGAGATGATGTGGAATTCGAGGGGGATGAAATGAGAAAAACTGGTGGCACTAGCAATAGCCAAGGAAATAGGGCTTTTTCAAAATAAATTTCAGATTAGATTCATAACAGATTTAATCCAATATAATCTGAATCCGTATTTAGATTATCAAATTACAGATTGACGTTATCATATTAGGATTCGGGTCAAATTTTTTAGATTGGATACAGATCGAATTCAGTCTATTGACAGGCCTAGCCCAAGTCCGGGAGTGACTAGGGTAGTGACTGTGCAAACTAGCCTGACCCGATGACAATTGACAACAAGATAGTACTTCTAGTTTATCTTATAATATGATGCTCATATCCGATCAAATAAATGGATCTAGAAGGATTGTGGACATTAGCTAGCTTGCTCGGTTTACGAGACTAATAGCAAAGGCAAACAAAAATTGAGGTATTGAGCAAAGCATGACATTAAAATTCTAGATAACCCTTTTGACCCCTTTCTCTCTAGAAATTTTATCCCTGCTGCCGCGTCACCACCTATTCTTCTTCTTCCCCTCCCCTTCCCCTAAGGCTTCCACCCTGTAATTTGGTGGCGGGAGAGGAGGTGTTTCTCCTCTCTCTCCCTAGCCATTTGTACATCTCTCTTACCCTCCCTCTTTCCATCGCCGTTCTACCCTTTTCAACTCATCCTCACCTATCTGGTCGTTCTCCTATCGGACTTAACTCTTGGGTTAATCTGGTTCCGATAGCTGAGGCTTAACGGTTGGGTGGTGTGCAACAACATGTGGTGGGTTTTGCTTGGACGTCTGGAATCCCATCGATTGCTTCTCTTGGGTTGAATTGGTCCCATGCTTAACAGTTTTAGGGTTCCACGCGGCTGTCATTGGTGTGGTCATCCTTCTTCGGTGATTATGTAGTTGTAGTATATTATAAAACTGATAGATGTTTAGCTCATACTATAAAAACTTTATATATCTAATTGATACTTCAAATATCTCAATTATCTATACGAATTTTAAATGTACAAAGATGTTTTCTACTTTTTACTTCTCACAAATGCCCCAAGCACTTGCAACAAATACCTGCCCCATCCAACATACCCTTTCACTATTTCCGACAACCAAACACTACAAGGCTATTTCCGACAACCAAACACTATAAGGCAAGCAAACGGTGCCTCCTTCCCTGTATAACAAAAAGAGAGACAAAGCGATGCCTCCATCCAAAGAAGAACGACATTCTTCCAAAATAAAAACACCAGAAAATGGCACATCTATCTCTCTCTCTCTCTCACACACACAACTCATTACAAATACTTTGTTGGACACGCGCTCTCTCCCGCATGCAGGGAAAGGGTAGACGGTGGGCAGGGACGGAGCCAGAAATTTCAACACGCAGAAGCGAGCCTATATACATAAGAGCGAGTCTATGTACTTTCATAGGAATTTTTTTTTTACATATAATAGTATTGTTCATTTTTTTTCTTTTAGGGGCGATCGCCCCTACTAGCCCCTCCCTGACTCCATCCTTGACAGTGGGTCTTGCTTCAATTTCACCATTACTTTATTTTTATGTTTTCCGACCGTTTTCTGATGAAGGCAACATCTCATGCAAACTTATGAACACTGTCCTACAAACTGTTTGATACAATGATCCAACGACAACTTAATTTCATGCTTATTTTTCTTTTGTGTTTTCGGACAGATTCTTTATTTTTATGTTTTCTGACAGTTTCCTGATGAAGGCAACATTCCCTCGTGCAAATAGAAGGAATCCCATGAATTTCCTTCAATCGTCATGCGATTTCATTTCTAATCAAAGATATAGTCTGAAACCCATTACTTTGTCAATGTGTTCGAGTTTATTCTGACTAATTTATATTAAAATGCAGTCCCTGCAACCCTCCAAATTTCAGGGTCTTGAAAGACCCATTTGATCTTTTCGTGAAGGGATTTCTTTTCAGAAAACAGGTATGATTCATCAATTTCAATTTCTTTTTCCTTAGTTTGTGGGGATTTTTTTCCCCCTATTTTGTTCTTGTGTAATTAGTAATTATCCATCTACGGCCGGATTAATTTGAGGTGTGCGCAAGTTCTCCTGGGACACCCTGCACTACCAAAGAAATTGAAATTACTCATCTATGTTTGTATTTCAATTTGTAAAGATTCTCATATGTGTTAGTACAACTGAATAAAATTATAAGTACAACTGAATAAAATTAAGGATATTTTTTTTAAGGAATTTGGAGGGCGTTTGAGAGAAAGGGAATTGATCGAGGATGTTGGGAGAATTCATCACCTGAGGACTTGTATATGTTTTTAACCATCTTTTTTGCCGAGTTTAGATCAGGGTCATGCCAACTGTTATTGTAATTAAGATGTTAAATGAATTGTTTATGATCTCCATTGAGTATAATCCAAACAAGTTTCATAGATCACATTTTCCTTACCCGTCTCTTTGATAGTAATTGATAAATATACATTCAAGATCACACTGCAAAGAGAAATCACTGAAAGAGAAAGAGGACCGACCGAACAGAAAAAATCTATGGGGCAGATAAAACGCTAATAGCCTGATGTCATGAAATCCAATTTGTTTTGGTGTACACCAAGTCATGTACCTGACTTTGTAATTTCATTGAAGACATGTTAGCCGAAAGGTTTCTATGGAATACCTTATTGATTTTGACGATAACAAAATATATTTTTATTGAAAAGAAATATAATTAATATTGTGATATTTGGAATACCTTAATGTTTATTTTGTAGGATTTGGTTGAAGTGCACATGAAAAGATTGCTACACCAAATCACTATCTTCAATAGTCAAGATAAATTGAAAGGAGGAAGATTAAGGACAAATCTCTTCTCCTATTTTTAATTAGCTACAAGGGATTTTTTGGAAAGCAAATGTTAATCAAGGAGGAAGATTGAAGATTATTTGGGAGCTTAATTATGTCTAACGGCTAAATGATGGTAACGGCTAAATGATGGGAACAAGTGAAGTAGAGTATGGCTTCCTAATGGGTTCAACGGCTAGTACACAAAAGGAATGGATTTGTGTGGACTTGGATATGTTTCCAATCAAAGGCATAATGTATCAGAGTATTTCTAATTGTGATTGAATGCTTCCAATGTTCATATGTTGAAGACTATATAAAAGGCCAAAGAAGAGTAAAGGCATAGACCAGTGAGCTTCACGGAAATATTCTAAGGAATACACCAATCTCTCAGCACTCGATTCTTTCATCTTGATATCCATACAATTGTGTGAGAGAGTTATTATTTTTATCTTTATTGTAAAAGGAATTGTACACCCTTATTTATACTCTTGTGAGTGATTACTTTTTGTGAGTGATTTTGGAGAGAAAATCACTTGGTGGTTAGGTGTTACTAGAACCGGAGTCAAAATTAGTTGGGTTAAGTGTGATTAGCACCGGAGTCAAAATTAGTCGGAACAACTGGGGATAGATTGCTCGTTGTAAAAGTTGTCTAGCACCTGCGAAGCTAGAAGATTGTAACTATTAGAGATAGTGCAGCAAATCCCGAGTTGGACACTTGGAGGGTGGACTAGGCCATGAAGTTGCGGACCGAACCACTATAAATCCTTGCGTTCGATTCTCTCTTCCCTACTCTCTTTATTTTCAGTTTTGCATATCAATATTGCATAAGTAGAATAGTATATCATTGAAATTTGAATTGTGGGTGAATAGATTGCAACTAGTTTTTAAAATTCCGTGTTATATTTGAAATACCCAATTCACCCCCCTCTTGGGTTGCTATTTGGACCAACAAGACATATTGTGCCCATATTAATTAAGTTCGCCTTCTGATTTCACAGGTTTATTCAATAAAGAATTTCACATGCTAGATTTGATTTAATCATAGCACTTTAATTTGTAGGCTAACACAAGAAATTTTGTGTTTCGCTCACTATGTTTGCATTTTTTCTTTGGAATATACACGTGAAATTTACTAAATCTCTGTAGCATTTTTGGCACTACAATCGGCAGTGTTTGTTCGAATTGATTGGAAATCAAACCAATATCGATTATCCAGATTTCATGAGAACGTGACTGTTACAACTATGCTTCTTATTGCCATTATCTCTTTTTACGCTTCACTATGGTTGAACGTATAGTCCAGTTATGCAATTTTGTGGGTAGAATTAGTCTATACTCTCTAGAAAACATTTACTCATCCTTACATCAGGACTTCATGCTTGCGACCTTAATGTGTACATATTTTAATAAGAATACCCCAAGCGCAGGGTTAGGTTGGTTGAAAGCATAATACCCGAAAGTCTGGGGTCGAATCCACAGGGAGCGCATCCATAACTCATTTAAAAGTTTACTTGTGTAGAGATTTTAGCGTTAAGACCGCTAACCAAGTTCGGCGTTGAGACGGCCAACTTTTGAGTGATTGAAATTTTCTCTACCTCCTAATTTGATTAAAAATGAAGTTTGACTAGAAATTTAAGGCGGCAAAGTCTAGGGGTTCAAACTACCCGTGAGTTAGTTGTTTAATGGTTCTCTTAGATAACTCAAGTGAGAGTCGAAGTCAATCGCTCTCACTCGGAGGATTTAGCAGTGAAATCAAATGTAACTCATGTAAGGGTGTCCGAAAATTGATCGAAACTCATATAGTCATTTTATCAAACATAAGAGTGTCATGGTTCCAAGCATCATGCATGCCAAGTGAGCTTGTCGACGCACGATCAAGGAAGTTAACAACTACAAGCTTTGATCGAAAATAAGAGCTTCTATCCATTCACAAATTTTGGGAGCCCATCTTTAATTCGCTTTAGACTCCAAAAAAAAGTAAGGGTCAGCTTTGGCACACGGCATTCATGTTATTTTTCGTTTTGGTAAGTACGTTGTTCATGTTATATCATCAAGTGCATACGAAAGTTTTCATTCTCAGTGGGCCTTGTATGCAATCTGGGCCCACATTGGCGTTACACAACAAATTGTACGAGGAATGTTAGTAAATAGTTTACAAATCATTTAAACTAGGCCCAGTACGGCAAAGCACTTATTTGTTACATAAAATAGGCAAAACAAACCAAGGGCTGGATAAATTGGGACCTGTTGGAAATACTATCTGTAAGTCTTTTTCGAGGAGGGAAGACGAATATACTGGAAACTCAATTTTTTATTCCACTTACTTAAAACCATGTGGTACATCAGATATTTATAGACTCTAATAGATAAGACTAACATTAATAGGCTTCAACATCCAAAGCACCATACATGAACCTTCCTAGATACTTGATCCTAGGAGTACATGACCTTTCAACTACGTGAATGAACCTAGCACATACTAAAACATTCTAGAAACTGTGTAGAAAATTCCAAAAGACATTAGTCAAGTTTATTTTTTCAACAGGACCTAGCTAATCTTTCTGTTGTACAAACTGAAATAGAGTAGAGAGGGAAAAATGGTTTACGGTGGTTTTTTCGATCTTGTTGTATCGATGATGGGTGGTCTGCTTTCCTCAATCTATTCGTCAAAGATTTCTGCATCCCGAGGGGAGAAACAGCTTATGTTCGTGCCATGACGACAAGTACTGATGTTGGCATCGATTGTTTTAGAAAGTTGTAATCTGATCAAATCAATTTGGAATAAAGACATGCATTGCTTTGCTGTATAATGTTGCTTTGGGTTTGCTCTATGATTGACCTCAATTTTTTCGTTCTTATTTTTGGACGGCAATTTCAGTTTTCCAGTTGATGTTATAGTGGTTGATGATAGGGTTAACAACTCTTAATCTCGTGTAGTTTTTATTAGATTGTTAATTACCAACTCATATAAAATCTTACGCTTTAAGAGACAAGGGGTAACTTTATTACTTAAACCTTCAACACGCCTTCGCATGTGTTACCATACTCTCCTCCATAAGTGGATTAAATACGTGTAAATATTTTACAATAATGCTACGTACACTCCTCCAACCACTCTCCGACCACTCCTCTATCATATATGTGTAGGCCCACACATATTATAGGAGTAATCTATATTATAAAACAGAAGGGTGTGGGGACAAGTTGTTGGAACGGCTAGGATTGGTTTGATCCAAAGGCTGTAGTACATCCTCCCACTTCCCAATTAAGTGCCCATGATTTTCACATAAATCACACAACTACCATTCTCTGCCAACAGGAATGCGTAGTGCCGTAGGCACGGGTTAGCACTAGTATTAGTATAAAACTGATAGATGTTTAGTTCAGACTATACAAACTTTAATCGAAATAAGGCACGGTGCTTTCGTCAAATTATTATCGAATCATTAAAGAAAAAAATGGAATTGCCTCAATTTTGTGTTGAATCAGCTCCACGAATGCATGTCATATATGTTTTTTTTGTCGACAAACAAAATCATCCAATTGAAATCAAACAAACTGCTTTACTTGACTCCAGGGTCATACGAGGGGCTTCATGCTGCATGTTGGGTCCATTCGAGCCGTCCATGCTTGACAATGAACGGTCGAGTTTCATTTCAGCCGAACGGCTGAGATCTGTTTGGTCATGATAAAATGTAAATCGTCTACTGGAGAGTATGAACGGCTCGGATCGGCACAACACATAGCATGCTCCCCGGGATCGTCATATATATACTATCAAGTTCCATAACACCAATACTAAAACCACTTATATCAAGTAATAAGTGCTACAACTAGTGTTGAGGAGGTGGCGGAGATTGTTAAAACCAGAGTTGCAATGTGGATGAAATCCAAGTTAGAGATTAAGTTTTACTCGGTGGAGGACTTTAGGCTGTTTTTGGATGGTATCCGAAAGCTTAATTTGTAGTTCTTTTCTTGAGGCGTTGTAACTGTCCAACTTTCTATTGGATGGTCTTGCATTGTTTGTTTGTCTTTGTTTTCTCCCCTCGATGTACCCTTTCAAACTCTTAATAAATTTCGTTTGCCGAGCAAAAAAAAAAAATTAGTAATAAAATTTCGCGTTATGCTTTTCTTTTTTTAAATGGTATAATAAGCTATTTCAGTTTAATAGGTTTTGTTTTTTTTTCCAACAGTAGGAAAATAGTATAAGAACTATGGATCCGTTTGATTAGAGAGAAAAACTTAATAGAAAGTGAAAATGATAAGTAAAAGAAAAGAAAAAGGAAATGTATTTTAGTTTCTCGCATCTGTTTGATTTGGATGAAAGTTTTGCAAAAAAGTAAGGAAGTCAAAGTAGTTATTGTTAATTCTCTGCAAATAAGGAAGTCAAAGTAATTTTTGTTAATTCTCACAAGAAAATAAATTTTTCTTCACTTTTTGTGAGAAAAAATTAGGCAAGCTCTCCAGCTTTAGAGGATTGTATGGGAAAATTTGTTTTCTACCACTTTCTAGAAAATTCCTGCTAAGTGAATACAAAAAAAGTATATATTTTTTTTCTTTCTTTCACTTTGTACCACTATCTCGCCAATCAAACAGACCCTGTGTAAAACCGGAAACCATTCCACAATCACTATAAATCCAATCCAACTACTCACCCAACAAAGGGGAGAAATAATCACAACAAATATACAATCATTATTATTGTTACTATTATATATATTTTTAAAACCGGATGTCCAGGTCAGCTTGTGCGCACCTCAACTAATTTCGGAGCACTAAAGATAACAACCAGGCATAACCCAAAGTGCTTCAAAAGTTTAGAATGTTTGACCTCCGTGGGAATGAAACATGTGACTTCATGGATGAGCATTTATTACTTTCTCACAATCACTTGGCCACCAAACCCCTTGTATTAACTCTACAATCATTATTATAAGCTCAACTGTCAACTCAACTACTAGCCCCACTAGAGGTAGTAATTATCCCAACAAATCCAAAGGGAATAATACCTACACGTCGGTGGAGAGATAGAAACTTCTTACATCATAGTGAGATACGATTGTCTTGCCTAACTGAACGAGCCCCAATTGATTGGTCTAAGGACATCGGTTTTCTTTCTAAGAGCATCCACAATGGACTAATTAAAATTGAATAATTAAAAGTTGTAACATCACCTTTTGATTATCCATTTAAGTTAGCAATGTAAATGTCTACTGTGACATAATCAATATTGAATTATCAAAATTTGCCACATCACTTTTTCAACTAGTAAAAATCTAAAAATTGTCATCATATAAAGCAAATTTTTTAAAATAATTTTCAAACTAATAAAAACAAGTTATTAGAAATAGAAAATAATTTTTTAAAAACTTTTATTTTAAAAAAAATAATTTTCCAGAAAAAGTTTTAAAAAATAGTTTTTGAAAAAAAGATAGTTTTAAAAAAACAGTAACTAATTTTGCAAAAAATAAAAAACTTCTTTTAAAAATATTTTTCTTAGAAGCATTGTTGAGAGAGAGAGAGAGAGAGAGAGAGAGAGAGAGAGAGAGAGAGAGAGAGAGAGAGAATGTTTTGGTTATTAGGAAAAGGTTGCTAGTTTTGATTATCCAATGGCAAAAATTTGATGAATTACTAAGAGGTTGTTAAGTTTAGTTATATCAATGTGAACATTTTTTTGAGGGACATATTACTAACTTTATCAACCTTATGATTTTGGTTATTCCATTGTGGATGCTCTAAGGCTTCGCTTGGATTCCTTTTGGCTCAACATAACCCTCGCATGTGACATGAAACAACAAGCGATTCCGAATTAACTCAAACGGCCGGCAATTATTTCGTATATTATTAGGTATTGTACACCGAGGCCATTAAGTGCATTGCTTGGGCAAAACGAAAATTATTGAAAAGGAAAAGATGGCTAACCTGATTTTTCTTAACTCAAAAGATATATATATATATAAACTGTGACTAATCTTTTGATGTGCACTTAAAAAGGAGAACAGGAAGAGATGGCTCATTTTCAGTTTGTTGATTTTGCTATCTGGATCATGGGTGGCTCGCTTTTCCTAAAAGTGGTTTCGAAAGATTTTTGCATTTCAGGGCGAGAATTGGATGTCGTATTTTCATGCTTTATCGATGAGTGATTTTGGTGCATGCCTGTGGCTCTGAAAATGTGTTCGATCGAATTGAAAATTGCTTTGTTCTGAAATGTTTATCGCCAGTTGTTCGTGCTTTATCGATCTATGAGTGATGTTGGTGCTTGTGGCTCTGAAAATGTGGAACTTGGTTCGATCGAATTGAAATAAGGAGATTGCTTTGTTCTGAAATGTTTGTTTTGTTTTACCTTGTTCTGCATGTCTAATTCCTTTCTATGTTTTCCCCATTTTTTTCCTAATACACTTGAAAACAGTCCAACAAAAACCAAGAAACAAAGCGGAAGAGCAACAGGACATAAGGGAACATCACATATATCGGCATAAATTTCGAATCAAGATCCTCGTATGATTTCTCATGTGAATCAAAACATGACTAATTGCGGTCTTAATATATATGGTGATTCTGGAGTCTTGTGAAGATCATCCGAACAGAAGAATTGAACGAACAATTGCATTTTGTAACACCGGCTGAGCCTTCAAATCATGGCCTAAGCAAATGCGAGATGAAGGCAATTGTTGTGGCACAAGAATTTTGTCAAAGGATATCACGATCGATCAAATGCGAGATGAAGGCATATGCATTTCTATTCAAGATCTAAGATGGTTCATGCCCATTCAAATATGTAAAGAAGTATTGAAGATCAACATTGAGGCTCTTCATGAAGATTATCCGGTACACCACCCTAGATGATGAACTGCAGCTATTGCAACTTGGAGGGGATCAGTTTAGGGCTGGACGACCTTCGAGCAAGGAAACAGCAAAGCTCTTGTCCAACGTAATTTTCAAGATAGCAACCGAGGACCGTAGAAAAGAGGTAGGGATGCTATCTCGAAAATTGTGGACAAGAGCATTGTTGTTTCCTTGCTTGAAGTTTGTCCAGCCCTAAACTCCCGTCCAAGTTGGAGTGGCTCCAGTTCATCATCCAGGATGCTGTACCAGATAATCTTCATGAAAAACCTCAACGTTGATCTTCGGTACTTTTTAACATAATTGAGTGGGCATGTTGAACCTGCATCTTAATTTGGCCTTGAATAGAAATGGAACCTCACCTCACATTTGATCGTGATATCCTTTGACAAATTTCTTGCGCCACTGTAATTGCCTTCATCTCGCATTTGCTTAGGCCATGATTTGAAGGCTCACCCGGTGTTACATAATGCAATTGTTTGTCCAACTGATCTTCTGCTCGGATGATCTTCACAAGAGTACTCCAGAACCGCCATATATATGTACTTAGATTATGCTAGGCTTCGCTAATCATTCTCCATCTTGAACCAACTCTGACTTTTTTTTTTTTGGGGACTAGTAATAGGGTGGGAAGGGGCGACCAGCATAGCAACTCCACTTGGGCATGACCATAGGGGCTCTCCACCCGCCAGTGGAATGTCCGGTTGAGCCATAGCTATTATCTGTAAGAACAAGCCCTCACCACAGCACCACCTAAATACACATTGGTGGGAGTACAAATTTCCCAATTCCATGCCACTTGCACGACTCGAAACCGAGCCATGCCAGCAGAAAGAGGGAGGCCCAACCAAGGAGGCTACCACCTCCGTTGGTTGAACCAACTCTGATTGATATGTAGAAAACAAAGGAATTTTGGAAAGAAACGAACAGAGGTTTTAACTCCAAAATTAACTTCTATAACTGAAGAGGAAGTAGGGGTTAATTTGGATTATTTTCTGAGCCATATGATGAGGATCGATATAAATATACACACATATTAGCAACCACTTCCCATAAAATTAGGACTCGATCAGATCGAGATCGATATCCTCGATCAATTGCCTCCTAGTTAACCTAGTCAAACAACCAAGTGATCGAGCTTATCAAGGACTACCATTACTTAATTATCCTCATTCGATGGTTCAACAGCCACTTGTTTGAGTCATCCAAATCAAACATCCATCAAGTTGACTTGCCAAAACTCAATCCCTTCAATCTCTCAACAAATTAATTATATCACAACACTCTGAGGTTTTCCCAATTCGATCAATTGGTTTATCCATCATACACTAAAAGTTGGGCTATTTGGCCACGACAACCCAACAATTCCAATCCATCACGTACGGACCACTCCATCGTAATATGTAATACGCTCCCACAGCCTTTTTTTCCCCACTTTTGCTTAAGGGCCTGATATGCAATAACCCGATTTGGATGATCTTGCACGTCCATTTTGAGGTAGATTAGGTGTCGATTATTTATCACGGAGAGGATGTGAATGCGATATTTAGCATGTGATGCATAACAATCATTCAATAATAGATAATTCAAAGTGCTACCCTGACTCCTTAGTAAAAGCTTTATTTGGCAAATCTTCACCGGCCTATGGTAATTAATAATGAACAATAGTGTGTGATATGATGACTTCAATTTCTAACGCTCAAGGCCTTTTTATAAAAGTGATAAGGTTCTACTTCTATCTATACATCAAAAAGCCGAAGAGGCAAAATTCATCTTGTCGTGTTTTTTTTGTTTTTTTATTTTCTTATATCCATTTTATTGTGCATAACACAGCACATTTGGCTTATTGATTAGGCAACATAATAACTGTGAAATCATTTCGCAATACCATGCCTTGAACTTCTTGATCTCCCAAACGCTATATAAACCCGTCACCTAATTTTTCATGTTCTTGAAGAAGAGACAAAGACAGTTTACAACGGGTTCGTGACACACCTCCTTTTCTCAGCTCATTCATCAAATAATCCGTATGAGGAAAAAGGGTTGTTGTTCATGATATATCTTCAAGTTGGAAAGAATTTCAAGTTGTAAGTTGTTGATTGCACTACGTTGAATAATTAAATTGTTGAAGCAACACAATCAAATGACTCGGGTCGTCTTTATTAAGAGGTTTGGTAGGGCACATGTAAAAGCGTACATGAAAGGAAAATGGACGGTTCAAATTTTCAGAAACCGTTCATTTCCGTTTTGATCATATATACTTTCACGGGTGGGTCTACATATGCCCTTACCATTTTCATTAATATTACCAAATGAGTACGAGTTTCTACTCTGACCAAGTGGGCCCACATTTTCTTGAGACAACCAATCGTATGAAGAATGTTAACTGGTGCTTGCATGCATTCGGCATGGTACAGGCAGGCACATAATTGTACATTAAATATGCAAAAGAAACCCACGATGTATAAATTGGGACCAAGTTAATTTTCTTATAGTGTACACCAAATTTTCTTACAAGAGAGAGTGAGGGGAAAAAAAATGGCTGACAGTCGTTTTGTAGATCTTGTTCTCTCTATGATGGGTGGTCCGTTTTTCGTCAATTTGTTTGTGAAAGATTTCTGCATCTCCGGAGGAGAAGCGGCGAACGTTCATGCGCTATTGAAAAGTGAGGCTGGTGCCGATGTTTTGAAGAAATTGTAATCTGGTTAAATCAATTTGGAATATAGATCAAGGATTCGAGATTGCCTTTGCTCTATAATGTTGTTTTTAAGTGCCGAGAAAAAAAAGGTCCTTTTAATTGGCTGAGTCTTGCTACGTGCTGCTCAAAGGGCATTACTATCTCTTATATTTTATTATATATATATTTCTGTCAAGTGTACTTCCTAACGACTAAACTGATACCGTTGACTATCATTTCTTTTTTTCAATTGGACACTTTTGCCCTTCTATCACTTGCTTTATTTGCACCTTCTTCTTTTTTCAACGGACTTTATTTGCACCTCAAAGCAACATATTTCCCCACAAAAAGTCTGTCCACATATACTTTCTGTGCACATATTGTGAAGTGGAGTTCACCGGTGGTCTTACACAAATTGATACGAGTAGTTTACTAAATTTAAAATATTTTTTTGAGAGCACTCGCAAAACATTAGCTTAATCCGATACCTATAAATGTTCTATTCAATCATTTAACTTTTCATTCAAATTATGGAATCCTAAAACATGAATGAAAAATTAGATGATTGGATCGAGTATCTACAGGTATCGTATTAAGCTGATTTTTGGTGAGGATTCTCAAAAAGTATTGAAATTTCAAAAATACTCAAAAAACACTCCACATTATAATAAGCAAAGTTACAAGTCTTTTAACAAATAACCAAATTTCACCTATTCCATAACCAAATCTAACAACTTTTACTAATAACCAAACTCAAAACTCAATAACTCAAAAATATCTCATATTGGAATCATCTCATCGAGACCAATAATTTGATGTGGTTGGGTACATGATTGAAACTCGTTTGCGATTAGACAAATGTGCATTGTGTATTGTGGGGTTTTTTTTGGTTAGAGATGCAAAAATAATCAATATGAAGGTAGAGATTGTTAAGCTTGATTATGAACTAAATAGATAATCAAATATTGATATGAAACATTTTAATTATTGATTTCGATTATTACCATTACGGATGCTCTAAGAAGGCTAAGAATATAGGATTGGGTACGTAGGTGTAAATGATGATGTTTGGTGCTTGTGATCCAAGTAAAACAAACCTTATTAACCACACATATATCTGTACACAGATTGTGCACAAATTTTATTGTGGGGCCCATCACGGATTCCACACAAATGATTCAAGTCGTTCATTAGACGTAAAATATTTTTTCAAGGGTTTCCGTAAAAAATCAGCTCAATCTAATACCTATAGGTACTCGATCCAATCATCTAAATTTTCATTCAAATTTTCGAGTAATGTAAAGTTAGATGATTAGATCAAGCACTTATATGTATTGAATTGAGCTGATTTTTTGCGGGGACCTTTGAAAAAACATTTTACATTTAATGAACGGCTCAAATCATTTGTATGAGACTTGTGGTGGATCCCATAATAAAATCTGTACACAATCTGTGCACAGATTATCTGTGTGGACAGATTTATGCAAAACCCGTCTCTTTCCTCTCTCTCCCTTTCTTGGCAATCTCTCTCGCTCACTCTAGTAGACTTGCAAGGCCAGTAGGGACGAGCAAAAAATCCATCAAATCGTGAAATCAGTCCAAACCAATCCAAACCGAAATGTTTGGTTCAATTTTTTAGTAGTATGATTCGGTCATAATTTAAAAAAATTAGAAATAACGTTATATGGTTTGGTTCATGAATTCATATTCATGGTTATGATTCCAAACCGATCTGAACCATATAATACATATATATATATATATAATATTTAATTATAATTCACCAAATAAATATGGGACCGATTAGTCAACTACTTTCCTAATTATTGATTCTATTAAATCCACTGCAATATTTAGTTTTTCTTCCCTGCTAAAATAATTTAGCTAGACTAAATTTTATATATCACTATCCAATCCTAATTTCCTATGATTACTTAGTTTTTCCTCCTACAATATTTAGTTTGTTGCTCTTTTACTGTCTCATTTCAATTTAATAGTTTTAAGATATTATCTTTGACCTTTTATTTGGTTAAACTATCTTAAGATGTTTAGTAATTGGTATTCTTAGTTGGTTAATTTTATTAACTCATGTATTTCATTTTCTTATTTGTTTGGATTGGAATTTGAAATTTTTTTTGAAAAATAGTAGAAGTAATAAGTGGAAAGAGATAAAGAGAGAAATGTTGAAAGTATGGAAAATTTTGGGGCAATTTTTAAAAAAATTCTTTTTCAGTTGCAAAAAAACAAAGCATATATAGTTTAAGACTTGAGGCAATTGTTGGTATTCTACTCTAAATTAATTAGTTGACGTTGGTGTGTTTTGGTAATTTGAATGAAATTGGTTTTAATATAAGTTTTCTTTTAATTTATCTTCATAATTTTAAGTACTTCAAATATTTTTTGAAGATAATAAACCGAACCGAATTTTATTGGTTTGGATTGGTTTGCTTCTATACCTTTTGTGAGTTGCTTTGGTTCTCCAAATTCATAATTCGTAGGTGTTGGTTTGGTTCTGATTTACTGTAAAACCAACCAATCCGAACCATGTTCACCCTTAAAGGCCAGCCTCTTCTCTCCCTCCTGCTGATAGCGCTCTGTCTCCTCTCAACCGAAAATCCTCTCTATCCCTATATTTATTTCTTCCTCTCTACAATCCTCTCTCTCTTCCCTATGGAGTATTTATTTCTCCCTCTCTATATTATCCTTGAGTATCTTAACTTGATTTGACAAAACTAGATTGGAGAGAAATAGTTGTGTTTGTCAGTTTGAGATTAAAACCTCTTTCCTCTCTCCCTTTCTCCATTCGGCCATGTCTCACCCTCCCTAAATTTATTTTTTCCTCCATTTAAAGGATAATGTCTCTAGCTAGGTCTAGTTTTTTTTTTTTTTGAAAGAGGTAGGGTGGTGGGTGGTATAATTAATGTGCCTGTATGTATATATATACATATGTTTATAATTTGTGTGCATGCATGTATAAATACGTACATATGTGTATATATTAGTTATATAACGTTTAGACTTAAACAATTATAATTACTAAAACAATTTAATGAGTCAAAACAGTGTAGTTTAATAAGCTATTGATTTAAATAATATAATATTTGATTCTTAATTCAAAAAAATGGGTCAAAATTCCAGATTATTACAAAAATGAACTACGAACTGGAGTTTAAAATGACCTTACTTTGTTGGGTCAACTAAGCTAGATAAATGATTACTATCAATAATTGATATCAAAAACCATTCATCCATTTTTTTTAAAGCAGATAAATTAAAAATAAATTGGATAAAAGTACTAGCATAGTGGGCCGTTATCTTGAAGGTGGAGAATAGGCAGCAAAGTTTTTTTACTCCACTAGATAGAGATGAAAATGTTGTTTGCTTAGGTTAAAAAAAAAAAGGGTTTATCACATGAAAATGTTGTGATATGTTGACCTTATCTCAAAGAAAGACTGTCACTTTGTTTGGTTGAGCTTTTAGAAAATTATTTTTAAGAGTATGAGTGGTAATGAGTGAAGAGAGATAAAGAGAAAAATTTATTGAAAATTGTGCCGAGAGTTGAAAGTTACTCTCAAAAAGGGCAACCAAACACAGCGTGTATCTTTTTTTTTGATAGACAAGATCTCAAATCTAACTTACCGTCATGATCTCATTTCCAAACTAATTCTTAAAATCAGAAACAAATTTGTGAGTGTTACAATTAGGCTACGTTCTTGTAAATTTATTTTTTTTGATAGGAAATTTTTTTATTAGAAATGGGAAGAGGGATAAGGGAAATTCAACAAAAAGTTGGACAGTACATCACATGTCCGAGGCCCAACTCCTAAGGTCTAACATGGGAGCCCAAAAATAATACCTTAAAATAAGTTAGTTTGTCATTTTTTGAATTTTTTCGCATTTGTTAGTTTTGTGCTAAACTTTTGTGAATTATTGATTCATCTTGACGAGAAGAATCGGAAAACAGGAAAAGTAAAAAAAAAAATTAATTTTACACAAATATTTTGACAAAAAACCACTCATTTCTCAAAATAAGTCAACTTATTACACTTTTTCTGCTAAAAAGTGGTTAAAGATCATGATCCCTATACAACAATAACATTAAAAGAGTTCTACTTTTTTGAACTTGACAGATTCATTCATAATCTTCGAGGAGTAGTAAATGGAAATGGGGAAGACAACAAAACATAAACTGATTCCGGTACAAATAAATTTTCATCGAAATATCCTCGATCAACATACAGCTCGCTCTTATTATTATTTTATTTTATTTCTACTAATTAAACAAAATAACATAATACTAGGAATTAATGCAAGTTTTAGGTCGATCAAGTACTCCACAAGTGGAAATGCAGTAGTACGTACTACTTGTAAAATTCCATGATCCAAAGGCCAGACGCATAGCAATCCAGTTTGATGCCAGAAAATCCAGCTCCACAGGCTATGGTCCGGTACTCGTGTTCTGTGCGCTCCTTCCCTCCGAGTTCAGTCATCATCAACAAATCAAGGAGGAAAGCAGATCTTGCTACATTGCTAGTATCTACGATCGCTGGAAGAATATTCTCCACCACAATTACCTTTCCATGCTTCGGAAGGGCTTTATGGCAATTCTTTAGTATTTGCACACATTCATCATCACTCCAATTATGAAGTACCAACTATATATATATGATCACATACATCGCCAACAATTAATCGTCATTATTATTATAATTAGATCCATGTATCGTATATTGAAATCATCTTAATTACCAAAGCATATATAAATGCTATATGTGCATCCTAATTACTGATAGGTTCACTTTTGCTGATGGCGTTCCACTTTGTTCATAAACTTACTATTAACTTCACGTTAAAATTGGAGCGCCATCAGTAAAAAATAGAACGCAAAAATTAGTTTTCAAACTGAAACTCACCTTCAAGAAAATGGCATCGCCCTTCGGAATGCTTTCAAACATATCTCCTCCCACATGTTCCACCCCTACAACAAAGTTACACTACCATAACTTGTAAAATGAGCTAATAATTATATGTTTCGAAAACTCTTATGGTTTATTCGGGTTTTTTTATTTTTATTTTCAATCGCACGCCCTCAATAGTGAACAGTGAGGTTTGGTATACATTGTTTTATCGGAAATAAAAGGATTGGAAATCATACGTACCGGGATAGCACGGAGCTTGCTGAATAACATGTGGGACGTCAAAATTAATGGCCTTGATGTGTGGGTACTTGGCAGTGATGAAGCTGAGGTTGACACCAAGGCCGCCACCAACATCAACAAGGCTTTGGAGTTGCTCAAAGCCCTTGTAGGAGTGGACAATTTTCTTGGTGTGAAATTTGGTGATACAGTGCATGGCCTTGTTGAATACCCCATTGAACCTCGCATCTTTCCCGCAGTATTCAAAAAAATGCATCCCGTGTACCCGTTCGAAGGGTATCCCTCCTTCCAAAACTGCCCCTTTTAGTTCATACCTAGTTAATCAAGGAAATCCCAAATCATAAAGCAACCAAAATTATAATACGGAAAAAGTAAAACTACTATTTATTAAAGGAAATTAAGGTGAGTTCGAATGTATGCGTATGATTTACTAATTACCAGCTGTTAATGCGGACTTTGTCCTGGGTCAAGGACAGCAAGTATCCTAACGAGACTCCGTCTTGGTCGGGAATGAAGTATTTGGCCACAGGTGCCAGCCCATACACTCTTGTCTCGCGGACTGGGACAGCAGGCCCAATCGGCATTGGGTCATCGGAGGAGGAGATGGCGGTTGAGCACGTGAGAATCGAGTGGCAGGCCAGGACACGCAGCATCCGGTCCAGCATCTCCGGCGCATCCGGATTGCGACCGGATGCAGCAGCTGAGGGTGGCAACCGCGATGCGATTTCCGAGGCAGAGAGTTGGGCTCCAGGACCCTCCTTGGCTATGATGTCTAGCACTTCTAACTCTATCACCGCCTTCAACACCAATGGCAGCACTGAGGAGCCTACCACTTCCTTTGCATAGTTATACAGCTTTTCGTCTTCTTCTTCGTCTCTGTTATCTCTATAACATGGCTCCATTTTGTTTCTTTAATTCTAGTTCTTTCTAATATGGGAAATGCTGGAGTGGGAAAGGCAGCCAATTTTACTACTATTTATAGGCGGAGCAGAACAAAGTTAGGTACCGATCCTGTTAACTAACCACTCCCTAGCTTTTCCTCCACCAGTACTTGCTCTATCCACCCATTTCTTCTTTGTTGTCTTTTTTTGGGTGTTTACGCTAGTAATTAATTTAGGATTTTGTTAACGTATGCCCATAAGGCATATGATAAAGAGTACATTAACTCCTTCTTTTATTATATGTTTGTATGGAAAATCTAAATTTGAAACAACAACCATTAATTTTTTTCGAAATGATTATCTTTTTACCTTTGGGACAGAAATACCCCCAATTTCAATATTTAAATTTCCTGCCATTTTTTTTTGGGTTTGTTTTTGCCTTTAAGTATCCCACATGCTGCCTTTAAGAATCCTTTAAGAATCCCACATGCTGCCTTTACGAATCCCACATGCTTCTGGACTTCCACAATTCCACCAAACACTCTATCAATCAAATAGGTAACCAATCAGCAGCTGATTTGACTCATTAGCATTATTGAAATTTTTTCAAAAATTAAAAAACTCATGTATTTGATTTTTTTCTTCTTATTTAATGCCTTTTGCGTTTGTTTTTTTACGCATCAATTTTTTTAGATATTTGGTTTATCCTGACGCAAGCATTCATAAACAGTAAAAAATGATGATTGAAACTCAAAATTTGTTGAATAAAGATAAAAATAAGGAAAACAACTGTTTGCTTGGCTTATTTTGTGTTTTTTCAAAAAAAAAATTGAGTTCCAATAATAATTTTAAAAATTTTCAATTACTCTTATCAAGACGAAGAAATAATTTGCCACCTTAATTCATTAGATTGAAATCAACATCCAAATCATGTATGATTCTTCTAAAATCTTTCATCTAATATTTTATCAACTACTTCTTATATTCAATTCCTCTTTTCACAAAAGTGGGTTTAATTAATCGAACATGATAGGATTAGAAGATGGAAACCCAATTGTTTGGTTTGAAGTACTAGATGAATGTTTATGCTAATCTAATTTTTTAATAGATATTGCATTTCTAATCTTTCTTATCTGACATGAGTTTGTTGAATATTGTATTCAATTCTTCTTTTAAAAAACAATTTGTATGAATATAATGGTCATGAGATGGAAATATTTGCCGAAAGATTTTGGGAGGGAATTTGGTATGTTAGATTGGGGTAATTTTGTCTAACATGGAAAAATTACTCCTTTTGAAAAGGATTAATGAAAGAGTTTATGGCTTTAATTTCAACCTTAGATTCCCCATACAAATAGTGTTAAATGAAGAAATTAATATGACCTTATCATATGCCTTAGGGGCACATATTAACAAAACCCATTAATTTATGTAGTATATGTTTTTGGTTTTGTTTTTATTTAATTTTTTTTACATTTTATTATTTTTATTCTCTTACACCAAATTAAAGTACTCAATGAACACTTTAATTTGGTATAAGAAATTTAAAAGAATAATATATGAAAGTATTTTTTTTTTTTTTGAAATTGTACGAATTTCTGTAGGAGACAGTTAAAGTGGGATAGAGGAAGTATGATGTTAAATTGAACAAATTCCTGTAAATCAACATGTTTTTTAATTCAATTTTTTTGTCAATTAACACTCACTATAATCCGTAAAGAAACATGCAATAAAAATACTAAACTTGTAGAAAAAAATTAATGTCCAAATGTGTCACGTTACTCTTCGTGGGAAAAAAATACAAACCCTGTAGGGAAAAAAAATATTAAGCTTATGGGAAAAAAATTAATGTCCAAACATATTACGTTCCTTTCCAATTAGTGAAAAAAAAAAAAAAAAAACCATGTGAGAATTTATGCAAAAAGAAATATGCAGTAAAAATACTAAACTTGTGGGAAAAAAAAAAATTGATGTCCAAATGTATTAAATTCCTCTCCAATTAGTGCAAAAAAATTCAAACTATTAGGAAACTTTTGTAAAAACTTCAAAGGGACGCCGAGTTTCAAATCCTTGTGCACCTACACCCAATGCCAAAGGCACGTGACTGAACCATACGTCAAAGTGAACATGAGCACATTCTACGTATGTACTTTTTTACTTAACCCTTTCTCGGTAATTTTTATTTTTTGTATTTTTGGAACGGGGTGGCACGTGCCACCTATCCCGTACTAGCTCCGCACCTAATGGTGTTGTAATTATTATTTTTTTTTTAGGTAAATCAGCTTAAAATAAAAAGGGAAACTTGCCATTTATTACTGTTCTTCAATTTTCAACATGTCACCTACTCCCCAGATCAAAACAATTACTTTTATTATGTATATAACCGGAATTGACCAAATCGGAAATTCAGTCACCCGATCGACCAAGATTGGATTGTGTACATTTACCTACTGCCCCATCAAAAATTAATTCACTCATTAAAATCATTGACGCCACTAGCTCTTTTTATCGAGTAGGAGTATATACGTTTTGTTTCGGAAAAATACTTCTTTTGAACACATCAAAACAAATATATATATATATATATATATATATATATATATATATTATGGGAGGGTGGTTTTCAAATCCCCTAAATTCCCTCCTATATTTTGGACCCTAGGATCGGTATATATTTTTTCTACAGCTGAGATTACAGCGTAAAAAACCTAGCGATAAATTGGGAAATAATGCTTACTACTGTAATGCCACATTTTTGGCATTGGTTCCCTATGATTCCGGGAAAGATTGTTACCACAATTACAATTTTAATTACCACGTTGCAAGGAAACCTAAGATTTAAAATTTGATTTAAACTACTATCGATGTAACGACCAAGAATTTTGCCTTATTTTTCTTGAATAAAGAAATTATTTTTAATCAAATAGTCTATAGTAATCGAATAATTATTTAAAAGTGTAATTAGATTAAACTAGAACATGGATTAATTTTTGGTGTTTAAAATTAGTTTAGCATATACATACGGAAGCCCATAATGCAACGAACAATTTATCTAATGCCACGAGCATTAAATGCTTTGTTGTCTAGAATTTACTCAATTGTCCTCTTTCGGTCAAAAGCATTAACTTATAGAACTTGTTACCCAATTGAACCATGGACCATGAACAACCAATTGAATGCCTCCATGGAAGTTCTAGCGATGATTGATGAACACAGAATTGACCTGCAAAAATCAAGAAAACAAACAGAAGGATATATATGCTTGAGCAATTTGGTTGGAAATTTGAATCTCGAGAAGAACTTCTCAATACACTTCGAGAGTTTTTCTCAATGCAAGGATATGCAATATCTATCATCAAACTCTAGATAAGATAGATATCTTACCATTAGTTGTGATCGGGTGGTTGTTAACTGAATAAATGGCACGTTCCCTAAGAGAAACGGCAAAGAAAAACAGCAACTCGTCTCATAAATTGTCCTTTTGAATTCTTTTGTAATAGACAAGATGATTGCTTGCGGGTGATTAATGGAGTAAAAAATAGCTCACATAATAATGAACCCTCAAGTGTTGGGGTGAGAGGAGGGAGAGGGTCTTGACACCGAAAAATTTCTCATTCACCAATGTGAATGATTTTGAGAGAAAAAAAATAGTATTGTATTAAAATCTGGAGTGTGTTGAGAAAAGCACAGTTTTCATTTTGTTTTTTTCAGTTAAAAATTTAAAAAATTGGCCTAGGTTCCATTATAGCATGTTTCTAACCCACTAGATCCACTGATCAAGTTTCTAACCCACTAAGTCCACTAATATGTATTTGGTAAGGTATAAAATCCACTACATTTAAAAAGAGAATTAGTGCCTGACAGAATTACCCTTCCATTCAAATCCCATCCATTTAGCCCATTATCTCCCCATTATCTCCCCATTATCCCTTCTACTTTTTGAAATCACGCCAATCATGGGTCTCTCTCTCTCTCTCTATTTGAAATCACTCACACCAATCATGTTGTTATACTTATATAACGTTATATAACAGTCGAAAATTCTCCTTTTCTGATGCACTATATATAACATTATTGTACATATATAACGTTATATATTCTCCTTTTTAAGAGTTAAGCCGCTGCACGGACCAATTCATATAAGGTTGTCTATGGTTATATATATGGTTATATATGATTATATATGATTATGGTTATATGTTTATGCATATATATGATCAAGTTTTAACAAGTAACAATTATTGAAACCACTCACCCGCTTTGTCGCTACACATATAACATTATATCTTTAGGTCTGTTAAGCTGTTACGCGGACCAATTCATATAAGGCTATTTATGGTTATATATGATTATGGTTATATATTTGTGCATATATATGTTCAAGCTTTAACAAGTATCAATCATTGAAACCATTACATCCGCCAATCAAAACATCTGTGTTCAAAATAAATAAAAAATGGATTCAGAGTATGCTATTGTTCAACTACGTAGTTATAAATTTGATCGATAGATCTACAAAACGGATTCAGAGTCTTCTGAATAGCAATATGAAAACAAGAAAAAGAAATTAAACCAAAAGACTTTAACCAAATTGAAATTCTAAATCTAATATTCATGACTGTCTTGTCAGGATCAACGATCCTAATGTGGCTCTTCAACGTCATGAGGTACCTTTGGTAAAAGGATTTGATGTGGAGGGCTCTTCTGAGGTTGGAGTTCATCCTAAACTCCATTATCACGGTGTTATTGTGGTGATACTCCAATTTGAAATAAATTGGATTAGGCACTTCATGAAACCATACTCCTATTTCTTATGAATTTGTCATTTCTGCACTTATGAAAAAAAGTTAAACAGATGGAAACATGTAGCTTTATATGTTAAAAAAAGGATTCAGGAATTCGTATATTACCATATATGTTTTATGATATCAGCTGTTAAACGAAAACCTAAACGTTATATATCTCATGATATATGGTTATATGTACAAAATAAATTGATATATGGTTATATGTACAAAATAAATTAACATATATTTATACACAAAAACTAATAAACTGCTAAATTTACGTTATTGAATAGGTCCGCACAGCGGCTTATAGACCTGAATATATAACCATATATGTTTCTTAATAGCAGCAAAAAATGTACAAAAAACATTTCAAAGCCAGCAAAAAAACAGTTTCAGTGCAATTGGACTACCATTATATAATATATAACCATATATATTTCAGGTGAAAACATGATATATATAACCTTCCACAAGTATACTGATCATATATAACATTATATCAAAGTTAATATGGAACATCTAACAGTTGTATGTTGTTGCAATACAATAAAAATGATACAGTATATCATATATAACCATATATATTTCATGATATAACTTCATATATAACCTTTCACATGTCAGTATATCATCTATAACACTATATCAATAAATTCATGTACATATAACCGTGTGTCATTACCTGTACTTAATTCAATCACACCCTTACGGATTAAAGATTCACAAAACCACATATTCATATAACCATATATACAAAGACAAACATACCTGGTAATCGATTCCGATGTAGGATTTGTCGGCGATGGATAAATGAAGGCGAACAACTGCGATGAGCCCGACGGCGTCCGACTGAAACGAAGGAGAGCAACAGAGAAGAACGACGACTAGCATCCGACTAGAACGGGTGATGAACGGAGAAGAATGTCCAATTGAATCTGGGCGAAGAACGGCAACGAATGGACAAGAACGTCCGACTGAAACTAGGGCGAAGAACTACGACTAGCAACAAGCGAGACCGTTGGTGAACGAAGAAGGCTGAAGATGAAATGGTAGGCGATCTTGTGCTTCGGTTTTTCACTAAAGGTTCGTTCTGAAAATGGGGGGAGGGGGGAAGGG
>BPLS01000707.1:6936114-6956437 GCA_019656275.1 Rhododendron kiyosumense
ATCGATTGGAAGAGAGACACGTGAGAATGAAAGCTATGTTGGAAGCTCTAAATAGAATTCTGAAACAGCGAATATCTTGCTTCAAATTTGAGATATTTGAGGATGTCAAATTTTTTTAAGGTTTACGTGACAATTTGATATCTTCAACATATTCGCTCCAACCAACATGTCAAATTTATTATTTTAGAAATTTTTGAAGTGAACAATGAAAGAAATTGTTTGACATCAAATATCAAAGTTGACATGAGAAATAAGATGTCAAATGACACATAAGCATTTGACATATTGGTTAGAATAGCTTTACATGTCAATTCTTCCGCTTGACATGTCATGTCAAATTTAACATCTAGATTGGAGATACTCTAACATACTTTCTTCGTTCTACATTGAGACTCCACCATGAAAATTTATGTTATTTTTCAAATCAAAATATCAACTACTTCCATGTATAATTTTTGAATTTTTCCGCACCAAATTAAAGTACTAATTGAGACCTTTAATACGGTGCGAAAAAATTTGAAAAATTATGCACGAAAGTAGTTAATTTTTTGATTTAAAAAGAGGTAAGAGAGAGAAAATGGGACTATTATTATGGAACGGATGTAGTACTAGCCAGAATGTCTTTCTCCATTTAAAAAAAAAAGACGTTTTTCTCCATATTTCTTGTCGTGAATCCCACTTTGAGTGACACCAATAATCTTAACGAAAATTCTAACTTAACATCCATTTACATATTCACACTCATAATAGAGGTGGGTCCTATATACACTAGGTGTATAGTGTGTGCGGGCTCTACTTCTATTATAAGAGTGGGTGTGTAAAAAGGTGTGGAGGTAGAATGATTGTAATCTAATGCCCTGTTTGGATGACATTTTGAAAAAAAAAATTCAACTCAAAAAATACTCATTACCCCTATTTTTAATCATTAATCTTATTTCTCTCTCATCTCTCCAATCATTATTCTATATTCTCTTTCTACTCATTACCTCTATCTCTAATCATTACTCTATTTTCTCTCTTCACTCATTTCACAAAAATCAAACTCAAAAATTTTAAAATATCATTCAAATAAGACATAAATTGTTTATCCAATAGAACCCGCAATGAACTTCATCCATGCAGAAAAAAGAAAAAAAAACGTACTCAAAAATTGATTGAAATGTTACGATAAGAATGGGTGATTTACGAGTCGGTCCAATTTATGAAGGGTAAAAGGGTAATGAAGGATAAAAGGGTAATGTTTATATAAGATTCTCCTTAAAGGTAAATAAAAATTGAGTTCATCTTTAGTAGGAATTAAGTCTAGATGGGAGGGAGGGGGTGGTTGCATTTAATGAAGGATAAAAGGGTAATGTTCATATAAGGTGGTTGCATTTAATGAAGATTACAAGAGTAACGTTCATATAAAAATTAAGTTCATCATTAATGGAACTTAAGTTTAAATTTTCTAAATCCACAGGTAATTTTTTTTTAAAAAAGGCCTTAGTGCAGCTGTAATTGGCCCCACAACGCCATTATCAACCGACCAAAAGGGCCTTAGAAGTTAATTTTAACTTCAAATATAATGAAAAAGAAAAATAAATTTTTAATTTTTTTGTACCGTTTAAAAGATCTTAATGAGATCTATCAAACAAGATCCATATTGGTAAAAAAAATTATTGCGTAAACACGTGATTTTTAAGTTTGAAATTACATTTCTTTTCTAAAAGTTCTTTTTTAAATAAACTGGAACTGACCACCACCACTACTACAAAAACCTTAAAAGATGACACTCAAAAAATTGAAACAATGACAGTTTTTGTAAAACTGTCATCGAAAATATGATGGTAGAGTTTTGATGACAGTCCATCTTACAAACTGTCATCTTTGCGATATAAGATGACGGTTTAGAATAAAAGTGACATTATTATCTTTTTCTTTAATGTCAGTTTTTGCTTAAAACTAACATTAAAACATGCGCTTCTGGAAGCCCACATGGGAAACCTTTTAATGACAGTTTTCCTTAAAAGCGACATTGAAACTAAGCCCTTTTAATGACAGTTTTAGTTAGAACTGACATTGCAGTTGATCATAAAAGATGACAGTCAGAAAGTGTCATAAAAACATATAAGATGATAGTTTAAAATTGTCATCTCATACTTTCAATGTCTACGATGACAGTTTCATCCAAAACTGACATTAAAAGTGCTCATCTTAAAATTTTCGAAAATATACTATACATGTTTTTGTTTGTCCTTTGTTAACAATAAGCGTGCCAACTCAGATGGTAACACGCGCGCGAGGAACTGAAGTTCTTGAGTTCAAGTCCTGGGGCAAGCAAATATTTGCTGGCCACACAAGTGCTAAGTAGGCGACAACACATAAGTGCCACTGGGCGGCCATGCGAGAGGCACGTGAGTGCCACGTGGGCGGCCACGCATTCAAAAGAGAATTGATTTTTTTTTTCTTGAATGGAGGACAGATAAGATGACAGTTTAAATCCGTCATCTTTGCAATTAAAGATGACAGATTAAGACTATCATCTTTTATCACAAAGATGACAGGTTTAAACTGTCATCTTATATGTTTAATGACAGTTTTTTATTGTCATAACAAATCTAGACTTTTAATGACAGCTCCATAGATGACAGTTTCAAAACTGTCATCTTTCACGTTTAATGACACTTTTAAACTATCATCTTTTACGATTATTGTAGTAGTGCTGGCAATAATTCACAGTGCTGAATACCTTTAACAATTGAGCAAGAGATGATTCGATTTCCATTAACAAAGAAGAAAAATATTAAACAATTAGGTGTCGTTCCGCTTATTTTTTAAACCTTCTTTTTTAAAAAGAAAGTAATTTTAACTTCAAATATAATGAAAATGAAAAATAATATTTTAATTTTTTTTGTACCATTTAAAAGATCTTAATAAGATCTATCAAACAAGATCTATATGAGTAGAAAAATTATTTGCGTAAACACATGATTTTTAAGTTTGAAATTACATTTCTTTTCTAAAAGTTCTTTTCTAAATAAACCGGAACGGACCACCGCTGGCAATACTTCACAGTGCTGAATACCTTTAACAATTGAGCAAGAGATGATTCGATTTCCATTAACAAAGAAGAAAAATATTAAACAATTAGGTGTCGTTCTAATTTTTTTTTAAACCATCTTTTTTAAAAAGAAAGTAATTTTAACTTCAAATATAATGAAAAATAATTTTTTAATTTTTTTGTACCATTTAAAAGATCTTAATGAGATCTATCAAATAAGATCCATATTGATAGGAAATTATTTGCGTAAACACATGATTTTTAAGTTTGAAATTACATTTCTTTTCTAAAAGTTCTTTTTTAAATAAACCGGAACGGACCCTTAGTAAAAAACATGGCCATAATTTGATTATGAATATGGCTTGTAAAGTGTTTGGGAGGTAGGTGCAGAATTCATTTCGATTTATTGTAAGCATTTTTTGTCGAAATATTATGTTTTCTGGGTGGGTGGTAGAACTAAAAAATGATGGAGAGAATAAGGTCAATTGGTGTCAACAAAAGGCCGAAGCACACCTAAAAGTCGAAGTCCAAACACTCCGATGGATCTAATTAAAAAACCCAAATAATACAATGACCTCATAAAAAACAGCCCTAATAGCCAATTGTATATTTGGGTTTTGAATTCGATAGATAATTATTCTTTAAGCATGATGCTATTTTCTTTCTTGCTCCTTCCGCGAAGGTTGATGAGTCGAAACAAACCTAAAAAGCAAACCAATAGGAGTAGAGATTAGTGGTTTGGTATGCATGATGCATCACTGTCACGCACCGGAGACTTTGAAAGCTAGTTGCTTTCTCGTTCACAGGTGGGAAAGTTCCGAAGAGCTTCACGGCAAAAGCACAATTTCGCAATCTCCACGGCAGCCACCGCGTTTGATTCATGTCAGATTTAGGCGGGTTTCGCTAAAGAAAATAAGTACTCCCTCCGTCCCTTATTTATAGTCCGGTATTCCATTTTAGGTTGTCCTCTAATAAATGTCCATTTTGTAAAGTTAGTGGGTAAAAATTGATAAATTGTCTATTTTGTCCATAAAAGTAGATTCCATTTTGAAAAGTAAGTGAGTAAAAGTGTAATGATGATAGGTAAGTAGGAAAAGTGGAGGAAAAAGTTGATGAAAAAGGTATAATGATGATGTCTTTTAATAAGTTGGAGTTACGAAGCAGGACACTTAAAAAGGGACGGAGGGAGTACTATTTATTTTTTGAAAGAAAATAAGTACTATTTATTTTTTGAATTAAATGTAATGTATTTTGAAAGAATGATCTGTTTCGTGAAGCGAAAAATTAATACTTAAAAAATAAAAACCTTAGTGAAACGGAACAAGCCCCAAGGAAACTTCGGTTAGTAGGCTTATTTAGCTGAACAGGGCATTAAAAAGGTGCCAGATCATTGTTGTTTCCCCTCCAACTTCTCCCTTTAACGTTTTGTTTTGTTTGGTAGTATCCAGCTCAGCGGTTGCCGTTAGGAAAGTCACGGATTGAGACGGAAGGGGATAAATTGAATAACAGAGTGAAAGTTCAGATGTTCAATTGAAGTTTATTTAAGTTCAGGTGCCTATTTGACATTAGATTCAAAGTTCAGGGGTTTTTTTGAATTTTTCCCTACATGACTTGAAAAGATCGATTTGTGAGACAACAGTCACAACACATCCATATAGATATTATCCTCAATAGTATTCACAGTTACTTGTATAATTACCATCAAGCAAAGGCAAATTGCAAATGTGGTTTCATATTAATCGAAAGCAACAGTTGTGATAAACCTTGATTCACCTATACATTCGTATCGTTTTTGCGTGAATCGTCAATCGAATCGTGAATCGTACGATTTTGACAACCATAGTCGGAACACATAGAACTGTTCTGATAAAAGAACAAAAATAACACAGAGAACTGTTTGATAAGGTGGTGTGGCCGTTCAAAAAAAAGGTGCTATGATTACATGAGATCGATTCATTTAAAAAAAAGAGAGTGTAAAATCAATCTATTATTGTAAGATATGTGGTGTGGTGCGAGCTTATTCACGTGGTCTACAAAAAATGCCATTCATTTTCATTTTCAATCCTCGAATTCTGCAAATTTTAATTAATTTGTGAGGGTTTTAAAATACTCTTTTACGTTCGTGCACTCTACATCCCCATTCATGAGCTCGTGCGTTATGTGACTCAAGGTGGCAGTACAGCAAAGTATGGAGCGATGAGCAAAGGCTCAATATAGAGCACACTCTGTTAAAGTGCAAAAAAATGCTATGGTTACTTATGATTAACAAAGAAGAAAAATATTACACAATTAGTCAAAAACATGTAGCATGAGTGCATAGATAAATATAAGAAAGTGATTTTGGCATTTCACAGTTAGACATTAGCATTTCAATTATTGTCTTTTTTCTTATGTGAAATTACAACAATAACCTTCTATATGAATGAATACTATTAAAATAAAGAGTAATTTAGTAATTTCACGTAGGAAAAACACAAAAAAGTGTAGTGACAAAATTAATTTTCTAAATATACCATTTTTATATAGAGTTTGTACTCAACTAAGGATAAAATAGTAAAATTACACTAAAAAGGACCCGTACAAAGTCGCATCTTCTTTTATCTACTAGAGTGTACCAATAGATATTACCGTTTTAGTGGAAGGATCCTGCCAATTACTTAATAATGGGTTCAAAATTGGCTAGTGATTTTCACATTCTTCTTTTTTATAATCATGCTCACTTTTTTGCTTTATTGTAATGTGAATTTATAATATTATCCTTTCAAGTGTGAAAGACTATACAAAAAAAAGGTTAATTTTGTAAATATGCACATCGCAAAAGAATAAAAAGGAGGTGTGAAAATCAATTATCTTAAAAATTTTATCTAAAGTTCCGCTAGTGTTCAAGAAGCAGTAGTGGCCTTAATTTGGGCTCAAGCGCAGCCTTAGGCCCCATTGCGTTAAGAAAAATAATTATTATTTTTTAATTCAAAGTGATGTATTATGAGAAAATGACATGTCTTGTAAAACGAAAAATAAATAATTAAAAAATAAAAACTTTAACGGGAACCACACCTTATTATCATTTCCCAATGGGCTCTTAATATTTGTTTTCTGGGTGATTTACGGACCGGTCCAATTTATGGACCTATGTTCTCACAAACTCCGGCCCAAAACCAAGACACACCGCTAAGGATTCTCTAACTTTTAAGCCGAAAACACCCCCCTTCTTCTCCCATACAAATATATATATATACACAAATCTTCTAATAAGGGCGCCCTTAACTTATTAAGTTAAGGACGTCCTTTTCCCGACCAATTTGTGATGATCCGAGCCGCTCAATATGTTCAGAACGTGATTTTAAAGGTACTCGCGAGAAATCAGCAAAAAAAATGACCGGGAAGGGCTTGATCCGAGCAGTTTTTGTTTGTATTTTATCGAACGGTTCTAATAAAAACTGCTCAGATTAAGCCCTTCCCGGTCTTTTTTTTTGCTGATTTCTCGCGGGTACCCTTAAAATCACGTTCTAAACATATTGAGCGGCTCGGATCATCGAAATTTGATCGGGAAATGGGAGAAAAGGGGACGTCCGCATTTTCCTTAAAATGAGGACGCCCTCATAGGAAGGGGACTGATATACACAAATATATATATCTCTCTCTCTCTCTCTGTCTCTCTAAGACTTCCTTCGTGGTGACACTTTCGTCGTCTCTGTTGTGATCCACGCTGCCGGCTACTTCAGCAACCCCCTCGTCGGATCTTGGTCTCTAAAACCTCCCACTCCAGCCTCTGGATGTCCCCGATGCTTAGTTTCTCCATGCCGAGCTTCTTAAAGCCCGCGCCCACTGCAGACTTCCATACACTGTCGTACACCTAGATGCACTCCCGGGTGTATCTGGCCAAGATCATCCTCTCAACGATGCTCTTGAGATCTAATATCGCCTCGGGCGGGATCAAATCAATCTCTCGGGTGCTTTTTGTGGATCGATAGCTCAAAGTAGAGCTATCCTCTCCATCTCCGACACCTCGCTAAACAACATCGAACTCCCTGCTGACGTCATCCTTGCAGTAGTTGCGAGAGCTGTCGATGCTGGAAGCGGAGGATTGACGGGAGAAGGAGACGCTGCTGGGATAGAAGACGCAGGAATCCGGCTCGATCGGACCGATGTGGGAAATCAGGAGGTTCCGAAACTCGTCCTCGATGCGGACCATGGCCATCTGTATCGCAGAGCTGGCCTTGCTCTAGTCGTCGAACAGCGTGGTCGCAGGGCCGGTCCCGGGGTAAGCCCCACAAGCCTCCGGGCTTGGGCAACCCCCACCCCGGGGCAACCCCAAAAAAAAAAAAAAACCCCGTAAGTATGTAATAAATTATTAATTTGGCGCTATAGTTGCACGTAGTTCCTTTGTCCCAGTGGAAATGATGCGTTTTTCCATAGAAGATGTACAGGTTCGAGTCTCAACGTCGGCAGAGTCTCCCTTTGTCTTTTTTATTCTCCCAAGGCCCAATGGAGCTCCCCTCCCCCCTTCTTTTTTAGGTCAACAAGCTATAGAACATCTCTTCATATAGGCCAACTATAATTACTTCTTTCCCTTTTATTTTTTCATGTGACCTCTACTATTAAAAGTTAAAGGGTTTAATTTTTTGGTAAATAAACTTTATTGTAATATATCTTCTTTTATTCTGATCAAAGTATTTTACTTTTATATTTTTTTTATTACAATAATTGATATAGACGTTAAAATGTCTATAGTAGGGTTTTTTTTTTTGCTAAAATTGATTTGTAAATACAGTTGTTTTGGAAAAAAGTAGTTTTCCATGGCTGAAGACTGAAGTTACATAAAAATTTGCTTTCGGACTATCATGTCAAATGAGAAATTAAGTGGATTAGCCTTGATCTTAATTGGAAATGAGTACATCATTAAGCTAAAGTATAATAACTTAATTGAAGATTTTACTTCAAGAACTACAAGAATAAGTTGTTTTCTTTAAATTAGATTGTGGTAATCATTAAACAATATAACCAAAGTTACATTTTTTTTTATGTAATTCGAGCTAAAATCACAATGAAATATTGTTTTTTTTTTTACTTATACATTTTTTTTTTGTTTTTTTATGACTTAATAGTATGTGGGCAACCGAGTTTGGAGTCGGGTTTGGGCAACCCAAACATCGGGGCCGGCCCTGCGTGGTCGACTCCATCGACCGCTAAGAGGACATTGATGGGCGTAGAGTTTAGGGTTTCTGATTACTTAAACAGATACGTTTCACTTCACCAGGATCAGAAGAGGGAGATGATGTGGAATTCGAGGGGGATGAACAGAGAAAAATTGGTGGCAATAGCAATAGACAAGGAAATAGAGCTTTTTCAAAATAAATTTCGGATCAAATTCATAACAAATTAAATTATACAATCCGAATCCATATTTGGATTACCGAATTCGAATTATCGGATTACGGATTGACATTATCAAATTTAAATTTGGGTATGGTTTTTCGGATTGCATATAGATCAAATTCGATCTATTGATAGACTTAGCCCAAGCCTGAGGGTGACTTCAGTAGTGACCATGCAGACTTGCCCGGCCCGATGACAATTGACAACAAGACAGTACTTCTATTTTATCCTATACGATGTTCATATTTGATCAAATAAACGAATCCAAAAGGGTTGTGGACATTAGCATGCTTGGTTTACAGGACTAATCGCAAAGGCAAACAAAAATTGAGGCATTGAGCAAAGCATGACGTTAAAATTCTAGATAACCCTTTTGCCCCCTCTCTCTCTCTCTAGAAACTTTATCCTTGCTGCCGCGGCGCCGCCTATTCTTCTTCTTCCCTTCCCCTCCCCCTAACGCTTCCACCCTGTAATTGGATGGCAGGAGGGGGGGTGTTTCTCCTCTCTCTCCCTAGCCATCTGTACATCTCTCTTACCCTTCCTCTTTCCATCGCTATTCTACCCTTTTCGACTCATCCTCACCTATCTTGTTGTTCTCCCATCGGACTTTACTCTTGGGTTGATCTGGTTCCGGTAGCTGGGGCTTAATGGTTGGGTGGTGTGCAGCAACATGTGGTGGGTTTTGCTTGGACTTCTGGAATCCCATTGATTGCTTCTCTTGGGTTGAATCAGTCCCATGCCTAACAGTTTTGGGGTTCCACGCGGCTATCGTTAGTGTGGTCATCCTTCTCCAGTGATTATATAGTTTGACCAGGTTTCTGTTCTCTTTGCTCTGGTACGGTTGGTGGTTGGTGCGTGCATGCGTGCAAAATCGGTTTGGGGCATCTGTCCCAATCGGCGACTGTGGCAGTTTGTGCTGGTCTGGGCATTTTGGACGGGGTTTTGCGGTGGCGGGAAAGGAAGTTCACAGCTGTGAACCTAGGCTGCTTCGTTAGGTGTTGGGCCTTGCCCTTGGGTTGGACCCATTTGGGTGTTTTGTTGATTTTTTAACAACGTTTGGTTTTTTTTTTTTTTCTTTTTCTATTCTTTCAAAAATGTGAGGTGAGGTGTAGTAATAGGTGAGGTACTACCTTGGTGCATAATGCTCCCTAGTGTATCATTACAGAGTTTTTCTTTTGTATCATTTTTATAACAGGGCAGTTCCGTGGACACCTAAAAAAAATCCAAAATCTCAATCTCATATTTTTCAATCAAATTTTTATGATCTGAACCGTTCAATGTGTGTATAATGTGATTTTACGGGTTCCCGCAAGAAATTAGCAAAAAAAAAAAGACCAGAAAGTGCTTATTTTGAGTAGTTTTTAACTGCACCGTTGATTAAATTTAAGCTAAAAACTGCTCAGATCAAACCCTTTCCGGTCTTTTATTTTGCTAATTTCTTGTAGAGACTCTTAAAATCACATTCTAATCACATTGAGCGACTCGGATCATCAAAATTTGATCGGAAACTATGAGGTGTTTTTTTAGATGTCTCTTGAACCGCCCTATTTTTATAATAGTATGAAAATCTGATCTTTGCTGATTAAAAAAAATACTGTAGCAAAGGGATATACAATTTATGGTTAGTCATCAAATTAATGGAGATGGGATTAACAGTTCCACACCTCCTATGATAATATATATCTCACACATGTTATAGGAGTAATATTATAAAACTGATAGATGTTTAGTTCATACTATAAAAACTTTATATATCTAATTGATACTTAAAATATCTCAATTATCTATATTACTTTTAAATATATGAAGATATTTTCTACTTTTTACTTCCCACAAATGCCACAAGCACTTGCAACTAATACATGCCCCATCCAACATGCCCTTTCACTATTTCCGACAACCAAACACTATAAGGCAAGCAAATGGTGCCTCCTTCCCTGTATAACAAAAAGATTGAGAGACAAAGCGATGCCTCCATCCAAAGAAGAACGACATTCCTCCAAAATAATAGCACCAGAGAATGGATCCCACAACATTTCCGTTGTTGGATGGACGTGGGTTTTTGCTTAACGGCTCTGTGGGTCCTTTCGGCCGGAGTTTGGCCGTGGAAGTCTGGGGGAGGTGGTGGTTGGAAGACTCGGCACTGCGGTGATTTCGGTGTTGATGTATGGAAGTGCTCAATTTCTGGTTTCCCAAATAGTTTGTGAGGACCGAATCGCCTGCTCCTCGGCGGTTATTGCAAGGTTCCAGTTGTTCGCGGGGTTCGCATCGGCATTGGATTACTGCTTGTCGTCTGTTTGGTGGGTGATGGTGGCTATAGGTTGCGGGAAAGGGTGGTGAAGGTAGCTGGTGATGGTTTCGGTAGGTGGTGATGTGGTTGGAGGCTGCTGGTGTGGATGGAGGTGGCTGTGTGTTTGAGGGGCTGGGGTTTCAGGAGGTTGGTGGTGGTGGCTTGGGTTGGTGGAGGTGGTGTGTATTGCGGCGGCGACTATGCGTGATTCTTGCTGCTGTTTGGAAGAGTTTTGGGTTTAGGGTTTGTTTTGGCTCTTTTGGGCCAGGTCCACATGATTTTTAGGTTTATCTGTTGGGGTCTGGTCTTTTGGGTGTTGGTGGACTTTGTCCCATCATTTTATTTTCTTTTTCATCCAACCCTTGGCTGGATTCCCCTCCCCCCCTCTCCCTCCACTTGATGTACTCTTTGTCAAGTGTTCTTAATAAAACTTTTGTTGTTTATAAAAAAAAAAAAATGCACCAGAGAATGGCACATCTCTCTCTCTCTTACACACACACAACTCATTACAAATACTCTGTTGGACGCGCTCTCTCCCACGCGCGCAAGGAAAGGTTAGACGTTGGGTCTTGCTTCAGTTTCACCATTATTTTTTTTTGCCACAATGATAACAGTTGTTATTAATACGTCAAGAACGATACATCAAACGGGAGACCCATCCCTCGAAAGGGGACCAAGTAACCACAACGGTGGAGATTCAGTCCAAAAACTATACCCCGAACCACTCAAACCCTTGCTTGCCAATACATGAGCAACAGAATTACCAGTCCTACGAATGAAAGAAAAGCTGCAGCACTAAAAACCCATAGAAGCAGTAACAAAAAGACCTCTAGAATCTCTAACCACAATACCATAGCCTCTTTTCCCCATGTCATTCTTCCATGAACCGTCCACGTTGATCTTAAAGATCCCATCTGGAGGCCTAATCCACGAATTTGCAGTGCCCTCCCCGGACGAAACATTATTCAGAGGGTTCAAAGAGTTTGCAGACAAAAACTCATGCAAATATTCCATTGCCCACTTGCACACCACCCTAGGAAGAGCTAGCTTTTGGTCAAACAGAGCTCCATTTTGACACTTCCAAATATACCACATAAGGACCGCAGCAACCGACATACGCCATTCCTTATTGCTTTGATCCTGCCACCACAATTCCATAGAGTTCCAAAAAGAAGAAAAAGAAGAAACTTGAACTGTCCCCATGCTTACTTGCAAAGGCGACAAACGCCACTCTTGAATAGCTAAAGGGCAATTACAAAGTACATGGACAACAGATTCTTGGTTAGAACCACAAACCGGACAACTAGGATCGTCGATAACCCTCCTTTGCTGCGGAGCTTTCCGAGTTGGGAGAATTTCATGACAACACCTCCACAAAAAATGTTTAACTTTATTGGGGATATTGAGCCCCCAAATAGATTTCCAAAGCGCCCCATTCCTAGCCATCAAAACGGTCCCCCTGTCCCCTCCATTTACCATAGACCTTCGATTCTTCAATTCCAGAGCTGACAAATAGCCAGAGCTGACATTATAAGTACCCGCATGTGACTGATGCCAAACCAACTTATCAACCCTGTTCGTCCACGATAAAGGAATGCTGAGAATGCACCGTGCATGATCCGAAACGAAAAGTCGAAAAATAAGATCTTCCTTCCATGTAGCCGAGGAAGGATTAATAAGTTGGTTGACTAGCACAAATCCCCCATCGTCGGTCAGCCTTTGCGGATGGAAATCCCCATCCATTGGCACCCAAGGATCCGCATCAATGCACACTTGCTTGCCATTCCCAACTGACCACCGAACTCCAGTGGCTAAAACCTTCTTGCTTTCCCAAATGCTTCGCCAAACCCATGACGGATTAGAACCCAACTCTGCTTCCATAAACGAACTATCCTTAAAATAGCTGCTTTTAAGAACCCGGGCCAATAAGCATTCTGGAGACATCATAATCCTCCATCCTTGCTTTGCTAAAAGCGCCAAATTATAAGATGTAAGATCTCGAAACCCCAGTCCTCCCTTGAATTTAGGATTGCACAGCCGACTCCATTTCATCCAGTGAATTTTTCGTTCATCACATTTTTGACCCCACCAAAATCTGGCCATAGCCGCTTCAATTTGGTGACACAACCCTTCCAGTAACTTAAAACAAGTCATAGCATATACCGGAAGGGCCAAAGCTACAGATTTAAGCAACACCTCTTTCCCAGCCTGGTTGAGAATTTTCTCTTTCCACCCGACTAATTTCTGAAGAACCCTATCCTTAATATAACTGAACAGGGCTGTTTTAGATTTTCCCACCTCTGCTGGCAACCCTAAATATGTTCCTAGATCTGAACGAACTGGAATAGACACCAACGCACTCAAGTCCTGCTTCATGCCCACCCCAGTGTTCTTACTAAAAAACATCGAGGATTTTTGAAAATTAATAACTTGACCAGATGCACGTCGATACTCATCCAGAATTGTTGCAATAGATTGAAGCTCCTTCCGCTTAGCTTTACGAATACCAAAGTATCATCCGCAAAGAGTAGGTGACTGATAGGAGGACAACCCCTACAAATTCTGAGCCCATGAATCGCATTCCTCTTTTCAGCCTTCCGAAGCATCTTTCACAACCCTTCCGCACAAAGTAGAAAAAGATAGGGTGAAAGTGGGTCCCCCTGCCGTAATTCACGAGAAGGAACGATGTAGCCAATAGTATCCCCATTCAATAACAAAGAATATACAGTCGAAATGCATCCCATAATCCATTTAATCCACAAATCAGCAAACCCCATCTTCCTTATAATAGCCTCCACAAAACCCCATTCCACTCTGTCAAACGCCTTACTCATATCCAGTTTCAGCGCCACAGACCGATTATTGCCATACCGACAATTTTTCAAAAAATGTAATGCCTCTTGAGCCAAAATAGTATTGTCCGAAATCAATCGCCTACTCACGAAAGCACATTGATTTTCACTGATAATAGCAGCAAAAACTGTTGCAAGCGATTTACAAAGACTTTCGACAATACTTTGTAAACCGAATTACAGAGGCTAATAGGACGAGCCTGCCCCATATTCATAGGACACCTGACTTTAGGAACAAGGACAATATGAGTATGATTAATGCTACGAAAAAGATGACCTGAATGGCAAAAACTCCGAATAGCATCCACCAAACTTGGGCCCACAATCTCCCAGTATTCTTGTAAGAAACTCGCCCCCATTCCATCGGGCCCTAGCGCCTTATCGGAAAGCATTTGAAACACCGCCGTTTTAACTTCGGTAAAGGAAATAGGCCTCGTCAAGAACCTATTCATCCTTTCAGAAATTCTACTATCCACACAATGAAGCATAGAATCAACCTCTGAAATACCCTCCGAGCTAAAAATATTTTGAAAATAATCCAGCACAATTCCTCTTACTGCATGCTCGCCCTCACACCATCTTCCTAAGCTATCTTCAAGCCCCATCAATTTGTTCTATTGACGACGCTGAATAGTCTGGGCATGGAAAAAGGCAGTATTCCTAATGCCATCCTTAAGCCAATTTACCCTCGCCTTATTTTTCCAATAAACCTCTTCATCCATAAGAGCTTTTTTCAACAAAGTCTCAGTACGCCAAAACTCCTCTTGATCAAACTTGAACCCTCAAATAAGAATTGAAGTTTAGATTCCAAGTGGACCTTGTTACATCTGGAATTACGTTGATGTTGCTTCCTCTATTGGATCAACCTGAATCTGCACTCCTTTATTTTTTGGTGAATTTGAAACCATTTAGAACCCGGAATACGCATTCCCCAAGCTTGCTGGATAATAGAATCACAATCAATCTTACTGCCCCATCTTTTATCAAAAATAAATCGATGCTTGAATTTCTCCACCGAAACCAGACTATTAAGCAAAATGGGACAGTGGTCAGAACCTCCCGGATGGAGATGACTAAGCGCTGCATTAGGGAAACCTATCCTCCAGCTAGAATTAGCGAAAAATCGATCCAATCGAACCCGCACATTGTCCCTTCCAGTTCTCTTATTATTCCAAGTAAAAGGATACCCAACATAACCCAGATCAATTAAGTTACAATCCTGGACGAATTGTTGAAACTCTGTAAGCTCCTAAGCCTGACGTTGGTTGCCACTCATCTTCTCCTCAGCATGTAAGATAGCATTAAAATCCCCACCGACCACCCAATCCTCATTACCGCCCTTAGCAATGTGCAGCAGATCCTCCCATAAAATTCTTTGACCTTGAGATGAATTGGGTGCATACACCCCCGTAAACCGAAAACGACGTTGGTCTACTGTAACATAGCAATCAATAAAATGCGAGCTACTGCTAATACATTGAAATGACACCCCCTTCCTCCAATACATACACAAACCACCCGCCAAACCCACAGGGTTAACACAAAAACAGCCATGTACACCCAGGCGCTTTTGAAGCCAAACCAAATAACGAGAGTCGTTTTTGGTTTCCATCAGAAACACCACATCAGGGGAATGGAGTTTCCAAAACTCCCTCAATCGGGAAACTGTCAGAGGGTTCCCCACACCCTGACAGTTCCACACCAAAATCTTCATTGAGACGTCGGGGGCCCTTTATGGTAGGCCGCCTCCATCGCAACAATATTAGAGATATCCACAAGAAAAACCCTCTTACCTGAATGCTCAAATGAAACATCTTGTTCCAGAACATCCAATTTGCGTTTACTAGAGTTCTGAGAGTTCACACCACCACTGTCACCACCCCGGTTCGCTCCATGATGCAAGGTCTGCCTCACTGGCCCTTGCTTCCTCCCTCTCGCCTTCCCTCTGAGTGAGATTGGTAAGATTCTTCTAAAGTTCTTCGATCGAGCCTTCCCCGTCTCTGAACTATTTGCCACATGGACATCAACAAGTTGGGTGGAGTTATGTAACCCCAAGCTCACCTCATCAATCCCAGCCTTAGAAGACTCAACTGGAAACAAAGGCCCAGCTCCATCAAAGCAGCCCAAATTATCAGGCGTATTCCCCATTTTACGCAAACCCGAGAATTCCACTTGGGCCTTATCTGAGGAACAACCTAAGCCCATCACAGCCCGAGACCCATAGTCCAAACCTATCTCAGAGGAAAGCCCAACAACTGGTCTAGCACGCGCCTCCGAGAGATTTAAATTTTGCAAAAAATCAGGAATCAAATCTCCCATTCGAAATTGGTTCTCATTGATCGCTATCACCGAATCGTCCCCAATCTCAATCAATTGAGGATCCCATAATTCCGTTCCTTCCTTATCCTTTCCACGTACGCCACGCAACTGATCGCGATGCTTTCCGATGTTAGCAGGAACGCCGCTGGCCATCCCCGTGGCTGATCTTACAGAAGTACCATTCTCTCCTCACCACCGTTGTGATGGCCCATCGTCCTTCTCCTTCCACCTGTATCCTTTTCAGAAACTTAGCGCTGCAGTCATCCATGGTCCATAAGCATTCCCTTTGATACAATCCTCCAAGACATCTTTATTTCTGGTAGCGCACTCCCTAATATCATGATCAAGCATGCGACAATAGTGACACAGCCCAGGCAGCCGCTCATATTTGTAATCCACCCAACATTTGACTCCATCGCCCAACACAATATTCCCGCCACGCCAAAGCGGTCGGTTCAGAGGAATTCGAACCCGCACACGAATATAGCGACCCCAATCCCCTTTCTCTGTCACCTTGTCTATCTCTAAAACAGATCCAATACGGCGACCAATTTCCCTGCCAATTTCTTGAGTAATACATTCAAAAGGAAGACCCCATAATTGAATCCAAAAGTCAATCTCATTGAAGTCTACCGTGTTTGCTTTCATGCCAGCTTCCCACCTACGGAGTAATAATACCATATTATCAAAACACCATGGACCCCCGTTCACCACCTGTTGAAGATCCATCTCGTTGGCAAACCGGAAGTGAAAGAGATTATCTCCTACATCAACCACCCGAAGCCCAACTGGTAATCTCCATACTTTCCGCATCGTATCTTTCAAAGCAGCTCTGCTAAAACCTCTTCTGGTGAGGAGCTTCCCTACCAGACTCGCCGAACAATCCACAATCACCCGCTCCCGAAGGGAAGCATCAATCACGATATCATCTGCCTCCTCTGGAGTAAGAGAAAACTTACTCAATTGCTCCACGATCTCCTTCGACATTCCTGAAGGAAACTAGAAAACAGACCTAGAATTCGTTGGAAAAGAACAGATCCAGTACCTGAAACACCGCCTTCTCACACCCCAAGCCGGTTCCTCCCTTCGTTAGATGAGACAAAGGAAAGAAATGAAACTAAGAGTAGAAAAAGATCAGAGAAAAAGGGAGAAAACGAAAGCCCTAGACAGAAACTCTAAAGAGAGAAGCTCTCATGTAGAGAGAGAAAAAAGTGTGGATTACAGAGATTAACAATATTTAGTCGTGTTTCACCATTACTTTATTTTTATGTTTTCCGACCGTTTTCTGATGAAGGCAACAGCTCATGCAAACTTATGAACACCGTCCTCTTATGCGATTTGCCTACTAACTGTTTGATTCAACGATCCAATGACAACTCAATTTCATGCTTAGTTTTCTTTTGTGTTTTCGAACAGATTCTTTATTTTTATGTTTTCGAACAGTTTCCTGATGAAGGCAACATTCCCTCGTGCAAACAGAAGGAATCCCATGAATTTCCTTCAATCGTCCCAAGGTAATGCGATTTCATTTCTAATCAAATATATAGTCTGAAACCCATTACTTTGTCAATGTGTTCAAGTTTATTCTGACTAATTTATATTCAAAATTTCAAATGCAGTCCCTGCAACCCTCCAAATTACAGGGTCTTCAAAGACCCATTTGATCTTTTCGTGAAGGGATTCTTTCAGAAAACAGGTATGATTCATCAATTTCAATTTCTTTTTCCTTAGTTTGTGGGGATATTTTCCCCCTGTTTTGTTCTTGTGTAATTAGTAATTACCCATCTACGGCCGTGAAAAGAATAAAGGGATTAGTAATTACCATTTTTGGCACTACAATCGGCAGTGTTTGTTCAAATTGATTGGAAATCAAACCAATATCGATTATCCAGATTTCATGAGAACGTGACTGTTAAAACTATGCTTCTTATTGTCATTATCTCTTTTTACATGGGCAATTTTGTGGGTAGAATTAGTCTATGCTCTATAGAAAACATTTACATATCCTTACATCAGGACTTCATGCTTGCGATCTTAATGTGTGTTGTAATGAGAAAATATTCCAAACGTAAAGCTAGGTCGGTTGAAAGCATAATACCCAGAAGTCCGGGGTCAAATCCACAGGGAGCGCATCCATAACTTGGTTGGAAGTTTGCTTGCGTAGAGATTTTAGTGTTAGGACCGCTAACCAAGTTCAGCGTTGAGACTGCCAACTCTTGAGTGATGAAATTTTCTCTATCTCCTAATTTGATTAAAAATGAAGTTTGACTAGAAATTTAAGGTGGCAAGGTCTAGGGGTTCAAACTACCCGTGAGTTAGCCGTTTAATGGTTCTCTTAGATAACTCAAGTGAGAGTCGAAGTCAATCGCTCTCACTCGGAGGATTTAGCAGTTAAATCAAATGTAACTCATAAAAGGGAGTCCGAAAATGGATCGAAACTCATTCAGTCATTTATCAAACACAAGGAGTCCCATGGTTCCAATCATTGTGCGTGCCAAGTGAGCTTGTTGACGCACGATCAAGGAAGTTAACAACTACAAGCTTTGATTGAAAATAAGAGCTTCTATCTATTCACAAACTCAGCCATGGGGTAGAGACCACCCCATGACCGAGCCTATTCGACTACTCACTCATATTCGACGAATAAGACATGAGCATAAAAAGAGAAACGTGATTCGTGGAGGAAAATGAAAATAAACTTAAGATTAAAGAAGATCTCAACAATATGAACAACTTTAATAAAAGCAAAATACCTCAAAATCCAAGTAATCAACCTCTTTTGTAAAGAGATTGAGAAGATGAGATGAGAGGAGGTAGAGAGAGAAAGCTCTAGGCTTGCAAAGATAAAAGATATCTTCTCAAAATGAGGTTAAAAAGTATTTATACTCCCAAACATCCAGGATACAAAAGTCTAAACTACCCCTGAAATGTCCAAAAGTCAGGCATAAAATTTGCAGAAACTTCCATGTGCTACGGGTAAGACCATTTTTGGGCTACGGGTAGCAGCCTTGTTTTGCAATTTTGACACAGCTTCTAATCACTGGCTACGGGTAGGACCATTTTGGGAATACGGATAGCGGCTGGACAGTTTTCATTCTCCTTTGTTTCTTTAGCCTTTCCATGCCCTTTGGGCTTCTGTTGTCTCGCACATCCTCCGAAGCTACTATTCATCATTCTTGGGACTCGGTGGCAGAGTGCTACATGGACTTGGGTGTATGGATACCCTTGGAGTTGATCCATGGCAGCAAAACATGCCTTATTCAAACAATTAACATGAAACTAGCAACACGATAGCTTTGCTTGAAATCAAATGAATTTAAACAATAATATGCATGAATGCGTAACAAAATGAGCGAGATAAGCCCCGATATATACAATACTTAGGGCTCATCACTTCATCTCTCTGTTGGACTTCAAGAATCCATTCTTGATAATCCCATAATTCCAGGGTGGTTTTTTCCTTCCCAATTTTCATTAAGAAAGCATTCTTGTGGAGATACGCTTATGGGAAACTAAGATGGCAATGTCAAGACTTCTAAAGTTAACATTATATTATTAATAGCCATTTGAGTTTTGCATTTGCCTTTTTTTTATGTTAACTATACAAATGTTTTCCTATTCTAAAAATAGACAATTGTGTGAACCCTGAATGGTCTAGGCCATAGTTTCTAATTCACAGAGACACAATTAGTTTCTAATAGCATACGAAAAACTTTCGTACTTCCATGGATTCATATCACGTCGATTCATTCGATCATAACAATTTAATTTTGGCAATGGTACAGTGTGGACATTCAATTTACTTTTAAAACTCCTTGAATTCGATCATTGTCCCACTAAGGAGTGTTATTGAAGTTGTATAGGGTAAATAGGTTTGTTTGCATTTGCATTCTGAAGGAGTAAAAAGAACTTTAATCAAGGTATCATATTTACCTTTTTCACACTTCTATCTTACTTACTGATTAACTAATAGATAACAAGACCAATAGTGTATCATCATGCATGAACTGAATACGGGGGAGGAGATTTAGGAGTTAAGGTTGTGTCTCTCTTTAAATGTTATATTTCATTTGTTGTGTTCATCATTTCTTCAAGTGAATTCAAGGATTGTGGTGCTGTGATCAAGTATTCTGTATAGACCATCGATGACGCCACTCAATGCTCATTTGAAATTGGATCTTTCAATTGTTATTGGTTTTCATATGATTCAAACTTTTTTTTCGTAAAATAGAATGGCTTCCACAAACACTTGGTAGGTTTTTTTAACAAAAGCTTTTAGTTGTCAATGCAAAAGATGATGATCAAAGGTAGAAAAAATGCAGGTAACAATGTTGGAGATGAAGTTGTTCAACATGCAACAGTCGTGCTTCTTAAACCATTGGGAGATTTTATTGAATCGACAGGTACCCTTCTCTCTCTCTCTCTCTCTCTCTCTCTCTCTCTCTC